>JBAWJQ010000271.1:0-316763 GCA_037783105.1 Bactrocera zonata | reverse complement strand
TAGGGGCTTCTGACAAGTGCATAACAAGATTTTACGTTAAGTGATAGCCCAAAATTCGCCAAGATTGTGAGATTTTCAGTTACTAATAGCAGTGAGGTCTACGTGAAACCACGAGTCGGGCGGAAATATGAGAAGCCTATTTGAATTCCTACTTTGTAGCTACTGTTTTGAAGTAAACGTTAGGGTTGCTCTTTTCTTGGCTCATAAGTAGTATACCTAGCAATTTATGGATCGAAAAAATAGTTCTTAAATCCATTATGCTACCCAAGATTAGTAGTGGTGGATTAAGACAGTAGTGGTGATGGCAGTTAAAATGGGTTAAATCAGATGAAAATCACGTCCACTCCCATTTAACAGCATATTCACACCATTTAAAAGTGTAATAACACACTATAAAAATACACCAGAGACATAAAATTTCTCACCAGAGATGACACTAAAGAACTTTATAGAATCCGATTATTGAATTGGATAAATGGCGTAGCTACACCCACTTTTAGCTGAAATCCTATGCCTTAAAAGCAAAAATGGACGACTAAAACCACGCCTATTTCTCATATATCGCAAATTTAAATTTCATGTGGTTGGAATACAGAACCTATAGAGTTATCGAAGTTAATTTTTACAATAATACTGCCTTTAGGGTATAATATATCACATTCAAGAATAATCGATGTCGGTTTATAACATTTCAAGTGCCTAGATAGCAAACATGCGGACCACAGTGCAAATCGCTAATTTTTTTATCGAAAAAATCAGTCACACTGTAAGGTATATTACTGAAATATACGAGAGAATGCTTTCCTGCTACCAAACTGTGAAATTAGTCAAGAAAGAAGTTACATTAAATTTTGTGTGCGGCCTTCGGTGATAATTGTTTGTCGCGAGCAAGTGTTTGCCACGTAGCGAAAAGAAGAAACGACTGGCGCGCGGTTGTTAACTCGGTTATAATCGCGTAAGCGGTGTCTACGCCAATTAAGAAGAAGAAGTGTTCTGAATTGGTACAAATTGTTCAAAGAGGGTCGAAAATGCATTGACGGTGAACCGTCCAGAACGGCCATCATCACCAACTGATGATCATCACGACAATACAATAAAGGAATTGATGGTTGAGAGTCGACGATAAACAGCCTGAAATCTTATTGGAATCGTTGGAATATCGGAAGGATCAGTGAAAGCTATTTTGAAAGTTCATTTGGACCTAGGAAAAGTGAAAACAAGATTAGTTCTAAAATTACTCAATTTTTGCCAAAATCAGCGTCGCTTTAAAGTCTGTGAAACAATGCTTTTCGACTACCAAGATGTTTTGAAACCTACAAATACTGAGGATGAACCTTGGATCTATGCTTACGAACCGGAAAAAGACGATACATCAGTGGATATCATGGCAAACGTGAGCCAAAACCGAAAAAAACTAGGTCAAAGTAGGTCAAAAATCAAGGTTATGTTGACAGTTTTCTTCGAGTTTCGAGGTGTAAAGCACTCCGAATTTCTTCCGACCGGCCCAAATGTCAACAAGGAATACTATTTGAGTGTTATGCGTCGTTTGCGCGAAACTATTTGTAAAATGAGATCGGAATTATTAATTAAAAACTCTTGGTTTTTGCACACAGATAATGCACCTCCGCATACTGCACTGATTCTTCGTGAGATTTCGTTCCGCAACCATCGTACTCGCCCTATTTAGCTCCATGCGACCGCTTCGGGCAATACCTTTTGAGTCAGTTGAAGACATTAAACGTGAATCGCTACGCTAATCCAGAAATTGACTTTAACCACCACCAAGGCAATGCGCCTTGTCACAAGTCAGTGAAAACGATGGCAAAAATAAATCAATTTTGGGCTTTGAATTGCTCCACCGTGTTCTCCAGATCTGGCCCCTAGCGACTATTTTCAGATCTCAGATCTCAAAAGAAGCATGCTGGTAATATATTTATGTCGAATGAAGAGTTTTTTGAATTAAAAGAAAATCGTACTAGTAAGACGGTATCGAGAAGTTTGAGGGTCGCTATAATCAGTACATAACTGTCGAAAGGCACAATTTTCATAACAAAAAAGCCAATTTTGCAAAAAAAAATGTTATACTATGGTTACTTGTTATATTGATATTGTTTAGTTTCGCATACTTTATGCCTAATATATGCATCAGTGTGAGAGTTTTCTCCATAAAATTTCATTGAAACATGTTCTCGAGCATAACTGAGTAATGCCAAGAGGTAATGCACAGCTCTAATATACTTTCTACAATGACTTCTCATTTCCAACTAACTTTAGACCTTTCATCTTAGTCAATTTCTGATCTGAAATTCAGTACAAACATATGTTGTATTTCACACACATTGATCCTATAAGATTCCTACAAATTTAAGTTTATCTGTTTGAATTTAATACATGGCAGTACATAGGTTGCAATATATATTTCTGGACTAGGCAATCTGACGTTTCCATTGGAAAGTTTGACATTTTTAAGCATAACATCACTCAGAGCGTTTTGTCATTTAATCGTGAATTGTTTTATTTACAGGGAATTAAAAAATTCATCTCGGCCAAAAAATTGAATTAACTCGTGAACATTTTCGTGCGATCATTTTTCACAACTTTCGACGTGGATTATCACGACAAGAGTGCATCGATGAACTAAAATCTTTGTATGGCTATGAAGCACCATCCTATAGCACTGTGAAAACTGTTACACCGAGTTCAATCGTGGCCGACGCTCGCTCAAAGACGAATTACGTGAAGGTCGTCCAAAAACAGCCGTTGTGCCAGAAAACATCGATGTAATGTAACATACATTCGATATTGCATGAACACCTGGCCGTAAAAAAGGTTTGTTCTCGTTGGATCCCGCACAATTTGACAATCGCTCAAAAAAAGGCTCGTGTGGATTGGTGTAAAGAAATGCTGAAAAAATACGATCGCGGTGTTTGAAAAGACGTTTATAAGATCTTCACAGGTGACGAATCATGGATCTATGCGTATGAGCCTGAAACAAAACAGCAATCGACCGTGTGGGTCTTCCAAGACGAGCCAAATCCAACAAAAAAAAAAAAACATTTTCGTTGATAAATATGCCTATTTTCATTATTAGGCCAGAAATATATATAGCAGCCCTCTTATGTGGATATTTGATTGAAGTAGTATAAACACTTGCAGTTCTATCATATTAATTATACCAGTTTATCTGATTTAAGCCATTAAGTATTATACCAGGTGTCCCTAGATTCATCTCTATTAGCGTTTTTGTATCGTAAGCAACTATAAGCTCCGCAAC
The DNA here is from genome assembly GCA_037783105.1 of Bactrocera zonata. Classification (NCBI taxonomy): domain Eukaryota; kingdom Metazoa; phylum Arthropoda; class Insecta; order Diptera; family Tephritidae; genus Bactrocera; species Bactrocera zonata. The sequence continues at coordinate 313,489 of JBAWJQ010000271.1, read as the reverse complement.
TTGCAAGTATGCGAGAGGAACAAGTAAATAAAAACTGAGAAAGGCTCGAAGAAGACTAACTTCAAGTTTACTTCGATTCAGACATAAAGAAATATATGCCATATCGCATTCACTGCTTAGTAATTGTCTTTTAAGAAAAAAAATCTTTTCTGCAGCTTCATACTTCTCATATCCCACACAAATTTGGAAATTGAGTTAGACACACAGAAAGAGGATTCAGTCAAGAACGCGTGTTATGATAGAGTATTTTTCACAGTTAACTTGACTATGCTGTGTCTTTTGAAGTCAATATGCCAAGAATTAAGCCAAGCAAGAGGAAGAGAGGAGCTATAAGCAGAAAACAGCGAGACCATATCAGGTATTTTCAAAAAAAAAAGAGGAAAGGAGAGCTGAAATTACGCTCTAACACTTTCATTGGAATATCTAGATGCCCAATTATAGCATTTCGAAACTATCTCTTCGATGTCTTTAATTATTTCACTCGTGCTTAGCTTAAAAATTGTAAAAAAAAGCAACTGTAGAGTCAAGAGCATATCGGTTTCAAGCAAAATAAGTTAAAACTCTACTTAATCAAATTTATTTCATATGAGTAAACCTTAGCTGATTGGTTCTATAAAATTAAATGAAGTTCAACAATTCTCCTTAAAGCGAAAAATAAGTACCAGAGTCATACCGATTTACTACACCTTACGTACAATTTATTTTCTCAAAGACTTCTAAATAAATATTTGTTTCCGGGATTTTGTTTTTCTACAGTGGTTCGGTACTGATGGTCCACTGAACCAGTTTATGAATTTTTTGGAAACAGAAAGCATTTTTATCTAAAAAAAATTGTAGCAAATAAGTTCGCTGAGTGACAGACCCATAATCTACGACTCCCTACACAAATCCTCATATTCATATATTTATTTACCCTGCTTGGATCCACCATTTTCCATTAAGAGTTACTCATATTTATACACTTGAATTTAATTGAAAATTTGTTTGTATTTTCATTGCCACAACTCAAATAAACAAACCAAAACTATTGGATTGTAGCAGGGACAAGTGCAACAAACACAGACACACACACACATGCACTCAGACACAACGCAACACAAAGAAAATGCAAATGCTTTCAATTTGTGCAAATAATTCCGTAAATGAGTGAGTGGCGCAGGCAAACAGCCAAAGTGATGGCGTTTTATCTACATATTTTGCAAACGAATGCGCTGCAAGGTTGTGACGCCCAAAAGTATGCAGCGCTGCCAGTTTTTTGCGATTGTTTGCTAGACGCTGTTGCTTGCGGTGCATCGAGACAGTAACTAGGAAAGTAGGCAAATGAGTGGAGGCACACAAACACAGATATAGATGCACAAACACACAGAAATCAACCGCAAGAAGGTCGTCAGCTACGCTCGTTGCCACTGCAACTGTCTACCGCTGCTTTCAGTTATTGTTGTTGCTTATTTTATTGTTGTAGCTTTAATTTTTGCTACTGTTATTGTTGGTTTTGTTATTATTATTATCATATTTTTTTTTTGGATTTTTTTTAAATTTTTGGTTCTATTTTTATCACAACGCAGGCTTTCCGTTCTCGCAGTTAATGAAAGGGGCACTCGCGTTGTTTGTTCTTCACTTAAATTCAGCGAATTTTCATGGTCGTTTACCACCTTTACCGCTTACAAGCACGCATGACAGCTTAGCGCACTCTTACATATGTATACAATGAACTTAAACCCATGCGCCTTAAAGTAGGCTGCACTTTACTTTTTTCCACATATTTCTGACACACTTTTCGAAACCGCCGCTTTGTCACACTGTGCTCAATCACTTCAATTAATGCATGCACTTTTCTAATGCCACCTAAATTTAATTGCTTCTTAAGCGCTTTTCCACAGCGCACACACACGCAAGCACGCGCGCTGCTTGCTACACTGGCTTATCGGCAGACTGCCTGCCTGCTGGCACAATGTAGCCGGCTTTCATGTTTCGCAATGCGAGTGTGTGCAACATGCGTGCTGTGGTGGTGGCTGGCAACGCACGATATCGCTTGCAGCGGCTTTCCCGAGCGCACCACCCTGCTGGTATTGATTAACGCTACACCATTGTAGGCATATTCACGACAAACACGCACATACACACGCACACATGCGCTGCAGCGCGCCCGCCACCACAGACACAAGTGAGTATAAACAACTCTAGGACACCGCCAGGCGTAGGCTTTGGCTTTGCTCACTCACAATCACCTCTGGTTTTTGTTGCCTGCTCAAGTTGTTTCTCACTTTTTCTCGCTTTCTTCGTATTCTTTTTCTTTCACAGCGTAGTTTTTCTCTACTTTTTGTTCGGTGTGTTTGTGCGCGTATGCTTCACAAATGATTTTCCTTTACGTTTACTTTTTTGCTAGGGTTTTCACAGAAATTCGCTTGGCTGCCAAATTTGGAAAACTTTCGGAAACTTCTCAAAGTTTTCACTGAATTATTTTTATTTATTCTTTAATAGCACAATATTTACTTTATTGAATGGGAATTGATATTCTTGCTTTGTTAACGCTAAAGCAGTAGAGTGCATGTATATCGTTCGCGGAGGATGCCTATTAAAATCACAACCGTTTGTACGCAGTTAAAAATCACGAATGACCGTCTGCAGCCGAATTCAACATGAAATTTTCCTTAAAACTGATTATCATATGTAGCGATGTGCTCTGCAGAGCCCACCTGCCCTTTAACATTGGCAGTTCGACCACCCACTCGTGTGTGGTTCACTGAGCTGCGCTCCGAAAGCGTAGCGTTTAAAGAGCGCCATTTTGGGGTGACTCCAGTGCAACGCAGACAGCTGTCAGCTGTGGTGAATAATGCTGCGATTTCAAATTCAGGTTCAAATGATAAAGCAACTTGAAAGCAACTTCAACAAGCAATTGAAGCCTATCATATTATAAAGGTAATGGAAATGGTAATGGTAATAGTAATGGTAGTGGTAATGGTAATAGTAATGGTAATGGTAATAGTAATGGTGATGGCAAATGTAATTATAATGACAAGACGGAAATTTGGTATGGGTAATCATATTGGTAATGGTAATGATAATTGTAATGGTAATCAAATTCAGATCTATATGATAACGCTACTAGCAGAGAACTTTAACCAGCAATAATATTATGGCATATTATAATGGTACTGGTAATGGTAACAGTAATTGTAATGACAAAGGTAATTCTTATGACAAAATTAAGTGTCATAAAAATAGTAATTCCCTATTTTCATGCAATGATAAACTGGTTTTAATAATCATAATGGTAATGGTAATGATAATTGGTATGGTAATCATCATTGTAATTCGACTTTATTAGAATAAATTATTTAAATTTTCGAAAGTGTAAATATAACATCACTCTCAAATCTCATATTTTGGTAATTATTATGGTAATAGTAATTGTACTTTTCATTACAAAAATTTCAAAGCTAATATCAACGATATGAAATAAATTATTGGTAATACAAATAATGATCACAAAAATGTAATGTAATGGTAATGATAATTTCAACAATAATGATTATAATATTAGTGATATTTCAAACTGGAAAAGAGTAACTAATACTTGAGTTTAATCTTTTACTTGTAGTTTGCAAATCAACATATTCTAGACTGGTTCGCTAGCGGCGATTTCATCTAATGAACGGATTTTTGGAGAAAAGGGCTTGCACACGCCTCGATCGATATCTCAAAGACTGAGGAGCTACTTGGAGAAGACAAACACTTCGTTCACTGATCATTTCATGTAGGACAACCAAATTTTATTCTCTGTGTTAATTAATCTGTTATCTTTTTAACTAACACAGTACCTTACCGGCCCAGATATCATAGAAACTCACCACACTTGCATTTTGAAAGCACTTCCACCATTGTCTGACTTTTTACAAAGAATTTCTATATTTATTTTTTTACCTTCATCAAAATTCTTATCACTTGCTCTCTCAGACACCCCTCTTAGTGTGGAGATTGTTTGCGCTCTCTTTTTAATACAACTCATCAATTTTCCGAGTGTCTATTGGCACCCCCTTTCGTTGGTTTGTTCAACAAACAAGCAGAGCGCTGTATAAATCCACCAGGGGTTGTTGCTCATTACGCCCCCACGCTGCCGGCAAACGAAGTGTAAACAAAACAAAAACTACGCTCAAAGGTAAACCAAATAAAAAAACAACCAGCAAAATCCAACAGCCATGGACAAAAAGTGGCGAAAAGGAAGGCGAAAGCATGCAGCCGCATGTTGCGGTTTACTGATAAGCAAATTTAGCGAAAAAAGAAGCGATTAGTGTTGCTTTTTTAATTGTGAAGTGGCTGGATATATGTATATATATATATTTTTTATGTGAACAATGAGCGATTATTTCGTTGTTTTTTTACATGGCGTCTAATATACGATTTTGAGTATTAAATGACAGTGGGAAAGATTTAAAGGTTGACAGAGATGTTTACAAGAATAATGATATTATACCATTATCATTATCATTATCATTACCATTATCATTATCATTATCATTATCTCATTATCATTGTCATTATTATTAACATTATCATTATCATTATCATTATCATTATCGTTATCATTATCATTCTCATTAGCATTATCATTATCATTACCATCATCATTACCATCATCATTATCATTATCATCATCATTATCATTACCATTATCATTAGCATTATCATTATCATTATCATTTTCATTATCATTATCATTATCATTATCATTATCGTTATCATTATCATTATTATTATCATTATCATTGTCATTATCATCATCATTATCATTATCACTATCATTATCATTATCATTATCATCATCATTATCATCATCATTATCATCATCATTACAATTATCATTATCATTATTATTATCATTATCATTGTCATTATCATTATCATTATCATTATCATTATCATTATCATTATCGTTATCATTATCATTCTCATTAGCATTATCATTATCATTACCATCATCATTACCATCATCATTATCATTATCATCATCATTATCATTACCATTATCATTAGCATTATCATTATCATTATCATTTTCATTATCATTATCATTATCATTATCATTATCATTATCATTATCGTTATCATTATCATTATTATTATCATTATCATTGTCATTATCATCATCATTATCATTATCATTATCATTATCGTTATCATTATCATTCTCATTAGCATTATCATTATCATTACCATCATCATTACCATCATCATTATCATTATCATCATCATTATCATTACCATTATCATTATCATTGTCATTATCATTATCATTATCATTATCATTATTCATTATCATTATCATTATCATTATCATTATCATTATCTATTATCATTATCATATATATTATTATCATTATCATTACCATCATCATTATCATTATCATCATTATTATCATTATTATCATATATCATTATTATTATCATTATTATTATCATTATCATTATCATTATCATTATCATTATCATTATTATTATCATTATCATATATTATTATCATTATTATTATTATTATCATTATTATTATTATTATCATTATCATTATCATTATATTATTATTATCATTATCATATATTATTATTATTATTATTATTATTATTACATTATCATTATCATTATCATTATTATTATCATTATCATATATTACATATATTATTATTATTATTATTATTATTATTATTATCATTATTATTATTATTATTATTATCATTATTATTATTATTATCATTATCATTATTATTATCATTATTATTATCATTATCATTATCATTATTATTATCATTATCATTACATATTATTATTATTATTATTATTATTACATATATTATTATTATTATTATTATATATTATTATTATCATTATCATTATTATTATTATTATTATTATCATTATCATTATCATTATCATTATCATTATTATTATCATTATCATTATCATTATCATTATTATTATCATTATTATTATCATTATCATTATCATTATTATTATCATTATCATTATCATATATTATTATCATTATCATTATCATTATCATTATCATTATCATTATCATATATCATCATCATATATCATTATCATATATTATTATTATTATTATTATTATCATTATTATTATCATTATCATTATCATTATTATTATCATTATTATTATTATTATCATTATTATTATCATTATCATTATCATTATCATTATCATTATTATTATCATTATTATTATCATTATTATTATTATTATTATTATCATATATTATTATTATTATTATTATATATTATTATTATCATTATCATTATCATTATCATTATCATTATTATTATCATATATTATTATTATTATTATTATTATTATTATTATTATCATTATCATTATCATTATCATTATCATTATCATTATTATTATCATTATTATCATCATTACTATCATCATTATTATTATCATATATTATCATTATCATTATTATTAGCATTATCATTATCATTATCATATTCATTATCATTATTATTATCATTATCATTATCATTATCGTTATCATTATCATTATTATTATCATTATCATTGTCATTATCATCATCATTATCATTATCATTATCATTATCGTTATCATTATCATTCTCATTAGCATTATCATTATCATTACCATCATCATTATCATCATCATTATCATTATCATCATCATTATCATTACCATTATCATTATCATTATCATTATCATTATCATTATCATTATCATTTTCATTATCATTATCATTATCATTATCATTATCGTTATCATTATCATTCTCATTAGCATTATCATTATCATTACATCATCATTATCATTATCATATCATTATCATTATCATCATCATTATCATTATTATTATCATTATCATTATTATTATCATTATCATTATCATTATCATTATCATTATCATTATCATTATCATTATCATTATCATTATCATTATCATTATCATTATCATTATCATTATCATTATCATTATCATTATCATTATCATTATCATTATCATTATCATTATCATTATCATTATCATTATCATTATCATTATCATTATCATTATCATTATCATTATCATTATCATTATCATTATCATTATCATTATCATTATCATTATCATTATCATTATCATTATCATTATCATTATCATTATCATTATCATTATCATTACCATTATCATTATCATTATCATTATCATTAGCATTATCATTATCATCATCACTATTATCGTCATTATCATTATCATCATCATTATCATCATCATTATTATTATCATTATCATCTTCATTATCATCATCATAATCATTATTATTATGAAAATTATTCAAAAATATTTCTCAAAAATTTTCAACAAAGAAACAACACTAAATATTCCGTTTTACTCATTGCCGAGCAAATGAGAAATTCACCCCACCATTTGCCAGCTTTTTACGACACCATTAAACTTGTAGCAAGTTGTACGAGTACAAGCATGAAAACGCAGAAAATCGAAAAAAAAATCTAACTTGAGGCCAAAAGGACACAACAATGCTAACTTCCACTGTCGCAGGTGACGCTTTCAACACCCCCACCGCATCTACAACAACAGCAACAGCAACATCAGTCAGCAGCCAGCAATGATGCAACATGCCACATGGTGGTTGCACCAGCAGCACTGAACCGCATCTAACATAAGTCCATCCATTCTGCAGCGCAGCAAACTCGAGTGGGTGTGAAGTGGAATAATTGTGCGTACACATTAAGTACGCCGTTATTGTTGCATGCATTTATGATTTTGTTGCAAGAGACTAGCAGTTGCAACATTTGCAGTGCTTAGTGAGGCAGCAAGTAGCAAACGGCCCAAGGCAAGCGACGATTTTGCATGTCTTCCCTTAACATATACAGAGACACGCCTACAATTTTGCCCACACAGGCGCACATCTAAAGTTTGCATACATACTTATGTACATATAGACATACGTAGGTTTATACATGCCCATTCATCTACAGCATTTTCTCAAGCATCGCAACAAATGTGCCAAATGTCTGCGGAGCAATTTGCCGTTATCCTTCTAAAGTTATCCTTCCTCGCTGCTACTAATTAATTTTTTCTTCAACTGCTCGGCGCTCGCTCGCTTCCAAATAAGCGCTCTGTGTTTCTTAAGCTTTCGCTCTAACGAAATTCCTCAATGAAACTATTTGACAATTGACATGTCAGATGAGACGAGGCTGTCGACACTGTTGACAACTTGACGATTCGAGTCAAGTGACTTGGAATGGAGTCGAGTTGAGCTCAGCGGCTTGGTTTGCTGGATTGTGCTAAGTGTGCGGCTGAGTTGGCTAAGTCGAGTGTGATTCAGGCAATGCCGGAAGCTTGTGTGTGTGTGTGTTTTGAAATGGGGGTAAATTAGGAAAAAGTCAAATGAGGGGAGGAGCTGTGAAGTAATGAGTGGGCGTGGGGAAGTAAAGTAAGCGCCTCAAAAATTTGAAAGAATAAAATAATTAAAATACAGTAAAAAAGAAATGAAAAACTAGAAAAAACTATGTTAAATAAAATAAAAACTGAATTTCAATATTTTCCTAGTTTTTTATGTACGAGTATTTAGTCAAAGTTTAAAGTCAAATGAATAAACAATTCAAAACCCAAATTATAAAAATATTCTTAAAATCATACACGTATCTTCTCAGAAACATGCCCATAAAACAGAACACCCAATAGTAAAAAATACCTATCTCGATCTTAGGTGGGGTCGATTGCAATCAGTCCAACCAACTTCATACTTGGTATTATCAAAATCGAACACTCAGCAAAATAAAACGAACAGCGAAATTTCATGAAAAGTAATATTACATAAGCCACCTGTGAGCCATCATAACATTACACGTGGGTTTTTTGATATTCACCACTATCAGAAGAAAGTAGCGATCAGAAAATATTTATAAAGAAACTACAGTTTTTAACATAACTGTTTATTATTTCTTGGCCATCATTTTTTTATTTGAATCAACCTCATTAAATCAAATGAGACATATGTATGTATGTATGTGATAGAAACTTAATTAAAGAGACAAAATTTATATATTAAATATATTGGAAAACTTCAACCAGAGGAAGATCTGTACTGATTGTATTAACTAAAATTTGTTCGAGAATATATTTCCAGCCATTTTTATAATGACATATCTCGCAAGAATTCTGTGGATTACTGGACAACAATACAATATGTGAGATCAGGGGTAACGTGTGAACCAATTTTACACATTTTCGGTGTTAGATTACAATATACCCAATGCCATATGTTTGCTTGATTTACTAAGTTACTTAAGTATCCATTAAAAAGTAAGAAAGCCAACCGGGACTTTTTTAATCATATATGTAAATGCGGCTGCGAAAGGTATTAATATGATTTTGTCACTATTTGGATTTAAGACTGCATTCATTAAAAATTATGCTCTCTGAGCGTCGAGGCACTTGCAAAAGACCAATGTAAGTATATAATACTATGAGGGAAGAACAGTAAGACTTTGTTCATAATTTAAAATTTCTTAATTCATTCTTCAAAATCTACGTCGTCCTCGCCCAATACACTTGCGCCGCTGTTTTTTCCAATCCTTGAAATAGTTGTTAACGTCAATTCTCGGAATAATTTGTAATGCGCCTAGCGATTCATTTTTATTAAAATCAATTGATTCAAAACGGTTTCCCCGGATCGTTCGTTTGAGTTTGCTGAACAGTCATGAGTCACAAGTAACTAAATCAGGCGATTAGGACGGTTGCGGCACGAAAAATTTCGCGAAAAGCTCACGAAGAATGATTGGAGTACGCGACGGTTAATTATTGTGCCGCAAAAACCAAGAGTTGTCGGTCCAATTTTCCGGCCTCTTTTTTCGAATGACAAATGGTAGATCCAAGACTTACCGCCCGTAGGAATACGTTTCATGACACCTTGGTAGTCGAAAAGCATGGTTCCGCTGATTTTAACGCGCCGCTGGTTTTCGTATTTTCACTTTCCGCAGGCCTAAATGATCTTTCAAAATGATTTTCACTAATCCTCACGATTCTTTTTTTTTTATTGACGTGTTGATCATCGTTGCTGTTGATGGTCGTCCTTGACGTGATTCATCGTCAACGGTTCCCCGACCCTCTTTAAATAATTTGTTCCAATCAAAAACACTTGCTCGCGACAAGCAGTTATCACAGGCCTTTTCCAGCATTCCGAACGTTTACGACCAGACATTTTACTTCGTATACAAAATTTAATGGCACTTTTTTGTTAAATGATATCTTTCATTATAAAAATCGCCGAATGCACTTCATGTACTTTACAAAGACAAGCGTATACTAAACATTAATGATGATGTGACATTTGGCACATATGTTTTTTTTTTTTTTGCCCTTGTATTATGTATATTGGACCAGAAAGAAGTACGAGTATTCACCCGATTTTAATTTTTTTTTTTTTTTGAGAAAAAGGTTTTTCTGAATTTCATTGATACACTTGTATAACTCACATATTGACCGACATATACGATGTAGAATCAACCGGAAGTGCAAAAATCTTTCTATTAGGTATATTGGAGCTAGGGGGCGTTTTGATACGTTTTTACCAAAATTTAAGCAAAGACATTCTGTTATTATAAAAATTTGCTCGTAAAATTTCAATGCTTTTTCTCTCATATTGACCGATTATTTCGGTAAATAGTCCGCTATAAGCAATGTGAACAAAGTATATGCTACCTGGATGCTTAAAAGGCTTGAAAATGGGCTTACCCCAAAACAATTAACGGAAAACGAACATTTTCCACACAAGTGTCCACAAGTTACCTATTAAAGTAGCTACACCATATTTTATTTGATATGATAAATACAAATATAATTTCGTTGATTTGGAATTTTGGGAAACGAAACTCACACACCTTAGTAACTCCAGTTCCAGAGGAGATTTATGTGTACATATCTTAAAAAGGCTTAGATTAATAGAAACCGAAAATATTTTTCAGCTAGTATTTCTTAATCCAATTAAGAGCTTTAGGAATGTACAGAAACCTTATCTTAAAAAACAATTCGAAATTTTTTTGAATTTTTTTTTTTATTTTCAAAGTTTAACTATTGAATCATACGTGTACAAGAGGATTTTTCAAAATTCGAATTATTTTCGGAGATATAGGCATTTTTCTGACCCGGCATTCAAACTGGTTCGGCCGGAACGCGAAACTTTAAACGCGTTTTTCTCAAAACTGACTTTTTCGGAACGATGCCAACGATTTCTTAGGTTCTACAGGACCGATTTACTTGAAATTTTTATAGAGTCTTCTTTATAGGCTTGTCTATGGTTGTAACTAGACCCATCCCCAAATTTTTATTTTTATTATTTTTAAAAAATTCGAAATAGTCAGTAAAAGTGATCCAAAGAAACTTTTTTTTAGGCAGTCGCCATTTTGTGAAAATCTTTTTTCCCACTTTTCCGTAATTCCGGCCATTGCGACATTATTCTAGATTAATAATATTTTTTTCTTTTTGGTTTCAGATAACAAGGAGGGGTTGAAATCATGGGTATGGTCACGTGGAAATTTTTAGAGATCTCCCACTTCGTCAGCTCATAATTATTGAAATTTTTTACTTTTTTCAGTTTTTAATTTTGTTCTCTACTCTTCTAAAATAAGCAAATAACTAATGAAAAAATGGATGGTAAAAATATTAATTGCCTTTTTTTCACGACAGTTTAAAAATTACCTGAAATTAATGCCTCTAGACTAGAATACCACCTTAAGAGTTCGTCTTTGATTTTGTATGCTTACATAACGCCCAGTATGGTATAGGTCTCAGATTTTAAGCAAGAACTAAAAAAGCTACAAAGAGCACAGGAATATAGAGCAGTTCGTTATAAACTACATCTGACAGAAGATTCTCACGAATATTTTTGTAACACTGGGCTTGGATACCTCGAGTATATAAGAAGTAACAAACTGATAATATTCCTGTCTATCCTCTTTCAAACTATTCTCTCAGTGCATTTAGCGGAAAGCATAGATTCTACACAAGGTTCTCTAAGAAAACAACAATGTGCCTGGCGAGCATGATGAGCCGCTATACGCTACTCAAAAAAGACGCTTTGAAATATTTAATTTAATTTAATTTTAGATGATACGCATATTTACGCGCATAATGAGGCGGGATGAAGCCGAGATAGCTAAGTTTTCACGCTGGTTGCCTCCATTTATTGCGATACTTGCGACAACTTTGTATTTTCAAAACAATCCACACACACATACAAACACACGGACACCCTGTCAGTGACATGTTTGCATATGTATGAGTTGATATTAAAAAGGCGCGACGAAAGAAAGCGCTGGAACGAATTGCTCGCAATGAAGTGTGCGGGTGTTGTGGAAGGCCTAGAAAAAGCGGCAGGAAAGAAGAGAGCGGGTTAGCGGTTGAGTGTATTGTGTATTTGCGGGTGCAGCGAAGCGCAAGAAGCATACCAACTGGGCGCAGTTAAAAGGATAACAACGTCAGCGGCAGCGAGCTGCGTTGTAAGACTTGTCGCACGTTCACTCATACATACAAACACACATTTTGTACGCGCGGAGGATCAGCAAGTGGCTTGCAGAAATACCAGCGCCGAGAAACAAGAGTAAAACAAGACTTTGCCATTTGAGGCAGTCAACACTATCCATTGTGAAGTTAGAGAAATACGACTTTCTTCAATATGCTTCCTCACACATTTGCTTTACGCCATTGTTGGCTTTCAATTGGCGTGATTTCTTCCTTGCTGTTGTTGTCGAGACTTTTTATTTTTATTTTCTTACTCTTCTGCTGTAAATAATTTCTTGCACTTGGTTTTGTTGTGCGACACGTAATTAAAAGAAAAGAGTTATAGACGAGTTTAATTAGCTATTGAATGGTGGTAGATATGTAGAGAACATACAATGCCCGCAGACGGCGGTGGCAAAAAATCGGAAAAGACTACATTACTAAATTCGTATATTAAATTCGTCTTTCTACATATACTATTCGAAAAATCCTTTAATTGACGAAGATTTCGATTATGTCTCTAAGGTCATTTCTTCTCCCACCAAAATGCAATATTTTTTTTGCTTAATCCATTTAAGGCTGACAAGAAATCGATACTACACTTTTCTAGTGCAAAAATTTGGATAATTAGCGATCCAATCATCCATTCTGAAACTTGAGAAATTTATAAATGAGAAAACCGCTGAAAGTTGTTGATTACCTGGATACTCATCTTAAGGAAATTTAGTCTTCTAACAAGTTTCTTCGACAATTACTACCAAATATCATTAAGAACCAAGACAGGTGGATATATAGTGTGCAAGCTCTTTTAAAGCCCCATTCATCTATCTATTTTAAAGCATCTTTTGCGATCCAAGAAGCTTGATTAACAACTGACATACATTTTAGAATTTATGAATCCATATGATTCTCTAACGGGTCTTGAAACTTACTAGAACACTACACATACCAAACTAACCAACAAAAAAGAAACAGTAGAATCTCCTCGAAATTTCTTCAAAGATTTGTAGTCATCAACCCTGTATTAATATCCTGTTACATGTACGCTCAGCTAATGGCTTGTAATATGCCTGCTAATGAACCTCGTAAACATAAACAGATTTATGCGTACATACATGAATATGTATAGCTGACATAACTGTTTATCATAACATAACATCAGAACGACCTCGCTGCCGCCTTGTCAGGCATGTCTACAGCGTGAAAAAATAAAAACGAAGCAGTGAAAAGCAAGCGCAACAGCTAAAATTCAGTACGAAAAACATATCAAGCAAAAACAATTGAAACCAGTTGGCAATATAGACAAGCTGGGTTGGCTGGAACAGTCTGACGAAAATAAGTCATTCATGAATGTACTATATTCTTACTTATATTGAAATAGAAATGAAGCTAAAACCTTACAATCAGCTGAATGAACTTTGAATGCTCATATTCAATAAAAACTCTTTCATCAGATCCTCAACGTACTTGGAACCAAAGATATGGATAATGGAGAGCTTCTGATCTTGCGACCTTGATAGCATGCAGATCTCAAAACATGAATGAAACTGTACTTGATAAAAGCAGCAGAATCGATTTGAAAAAAAAATATATATATATATATTTCACCAGATCCTTACTAAGGATATTCATTTTTATTATTATTATTATTTTTTTTTAATAATATTTAGCATTCAAAATCTTAGAAATGTAGGTATGTACTTGTATATCGAACTGAGGTCTTTAATAGAAATTCGCGACCGAGAGTAAACTTTTCCATAAAGCATAGTGAAATAGCGTTATCTAAGCTTAAATTTTAGTACACTTTAATTTTTCATCAACGCAACACCACCCTGTATTTATATAGGACTACGAGTATGCATACTTAGATATACCAATTTCTATTCTTACTGACTTTAGCACAAATTGGCTTCTCGATTGCGGAATATCGCAAAAGAGAACATAAAATAAAAACAAACAATGAGAAAAGAAAAATAGACAAAAGGAATGCTTATACGCCCTCTCCAATCGAATGACAAAACTTATTGAACAACCTGGTATGCCTATATAGTATGTAGAAGTGATAGGTTATTAAAAAATTGATAGAATTATGCGCTTAATTGACTCTACATTTAAAACAACAAAAAGGCAACTAATACACTCCTTAAGTTTGGTCCAATTCACTAATGAGGGCAATATTTCAACAATAGAACAACTTGCATAAAACCATTGTTGAAGTGAAGATAAAAGGTGAAAGGCAACAAAAGCAAAAACTTCATTGCATTTCACTTGAAGAACCCGTCAACTGCAAAGACAGCCAACAAAAGCGCAACAATGCTTCCTGCACAGCGAGCAAAGCAGAATACACAGACATTGTTTATATACTTGCAGTGAGGACTCCGATACATAATATATATTATATACATATATACATACATATATGTATGTATAAATATATGCAGCATAGGGAATGGATAAGTCGAATTGAAGAGGCGGTGTGGTAGACGCTTTCGCCATACAAAGTTATGTTTATTAGTGGTCACGCTGCAAGTGCAACAAGCGTGCCAGGATTTGAGGGGAAAGCATGAATGGAATTCCGAGAGTTCGCATTAAGGTCTCTCCTGCTGCTTCTTATTGAAGGTATGCAGTGTGCTTTTCAGTGGTAAATTATTTTATGCTAAATATGAGAGAATTTATTTAATTAAATTATACTTCGGAATTATGAAATATCGATATCTAAATTAAGGAGTATTCCCGAAAATTTGGAAAAACAGCGGCTGGTTCTTCTTCAAAGGCCAAACAAACCGGCGGCAGAGCCGAGTGCGCATCACCCACTCTGTACGATCGACACGATGGCCAAAATACAGGAAAGACTGATTTGCACACGTCTAGAACGTCACCTAGAAGAAGAGTCTCCTGCTTTATCTGAAAACCAATTTGGACTCAGAAGACATGGGTCCACTTTAGACGCAGTTGGAAAAGTGACGGGCATTGCGGGCGACCAAGGCCATAGAGGGCATCAGATGGATGCATGGTGATAAAAAATACTGCGCTGTGGGTACGCTTGACATGAAAAACGCTTTCAACTCTGCATACTGGCCACATATACTGAGGGCATTAGAGGCAAGAAACACCCCGGTTTATCTTCTGAGTACAATTAGCAGCTATTTGTCTGACAGACTACTGCTGTTCTGTCGAAAATTATGGCAAACATTAGTGGCCCAAGTCAAAGTAGGAGATCTCTGCTGGCTAAAGTTAGCCAATCAATACTTATGTACGCAGCTCCGATCCAAGATGACGAAACACACTGTTCTTTCTATGGAAATGGCGCCTGCTCGAGGTATGCAGTGGAGAGAGAGACCATAGTAAAGCCAGCAAATGAAAGGATGACGCCCGATAACATAGTTAATCAAATGCTGCGATCACAGCTGGTGTGGACTGCAATAGCGCTCCGAGAACTCAGAATGAAAGAAAGTCAGCGCAGAAGCATAAGACCACATGAATAACCCTGGAGGTAGGTCGTGAAGAGGCATTTATCGCCCAGCTTGGTCCTGCGACGTAGTGCTTCGCGGCGGTCCCGCAGGTACGAATACAAGCTACTGCAGCCGGAGTTTAGTACGTACGCATAATGTTTCGCAAGTCCAGCATAGTAATTTAATACTATCTGGGCGTGGACCCGAAAGAGGTTGACTCCATTTATTTAAAGCTTGTTGTGATATAAGTTAGCTTTTAACGCAGCTTTTAGTCTAGCTGGCATGGACTCAATTAATTTATTTGTACTATATCTTCCAATTTTGTTTCCCCCTTCCAAGATAGCACTTTTTAGATGTTCCTTATTACTCGTACTTATGTGGTATTTTAGTCAGGTCTAAACTATTGACGATATGTGTTTAGGTTCGTTATCTTAACGGAAATTTTGACATATCCGAAGTTTCTCGGCACTTTCGATTAAATTTTCTTTTAAGTATGAAGGTACAATGTTTTGTCCACAACATTCTTAACAAAAACCAAATTTCCAAAGCTGACTGCAGACCTACATGCCCATACCATAACAACACTTCCACCATCATTTTCAACCTAATATTACCTCTCTGAAGCTCAGTATTAGCTTTCCGCCACACGTACGCCATTTCATCTGAGCCGAAAAGGTTGATTTTCGACTCTTCAGCAAAAATTACCGTGCTCCACAAGTTAAAATCCCTGGTTTCCAGCTCCCTGGCTAAGGCAACTCGGCTTAGTTGTTTTTTTACTAATGAATGGCTTCTTTCGGGCTACTCGGCTATTGAAGTCCTGCGCACGTAGTACACGACGCACAGTTTCGGAACAAAATGATTCCTGAATCTCTGTAGTTGACTTTGAAACTGATAGCCGCAGGTTTTTTTACATTATACTCATAATTAAATGCTCGTCACGTCCCGACACTCAAAAACACACTAAAACTGGCTTCAAACTTTAATGCACTTGTATGTCAGCTTTAAGAACTAGAAATGTCTAGTACCGTTACCCACGTAACTGGATTTCGCTACAACACAGACAACTGCGTGCATGAAATAAACTGTGAGCAAAATTCCTGGAAAGCAGCAGCAATTCGAATCTTTACATTTGTAAGACTGTACTTCCACGAACTTTATTTTGCTTGCTATATTAGTAAAATATTGTAGAATATATTTTCATCAGCTTTTTTAATTGTCATAATTTTCCATTTTATGGCAATTTAATAATTGGGTTAATATCTTAAAAAATCTTGATGTACATAGCTTAATCGTATCAGCTCGTCACGTTGATCATTTGTCGATATAAAACTCTTCTAGGTATCATAAATTTGGTGGAAAACTCAGTACAACCTGCTTATTATATAAATATTTTCTAAAGTTGATTGGAGTCTATTTATAACAACGCACACAAGTTTCCACTGAAAAAATCAGTGCGAGTAAATTGCTAATTCATTTATTTACACTCACTTCAGTGCTGCTGAGAGGCTGTCAATTAACGCTCATTTGTTCAGATAAATGTCCTATTAGCACGCTTAAAAAAATCCAATAGTTTTTAGACTTATTAACGGGTAGGCAAGTAAGAGCTAAAAAGCTAAAAAGGGTGGGAAGCTTCTTGCCTTGCTCATACTGCCGAAGATATTGGCAGGATAAGAGTTCACCCCGAAGGTGTGTAACTTTCTTTTGTGTCTTTATTCGCGTACTACTTCCTTCTTTGGCGCTTTTGTATTTTTTTTTTTGTTACCTCAACACTGACTTTTTTGTTTTCTGCCTTCTTTTTTGGATACAATCAATTGAAACGGTAATCCCGACAACTCTTTTAAATAATCGAACTTTCGAGCTATTTTCTATAAAAGAGGGAAATGAGTCTCTTTAATATTTTTACTTAGACACATAATCATTTCAATATCTCTCTACATAACATATGCCTCTACATTATCCACTAGAAGTATACATATGTATGTATATGCATATTCTACCTTCCGAAACCTTTATCACCGGCTTTCTTTCATTTCTTCTTTTTTATTTTTTTATGTTTTTGGCAATTTTCACCTTGCATGCGTTAATTAATTGATTTGATTGCTCACTTTTCGCTCACTCAACGCATGCGTTGCTCCTAAAGCAGCTGTTGAGTAAAATCGCTCTGTGTATTGCTCACTCAGCAAGTCTTCGCTCTCTGCACTCATTTACAATTAAGACACCTCTTCGGTCTCTCTTCAGGCTTTGAGCACATACTTGCTCTCTTTTTCTTTCAAAAAAGCAACCCCTCTTTGTTATACTCTCGTTCTCAAAGGTGAGTTTGCCACTTGTCTCACCTTTACATTTTTTCTTTCTTTTACATTGCCTTTTCCCTTTCGCCGTTTACTATTTTTGCTTTTTCTACTTATTTTCTTTTCAATGTTCTCACATTAAACATTGATTCTATTTTGTTTATCTTACTACGTGCGTCCACACACCTCGCTCAGCCCTTTCCTTCGCTACGCGTAAGCGAGTTTAGTCACCACCTTCTCCTTGCTGTCAGGACTCTAGTCGGCGATCCTGTTGGCTGAGTTTATTCCTATGTTCGCTTTCAAGTGTCAAACTTGTGTTTTTGAACTTTGGTCGTTTCTGCTTCTATAATGCATTCGAACTTATTTGTGTTGTTGTTACACTTATTGTTGTCTAACATATCATCTGCGTTGGCTTTGTTGCTCCAGACAATATGTGCTCCTGCTTTGGCGTCTACGGCAATGTCGTTCGCCATAATAACTTTATGTGCCTCCATGCATGCGTATGTGTGTATGTGCGGTTGTGTGCATGTTTTGCTGATATTCCAAAAGTTCATGCCACATTATGCCATACTTCATGCTGCCTGTTGTTATTCCTTTCTGTTATCCTTCCTTTTAGTATAATTATGTGTCTTTTGCTTTTGCTGTTGCTTTTTACGCTTATTGTTGTTGCTGCAGCTGTTTTGCGAACCGCAAACAAAGTCAAAGGTGAACATTGTGCCCCTTCCCTTGCCGTTTAACTGCATGGGTGTTCGGCTTTGCTGTGTGTGGCAAGTTCTGTTAGTTGGTTTTTGCATATGTTTGGCTTGTTGGCTCCCCTCTGCTGTCGCCCGTCCAAACAACTCTCTAATTACGCTCAATGTTAGCCTCTGGGGTAATTATTTTAAAGCTGCTATAATTTTCCACGCTTGGAAATACAGATGGCATTTTCTCGTATACAGATGTTTATAGTGTGTGCAATTAAGTAAATGATGACGATGAGGTTACTACTTGTTTTGTTGCGTATTTTTAGGGTTTGCGGAGGTAGTATTGTTATAGTCGCACACCTACTTGTACGAAAATTGTCACCAATGTCATTAAAAAGTGCTCTGGTTGGTAAAACATGTTTTAAATCTTCATTGTTTTGTTATGTTTATGAGCTACATAAATGGATTTTTTTGAGGAGATTTTTCGACAAAACGCGGAGGATTAAACAGTCTCTCAGGCATATAAAAAAAAGAAGTAGGATGAATCAGAGCACACAAATTTGGTTGAGCTCCATGAGATGCCAAGCCACGTTCTGATCGATATTGTATTCCTCACGACCATTGTCTTTAAAGAGTTTGAAATTTTGGCTAAACGCGAACGAAAGCACGAGCCGATTTATTTCAAACAAAACAAAGTTTAGCAGCTAAAATATTATTCTTCTTCTTAATTGGCGAAGACACCGCTTACACGATTATAGCCGAGTTAACAACCTCGAGCCAGTCGTTTCGTCTTTTCGCTACGTGGCGCCAATTTTATACGAAGCCAGGTCCTTCTCCACTTGGTCCTTCCAACGGATTGGAGGTTTTCCTCTTCCTCTGCTTCCCCCGGCGGGTACTGCATCGAATACTTTCAGAGCTGGAGTGTTTTCGTCCATCCGGACAACATGACCTTACCAGCGTAGCCTCTGTCCTTAAATTCGCTGAACTACGAGTTTGTCAATGTCGTCGTATATCTCATACAGCTCATCGTTCCATCGAATATGATATTCGCCGTGGCCAACGCCCAAAGGACCATAAATCTTTCGCAGAACCTTTCTCTCGAAAACTCTTAAGGTCAACTCATCGGTTGTTGTCATCGTCCAAGCTTCTGCACCGTATAGCAGGACGGGAATTATGAGTGACTTATAGAGTTTGGTTTTTGTTTTTCGAGAGAGGACTTTGCTTCTCAATTGCCTACTTAGTCCAAAGTAGCACCTGTTGGCAAGAGTTATCCTGCGTTGGATTTAAATTATAACTAATAATAAGCCACACATAGAAGACATGTCATCACATAATCCAAGAACAGTAGTAATACTTCAGGATGCCAGCGCTTGAGATAGTGTGAAATGGGTTGGTCGGTCGGTAGGAGTTCTTGTAATATTGATGCTGGGATAATTAGGGTGTTGTAGTTTTAGTGGCTTAGGAGAGATGTATATACATTAAACTTATTAGAGGGCAGGCCACGCCCACTTTTTGAAAAATGTTTGCCCGCATATGCCCCTACCTACTACGATCCCTTGTACCAAATTACAGTTTTACTTGTATATCTTATTTTAGTGCTTAGTTTTGGCCCTTTATAAGTTTTCGGTTAATGGCAATTTGTGGGTGTGGCAATGATCTGATTACGCCCATCTACGAACTCGAATATTTTTTGTACTAAGAAACCTTCATACCAAGTTTCATCAAGATACCTCAATTTTTACTCAAGTAACAGCTTGCACGGACGGACGGGCGGACAGACAGACAGGCCACTGGATTTCAACTTTTCTCCTCATCCTGATCATTTATATATATATAACCCTATATCGATATCGTTTAGTTTTAGATGACACGTACAACCGTTAGGTGAACAAATCTATAATACTCTGTAGCAACTGGTATAAAAAGAGGTCTACTTCTTTTAAGAGTGACGAATCGAACGCAGCTGAATAAGAACAATTCACTTGTGTAATGAAATAGAGATAGAAAAGCGAGCGATTATGCCATTTTAATGAAGTCAACTTGAAGTGCGATCAACTGATTGAACTATTGAATTATCCTTTACATAATAAAATGTTACCAGGGACCCAAGTAGAGATACTTTTTTAATTACATTTTTCGACAGATCTCGCGTGAGTTGTAATAGCAGCCATAGCTGAAAGCGCTATTTTCGAGACAAATTTTGTTCAGCTAAAGCAACGAGCAACGAGCATCTAAACAAACAAAATTGCCATATTTAGGACAAAGAGCAACCTTAAGAGATTGAAGAGCTGCAAGGTCATACATAAAAAACAACGGTTTGGTATGGTTTGTAGGCCGGTGGAATCATCGGTCTATATTTCTTCAAAAATGATACCGATGAATCCACGATGTCGCGCCATGATAACCAACTATTTGATGTCTGAAATTGAAGCTCCACAACTCGGCGACATTTGGCTTCAACAAGACTGCGCCACTTCCCACAGATCGCATCAATCAATGGATCTATTGAGACAACACTTTGGCGAGCAGATAATTTCACGTTTTGGGCCGGTCGATTGGCTACCAAGATGGAGTGATATCACAACATTAGACTTTATCCCGGGGATATGTAAAGTCTAAAGGCTATAGGGACAATCGCGCTCCGATTCAGGCATTGGAGCAAAACATATACGCCCTGTCATTCGCCAGTTACTAGTCGAAAGGGTCAAACGAGTCAACGAAAATTGAACTCAACGGAAGGAACATCTGAGACGTAGCCGCGGCCAACATTTGAAAGAGATAATCTCCAAAAAAATATATGGCAGATAATGTTCTTTCGAATGATAATAAACATTCCCCATTAAATTTGAAGTTTTTGTGTTTTTCTTTTTTGTTTTTAAATAGGCATCCTCGAAATGGTTTACGTATATAGGGTACAGTAGAACAGAGCTCAATCCGGTAGAACAACAAAGTGAGGAATCAAGGACCTCTAAATAACATACATAGGTTTCTATTGAGTCAAATAACGAACTTTTTGACATACTTTCAATTTTGTTTTCGAACAAATATTCAACACATACGTCTTATAAGCGAATACTTCATAAATAGGGTCTCGCTGAAACGCTGAAATTTAATGCTACCACATACGATGTAATAAATCTTAAGCATTTTAAGTGGAGATACACTTTATTATGGTAAGTTTTCTCAGAAAATATCTGTGATTCTAAAAAGACCCCCCTAAACGATTCGAACTTGCTTTTTTGGCTGCAACGAAATTACAGGTAAATGAAATAGAAAAAGCAGCTTTGAATTGGAATTTTTCACGTATATTTTGAGGTTGTGTTACAAAGTATAGTTTATTACCAGCAACTTTGCCAGTTAACTTTTCTCCATAGGTTTTTTGGTTTTCCATGAAATCGAGATAAGCCGTTTTTAGCACTAAAGAACTCGAATATCTACTGGTTTTTTTCTCCAACCTCAGTTGTATGAGTTATTCATAAATTATATTTCCTTTCAAATTTATTATTTTATCTTTCTTCTCCATTGGCATTCAACTGACTATGATTTCTCCTTCACATTTTATCATTTTCAAAGGCTTAAGCATTGGCCAAATATTTGCGAGGAGTGCAACTTGATACTGATAAAATCTTAATTAAAAAAACCTCAAAAAATGTTTCTAATATTTTCCAAGCGTAAAACATATTTATGCGCCTCGAACTCTCTTTACGAAAATAAATTTAAAAAAAAGTAGGGGAAAGTGAATTTTATGAAGCAACACTCGACTATCGGCTATCAATAGCCGGCAAACGCGCCCAATATGCCGTTCAAGTGTTGCCTAGTTATAGTAAAATTGCACTTTTGTGTGTTTTAAGCGCGTTTTAAAAGTGTTTGGCGCTGCTAGTTTTGATTTTCGAGTGTGTACTCACCTTTTTCCTGCAACTGTTGCCGCTTAACGTCGCCCTTCAGCACTTCAGCCGTGTGAACCAATTCGTTGAGTTGCGGCTTTTTCATTTTCAATTCGCGTAAAACTTTCTGCAAAAGCGGGAAAAATGCGCAAAGCGATCAAAATGAAATTTCATACAGTGCATAAATCATTTAACGGTATTGCGAGTATTTTTGTGTGTGTGAGTGTGTGAGGTTTTGTGTTATTTTCATACAATAAATGGCTCATAAAATAAAACTTCACTGAAACTGGGTAACCAATGACGGGCAGTCAAAAGGCGCAATATCAGCACGCTGGCAGCGCACACGTGCAACAATTTATTGTCACTGCTGTTGTTGTAGAAGGAAACAACAAAATGTAGCGCAGCATACCGTGTACATTGCCGACATAAGTGTCCGGATATGAGAAAGTGCTCGAGCAGTGACCGATTTCGATTTGCAGTGATGCTCACTATCTCTGACACATACTCACACACACACAGACACACATACACGCGCATGCAAATGTGTGAATTCCTCGCATTCACATAGCACTCACCTCCTGCTTCTCGATGGCCAACCGCACCGCGTCCACATCGTCCACGGCAACACTTTGTATTTTTATCATGTTCTGCTCCCACGTCAGCCAATCCGATATTTGCAATATGGATTTATCGAAACTGCCAGCCAATACACCGGTGCCACTCGCCTCGTCGTTATAATCTGGATAAAAGAGAAAATCAATTTATTATTACATTATTTGGAAATTGGAGAGCTCAGCTCAGTCTTGAAATGTAGTGCAAAGTAAAGAGAAGCAAAACAGGTCGGTAATAATTTGAAATTTACAGAGGTTCGGTTTTATTTATCTTTCCCATTTTAAAGGATTTTTCATTTAAATTCAATAGATATCTCAGAAAGGCAGTTGGAGTTAAACTTATATAACCAGGCCCATATTAAAAATTTAGACCGTAGATTACTCAACGCCGAGGTTGTTTTTGATACCTCATGTTAGGTAATGTATTAAATTTCTTGAATAACACTAGCAAGGACTATTACCCAAAGAAGCTTAGCCAAGTACTCAACCTAGTCAACTATTTGATATTGGATATTTCCAGGAATCCACGTGCGAAGGCTTGCCTTGCTTCAGCAAGAAACTGAGCTTTTGATCAAAGATCATCTGAACAATGACTTTTTTTCTCGAAAGTATACAAATTTAGGACGATAAAACCCACATGCAACCATACTCCCTAAAATAAGAACATGTTGTTTACGGGCTCTATTCTGAATAGTATCCAGTCAATAGGAGTTGATCCTGCTATACAACACTTCATCAGAAGCCTTTTGACCTCTATAGGGATAAGAGCAGAATGGAACGCCGCTAAACTGACCAAAGAGTATATAGAGGTACTTCCCCATGGTAGAGTGCGCCTATGGACATTAGTGGTGAATAAACGGTCTAATGTGTCTACAGACTTTTAGCAGCATTATGACTGGGCATCGCACGCGGGTCTGGGGTTGAAACCGGAGAAAACGGATCTGATTGCGTTCACAAGAAAGTACAAAATTTCGCACAAGTCTGTCTCAAGGAGCGAACCAATTACCTTGGGGTAATCTTGGACAGCAAACTGCTGTGGAAGCACAACGTGGAAAAAGGATTGGAAAAAGGTAACAATGCGTTATACCTGGCGGCCGTCTTCCTCCCTCTTGCACTGGTGCTACACAACTATATTATTTATGCAATAGTATGGTAGATAGGCGTACGGAAATCCACCTACCGGAAGCCATTGAAAAGGGTTCAGAAGCTCACTGTGCATAACGCGAGCTTAAAAAGAACTCCAACGGCGGCTGTTGAACTGGTACTAAATATGCATCTATAGACCTCTTCGCTATAAACTGCACAGAAAAATCGGTGCGACGACTACTGGCTGCAGGAGAATATGTAAATTCTTCGAACCTTCGGGTATAGCTCGGTGGTTAATGGCGGTTGGGCAAACACTGACTACATGACCCCACTTTTCAACTGGAAAAGAAGGAAAATGTGGCTGGTGTATAGGTATATTAGCTACACGCAACACTATAACATTTATACGGATGGTTCGAAAATGGACGATGGAGTTGCTGCGAAAATATACTGTACAGATTTTGATGTTGAAGGAAAATTATTCTGAATGTGTTTTGTCAAAGTTGAATAAAGAAAAGTTAGAATTTGGTTCGGTGTTTCCGGAGCTACGTGATTCGTTAATTGCCCGATCCATAAAAAGACTGTGTGTATGTCAATTAATCGCTGATATTTATTATCTGCATTCAAGTAAGGTTGCCTGAGAAGAAAAAGGACAAGGTAAAAATTATTTAGATTCAGTAGAATCAGGTTGGTTTGATCCATATATATAGCAGTTTTGTATATAAACATACATTTCGCCACACATTCCTTCACTAACTTTCCTTTGGTTTATCACTTTCCGCAAGAATTCAACCAATTGACCCAATATTTTCGCTAGCCGCTAAGTATCACTAATTAAAGCGATTTTTCATGTAATTTGGGAGTCATTACATCACTCTGTTCGCACTCCAATTACGCGACGGTGATTTCAACAAAAGCATTAGCTTTTCGATTGATTCACACAATTAGGTCAACCAGGTCAACCCATTAGTGAGATGACATTAAGTACACCGGTTAAGGGAAAATAGTTGAGCACTTAGCAAAAAGAAATAGGTGACAAGCCAGAAACTGAAACTTGAGTTGACGCGATGGCAAAGAAATACTCGTAGAAGGCAATAATGAAGCGAAGAGTGTTAAAAAATAGGCGGGAATTAAATTGCTGAGATGATTTGGAAAACGGCAGAATCATCAGAAACGAACGAGCGGAATCATGTTTACCTCCTCTGAGTAATTAGTCACAGTTACAAGAACGCAAGTAAAAAACCCCTAAAATATGTTTGTGCTTCAGGGAAGTAGACTTAAGTGAAGCAAAAAACTGAGCTAATTAAAATTAGGTGAAGAGGCTGTACTTGTCAGTTAGCTCAAAAGGTAATCGTGCACACACACACATACTTGAAAGGCGACACATACTTGTACATACATATGTACGAAAGCTGTCAATCATCGTCGTAACCCGTAAGATGTTCGTGCAGCAGGAAATCACTGCTACCGGGTGGGCTGTAGTACTTGCCATGTTTCTTTTGGACCTTCTAACTTTATTTCTCTTTTATTACAATTTTATGAATTTTCGCATACGCTTAGCCAGCTTAGACCTAAATTTATGTTTGCTTTCCCATTGAATTTTTTTTTTGTTGTTTTCTTCGCGCTAGCAAGCTTACACTAATTAATCCCTTTTTAATGGTCATTAACGGTAACCAAAAGCGCATAACGGCTTTCGGTGGGATCTCCCGCTGTCACAGGATATTTAAGTGGTACACGCAAATGTAACTGTATGTAGCGGAGAGGGTTGGCCACATGCAGGTTGCGTGATTATTAGGCGCTTAGCTTGTCGTTTGACTTCTGCGTGTTGTTTTTGTTTTTCTTTGTGTTGACTTTTTATTTAACTTTTTTATTGTGGTGGTTAAGAATTGGTTTGAGCGATATTTAAATGATATACAAATATTTTTAAATAAAAAAACAGAAAGTTTTTGAGTTAATGTGTGGTAGCGTTGCCACCTATTTAAAAATAAAAAGTTCGAGTTAGGTTATCGAAAATGTAGCAAATTAATTTGAAATGTATATATTGAATTTTAATCTTAAATTTAACAATTTTAGTCAAACCAGAGTTGCCAGCTTTCTATAACACATTCAGCTTTTTTAAGCAAGCAGTTAATAAGTTGAGCAAAATATCCAATGAGCTTGAAATAAAATGGTTTTTAATTTGGTAAATTAAAAATTAAAAACTTTCAAATAAATTAAGGTTGCCACCTTTATAAAAACAAAATAAAACAATTAAAATCAATTAATTAATGTAAAGAATTTATAATGTTAATGGCAAGCAAGCGACACTTTTGAAAAATAATCTCTAACACATGGGAAATAGTTGCCACATATTTCGAAATCAAAGTAATTGCATAAGTTGAACGCAATAAAAAATTCAAATTGTACCATATTTGAAAAATCTAGGGTTGCCATATGTCAAAAATTATTCAAATAAAGAACAATTGTTGAATTTGACTGCTCCGAAGCCACAATACATTTAAAAGGTGATCCATTCCGAGGTTTCCTGCTTTTTTTTTAAGAAAAATCACAGAAACTTCAAATTTAATGGAGAATATTCTCATGCATTTATTTTTTGAAGATTATCTTTTCAAATATTGGCCGCGGCTACGTCTCAGATGATCCATCAATTGAGTCCAATTTCCTATGACTCGTTCAAGCGTTTCGACTGGCGAATTACATGCGTGATGTTGTGATCTAAGGCCTGTTCGCTTAGACTTTAGACTTTACATATCCCCACACAAAAAAAATCTAATGGTGTCATATCATATGATCTTGGCGGCCAATCAACCGGCCCAAAACGTGAAATTGTCTGCTCACCGAAGTGTTCTCTCAATAGATCAATTGATTGACGCGATATGTGGAAAGTGGCGCCGTCTTATTGAACACTTCTGTAACTTGCTGAGTGAAAGCATAGCACCAGGAGATTGTGAACTCGATATCCCAATCGATGACGATGGAGCGGACGTTTCATTGCCCGACATTGAAGAAGTCCAAATACGGCATTCAAATACGGCGGCAAAGAACTGGTAAAGAGCATGCATCAGCTTCTTTGCAGAGTATAACCGGACGAAAGCATTTAAATGTGCTTTGTCCAATCCACGAAAAGTAGACCCCACAATCTGTACCAACTATCATGGGTTAAGCCTCCCAAACATCGCATATAAGGTTCTAGCGAGAGTATTGTGTGAAAGATTAAAGTCCATCGTCATCAAACTGATTGGACCTTATCAATGTCGTATTAGACCTGGAAAGTGTAGTATCGGCCATGTTTTCACCCCGCGTCAAATCTTGGAATAAACCCGTGAAAAGAGAATCGACACTCACCACCTCTTCATCGATTTCAAAGCTGCTTTTGGCAGTACGAAACGAAGCTGCCTTTATGCCGCTATATCTGAATTTGGTATTCCCGAAAAACTTTTACACACATCCGTTGAGCTGACGTTGAGCAACACCAAAAGCTCAACGTCACTGTAGATAGTCATAATTTCGAAGTCGTAAATAATTTCGTCTATCTTGGAACCAGTATAAACACTAACAACAATGCCAGCCTCAAAAGCCAACGCAGAATCACTCTTGCTAACAGGTGCTTCTTCGGACCAAGTAGGCAATTGAGAAGTAAAGTCCTCCGAATACTACAAGTCTCTCATCATCCCCGTCCTAGTATATGGTGCAGAGGCATGGACGATGACAACATCTGATAAGTCGACGTTAGAAAGATTCCGAGAAAGATTCATGTGCCTTTCCACATTGGCACATCTGCGGTCCGCCGGTGGAAGGAAGAAGAGGAAGACCTGTGCTCCGTAGGAGAAATCAGGTGGAGAAGGGCAGGGCTGCACTTGAATTGAATTGCCGCAAATTGCGAAAAGAAAGATCGACTGCCGCTATGTTGTAAACTCGGCTAACACTGCGTAAACGGTGTCTACTCTAATAAAGAAGTAGAAGAATGATGGGTGATGGGTGATGGTGTTGCAAATAGTACCGCTCAGTTGACTATAAGTGTAGTGAAGCAGATATATGCTAAAGAGGTCCGATATCGACGGTTTTGACAAATCAAAAGTTTCATTTTGAGAATGTCTCAAAAATCTAGGGACTAGCTAGAGTATATACGCACAGACGGAAATCAGTAAATCGACGCAGCTCATCATGCCGATAATTAATATGAATATATTTTGGATTTATATATACATATTTAGATGGTTTCCGGGGTTTCCTTCTGGGTGTTACAAACTTTAGCCGTATTAGGATGAAGGAGGAGGAATATTCCAAGGTATATATTGAAGGCTCAGATCGACTACACTTTATAGCAATTTTAATGTGCGGTAAAAAGAACTCGACGAAATATCAACGAATGCTGATATATTACAATAAAAAAATTAGTAAAATGTCTGCAACTTTCAATAATGTTGAGTTGTAACTGAAAGATCATAATGATAAACGCTACGGCCAAGCTTAACCCATTCTTCACAGCACTTCATGGATTAATAACGGTATGATTAAAGTTTTTCTCATTTAAATACACCATCGAAAGATACTTGACATATTTTCGGGCAATGAATTAGAAGAGATGAGTATTACAAAAACAAAACATGACACATAAATAAAAAGAAAAAAACAACAGTATTCTGCTCCACAACTACTGCTGCGGCTACTTAATGAGAAAACAAGAGCCAAAATAAACAATGAGAGAACAAAATGGAAAAAGAAGTAGAAAATGCGCCGATAAATTGCAAGTATTCCAGGACGAAAGTTGGACGTGCGCTCGACAGGACCAACATTTTCTTGCACATTTTGTTTTAAAGTTTTTTCTGTTCCATTTTTATTTTCTTTTTTTGTTTATTTAGTTTGCTTTGTGGCAGTTGTCGTCACATTACATTGCTCCCTGCCACAATTGTTGTCAATTCAATTGCTGCACACATTACTCGCCAGCAATGAGAACTGCAAAACTGTTGCAACAGCAATTATTGCTGCCAGCTATGTGCCACTTTTATTGGAATTCCATAGACTCCGCTTAGCTGGTTGGCTGGCGCGCTCCGCAACGATTGACTGTGCACACACACATATTTGCATGAAGATGGTTGCGAGCGTGTATGTGTGTGTGAGTGAGTCGCATTGCTGCATTGAGATTTTTATTGTGGCTAGTTGCCTGTGTTGCCGCAGCGTTTGCATGTCAAACTTGCAACTGAAATGAATGACCGTTGTTTTTCACTGGAATTTGCTGTGTTATCACTGCGCTGTTTGTGCTGGCTGAAGAGTCCGGCCGAAAGGATTCAATATTGTAATTTTAAAATCGGCCAACGGCAGCTGGAATGTGTAATAAATTTAGGAATGCAACAGAGCGCAAGGGAAGTGTGGCTGGTTGGCAGAGTGTTACAGGAAAAACATTTTACAACAACAGAATCAAGACCGTGAAGTTATTTGATTTGCGCTGTGATTTTAACACGAGCTCATTTTAAAATGGAATTAAATCAGTCATAAATATTTTGTTTTTTGTGGGACTGTAACAGTGTTTTAATTTCAGATTGTTTTAGTAAATATTGTATTATTAAACACAAATATTGATAACACGGAGGTTTTCCAGACAATATAACGGGTGGGCCATCTAATGTTTTAAATTTGAATTATCTATATTTCGACATTGGAAACGTCAAATACCATTCGGAAAGTGACATATATTCAGTAAAAAATCCAAAATTTACGAAATGGGTCGCTGTTCACTAGAAGAAAACTGGGAAATATTGAAAACTTTCTTCCAAAGTGGTGAGTCAAGTGGATGGTCAATTTTACCGAAAAATCATCTTTTCGGACGAGGCTCATTTCCACCTCGATGGTTACGTTAACAAGCAGAATTGTCGCATTTGGGGTATACAGCAAACGCTACACTCAATCTTCTACGCCCTATCTTCGAAAATCGCATAATCAGCAAAAGAGGTGATGGGAATTGGCCTCCCAGAAGCTGCGATTTAACTCCGTTAGACTATTTTCTGTGGGAAGCTGTTAAAGATAAATGTTACGCCAACCATCCAGAAACAATTCAAGATCTAAAGTACGGATTCAAGCTGCTGTAGCTGCCATAAGGCCTGAAACCATCGAAAAAGTACTCCAAAATTGGGTGGATCGGATAAGCTAATGTAAACTCAGCCGTGGTGGTTATTTGTCCGAAATTGTTTTCCACAAATAAGTTTCATAAAACAACCTTTTAAATAAATGTTAGACCTTTGAAAAATATCAAGCCGTTTTTTTATTGACTTTTTAAATTTAAAATTTTATATGGCTCACCCTGTATTTTAGGGTTTGTCGAACTATTTTTGAAATAAAAGAGGTTCAAAGTTCTCGACACAAAATAATATAAAGAAAATAATAACACTTAATAAGTCCATTAATTAAATACAAATTTAGTACTAAACAGTTTAGTACTAAAAGGTTGGGCTTAAATATTTTAAATTATTAAGATTAATGCTAGTTTTGCTTCCATTAATAAATGTTATATTTAGTACTTAGTGCTAAATATAGTACTAGTACTAAAAATTTTAGTGCTAAAAGGTTTGGCTTTAAATATTTGAATTGTAAATTGACATTTAGAACTGCCATTAATAAAATAAATATTTAGTTTTTAGTGCTAAAAGTTAGTACTAAACATTTTTGTTTTAAATACCTTAAGCTATTAAGGTAAAGGTTAGGTTTGCTAAGTCCAAGACAAGATCCATACGGTTCAAAAATATAGGCTCGTAAAATTTAGTACTAAAAATCAAAAAAAAAAAAAATTATCGAAGTTTACACAAAAAAAATCTTTGCTTTCAAACGTATAAACTTCTGTTAAAGATTTTAGTAAAATAAAATTTTAGTACTAAAATTTTTTTAAAGAAATGTCGCAGTTTACGTAGGCAAGGTCTTTGCTTTCAAACTTATAAGCTTCTATTAAAGATATTTTGTAAAATAAAATTTTAGTACATTGCAATTTTAGTACTGAAAATTTTGAAAAAAAATGTCGAAGTTTACGTAGACAAGGTCTATGCTAGCAAACTTATAAACTATTACTAAACATTTTTTGAAAAATAAAATTTTAGTACATTGAAATTTTAGTACTAAATTTTTTTTTTGATCTCTTTCGTTTCAAAAGTGCTAAATTTCAAAATAAGTGCTAAAACTTAGCCTAAATAAACATTATATTAGTAATTTGTTGAAGTTAGTGAAAATATCTTTAGTAATCATTAGATTAATATCACACATTTCGATATTTTCGCTGCTCTAATTCAAACTAAATTGTTTAAAAGTTTAGGCAGAAAAGTTTTTTTTTCTTTAATAATAATCAGTTCTTTAACTGCTTGTATTTTTAAATATTTTAGTTTTCGTTTTTCGAAAATGATGTAAAAGGCTGTGATGTAGAGCAAGAACCAACTGGTTGTTTCCACCGCGACTTCTACATATATTATATTTTTGGTCTTACAGAATGACTGCCTCCTGAACAATGTTCAGTAAGAATTCCTACGACAAGATGAACTTTGCACACGTCAAGTAGTTCAGCAGCTTCTCGACGTTCTGCATTGGATTAAAAGGATGTTGCAGTCACTCAGGCGTGAGTCGTCAAACAGCGGCTACCAGGCGCAAGTAAGGTTCATTGGTCAAGTGATAGCATACAATTTGACCTTGGACATTTAACTCGCTATCATTCCGAAATGAGTAGTGCACGAGTGCTTCCTCTGATTAGCTTAACGGATTACAGTTTCAAACGACTTCACTAACAGACAGCCAAATATGTATTCTTCTTTAATTGCAGCCGGTTTTTATTTAAAAATGCTCTACTATCCTGATGCTATATTTGAGGGCCTGCTCCTCACTAAAGACTCTCCAACGCTAGTTTCTAACTTTAAAGTGGTACTTGAGAATCGACGATTAACAGTCAGAGATCTTTCTGGCATCGTTGGAATATCAGAAGGATCACTGAAAACCTTTTCTAAAGATCATTTTCGATGAGTCTTGAATCTATGGACACGAAAACAGAAGATCAATCGGCCGAACATCGTGAGAAGGGTGAGTCGAAGCCGAAAAAACTGCGTCAAAGCAGGTCAAAAATCAAAGTTATGTTGACAGTTCCCTCGATTATCGTGGTGTGGCGCACTCCGAGTGCCTTTCGACCGACCAAGCTGTCATAAAGGGATGCCTTTTGAATGTTATGCACAAAGACATTTGTAAGAAGAGGACGGAATTATGAGCCGACAACTCTTGGTTTTAGCCCCACAATAGTGCACAGTCGCTTACTGCATCGATTTTTCGTGAGTTTTTCTCCAAATTTTCGGCCAATATCGTGCCACAACCACGGTATTCGTCTGGTTTAGCTCCGTGTGACTTCTGGCTGTTCAAAAAGCTCAAACGACCACTCCGGAGATACCTTCTTCAGTCAATAGAAGAATTAAATGTGAATCGGTATGCACATTGAAGGTTATTCCGGAAATTGAATTTACAATGTTTCTAGGATTGGAAGAATCATTGGTACAACTGTATTGGGGCCAAAGGAGATTACTTTGAATGGGACGGCATTGTTTTTGACGAATAAATTAAGAATTTAAAAATTATAAATAAAGTCTTACTATTTTTTGCCTACAGTATATGGTATCAAGAGGGAGGACGGAGTCATGTGTAGAAGTTCACGCAAGTGAGGAAAGTTCTCTGATCGCCATTCACTTGATAGTGGCCAGAAACGATTCTTTTACATATGACTCAAGCAGCTCACGACTTCCGGTCTCTGACCAAGTATCCTCTGGGTAGCCTAAGAACATCCGTTTGAAGGCGAGCTAAAGTGAGAAGGCGAAATATCCCCTACTTAGGGTTGTGCGCTGGGTTTGGGACCCGCCACGTAAAAAAACGCACCAATGAAAACAACCAAGCAGCCTCGGATGAGAGACCCCCCTTTTGATGACGACCATGGCAAGCGAAATAAGGACTACGAATTGAGGGCATGTACCTGGAATGTCCGGTCCCTTAATTGGGAAGGTGCCGCTGCCCAGCTGGTTGATGTCCTCGTGAAAATAAAGGCTGACATCACCGCCGTCCAAGAAATGCGATGGACGGGACAAGGACAGAGACGAGTAGGTCCTTGTGACATCTACTACAGTGGCCATATAAAGGAGCGCAAGTTTGGTGTTGGATTCGTGGTGGGAGAGAGACTCCGTCGCCGAGTACTATCATTTACTCCGGAGAATGAACGTCTAGCCACAATCCGCATCAAAGCGAGGTTCTTCAACATATCGCTGATTTGCGCCCACGCCCCGACGGAAGAGAAGGACGATGTGACCAAAGATGCCTTTTATGAGTGCTTGGAGCGCACTTATGAGAGATGCCCCCGCCACGATGTCAAAATCGTGCTTGGCGACTTCAACGCCAGGGTGGGCAAAGAAGGTATCTTTGGCATTACGGTCGGTAAATTCAGCCTCCACGAGGAAACATCCCCAAATAGGTTGAGGCTGATCGACTTCGCCGGGGCCCGAAATATGGTTATCTGTAGTACTAGATTCCAGCATAAGAAGATACATCAAGCTACCTGGCTGTCTCCGGATCGAAAAACCACCAACCAGATCGATCATGTTGTGATAGACGGAAGACACGTCTCCAGTGTTTTAGATGTGCGTGCGCTCCGAGGTCCTAACATCGACTCGGATCACTATATTGTTGCAGCCAAAATTCGCACCCGCCTCTGTGCAGCAAAAAACGCACGCCAACAAACACAGGGAAGGTTCGACGTTGAGAAGCTGCAATCACAACGGATAGCTGAACGATTTTCTACTCGGCTTGCACTCCTGCTCTCTGAGAGCACTCGTCAACAACTCGGTATAAGGGAACTGTGGGACGGCATCTCAAACTCCTTACGTACAGCTGCAACCGAAACCATTGGTTTTCGGAAAGTGCAAAAGAACAGCTGGTACGACGAGGAGTGCCGTGTCGCAGCGGAGAGAAAACAGGCTGCCTACCTCGCAACGTTACGATGGACCACAACACGTGCGGGATGGGATAGATACCGAGAGTTGAAGAGGGAAGCAAGACGCATTTGTAGACAGAAAAAGAAAGAGGCCGAAATGCGTGAGTACGAAGAGCTTGATAAGCTGGCCGACAGGGGTAATGCTCGAAAATTCTACGAAAAAATTCGGCGACTTACAGAAGGTTTCAAGACCGGAGCATACTCTTGTAGAACCCCCGAAGGTGATCTAGTCACTGATGCCCAAAGCATACTTAAATTATGGAGGAAACACTTCTCCAGCCTGCTGAATGGCAGTGAACGTACAACGCCAGGAGAAGGCGAACCCGATTCCCCAATCGATGATGATGGAGCAGACGTTCCATTGCCCGAACATGAAGAGGTTCGAATAGCAATTGCCCGCCTGAAGAACAACAAAGCGGCAGGGGCCGACGGATTGCCGGCCGAGCTATTCAAACACGGCGGCGAAGAACTGGTAAGGAGCATGCATCAGCTTCTTTGTAAAATATGGTCGGACGAAAGCATGCCCAACGATTGGAATTTAAGTGTGCTATGCCCAATCCATAAAAAAGGAGACCCCACAATCTGCGCCAACTACCGTGGGATTAGCCTCCTCAACATCGCATATAAGGTTCTGTCGAGCGTATTGTGTGAAAGATTAAAGCCCACCGTCAACAAACTGATTGGACCTTATCAGTGTGGCTTTAGACCTGGTAAATCAACCACCGACCAGATATTCACCATGCGCCAAATCTTGGAAAAGACCCGTGAAAGGAGAATCGACACACACCACCTCTTCGTCGATTTCAAAGCTGCTTTCGACAGCACGAAAAGGAGCTGCCTCTATGCCGCGATGTCTGAATTCGGTATCCCCGCAAAACTAATACGGCTGTGTAAACTGACGCTGAGCAACACGAAAAGCTCCGTCAGGATCGGGAAGGACCTCTCCGAGCCGTTCGATACCAAACGAGGTTTCAGACAAGGCGACTCCCTATCGTGCGACTTTTTCAACCTGCTTCTGGTGAAAATAGTTCGAGCTGCAGAACTCAACAGAGAAGGTACCATCTTCTATAAGAGTGTACAACTGCTGGCGTATGCCGATGATATTGATATCATCGGTCTCAACACCCGCGCCGTTAGTTCTGCTTTCTCCAGACTGGATAAGGAAGCAAAAGAAATGGGTCTGGCAGTGAACGAGGGCAAGACGAAATATCTCCTGTCATCAAACAAACAGTCGTCGCACTCGCGACGTGGCACTCACGTCACTGTTGACAGTCATAACTTTGAAGTTGTAGATAATTTCGTCTATCTTGGAACCAGCGTAAACACCACCAACAATGTCAGCCTGGAAATCCAACGCAAGATTACTCTTGCCAACAGGTGCTACTTTGGACTGAGTAGGCAATTGAAAAGTAAAGTCCTCTCTCGACGAACAAAAGCCAAACTCTATAAGTCGCTCATAATTCCCGTACTGCTATACGGTGCAGAGGCTTGGACGATGACAACAACCGATGAGTCGACCTTAAGAGTTTTCGAGAGAAAGGTTCTGCGAAAGATTTATGGTCCTTTGGGCGTTGGCCACGGCGAATATCGTATTCGATGGAACGATGAGCTGTACGAGATATACGACGACATTGACATAGTTCAGCGAATTAAAAGACAGCGGCTACGCTGGCTAGGTCATGTTGTCCGGATGAATGAAAACACTCCAGCTCTGAAAGTATTCGACGCAGTACCCGCCGCGGGAAGCAGAGGAAGGGGAAGACCTCCACTCCGTTGGAAGGACCAAGTGGAGAAGGACCTGGCTTCGCTTGGAATATCCAATTGGCGCCAAGTAGCGAAGCGATGAAGCGACTGGCGCGCTGTTGTTGACTCGGCTATAATCGCGTAAGCGGTGCCTACGCCAGTAAAGAAGAAGAAGATATGGTATCAAATATTGCACAAGAAATTCTAAGCCAGAAGATATTAGCAGAAAAAATAGACACAAATTTAGTAAAATTTGATATTTTAGTATACTCGTAAACTGCTTAAAAATATTAAACATTAATTTATATAATAATTTTTTTTTGTTGACATTTTTCATGTGTCGAAATATTAAAGAAAAATTAAAACAAAAAGTGTTTTGTTTCTTTGTTTTTTATACAAAATTCTTTCATTATTATTTTTAGAACAGTTTCCTTTTTTGTTTCTATAAATAACACGTACAAAAATATCACTTTGGACACACTGTTCTGCGCTTACATCATTTCACTGCAAATTGTATCTGTCAAAATGGAACTATTCCTGTCACGGCGAATAATATGCCAAGCTGGCCATTCGGCGCTGCCGCCGTTACAGTGTGGCAAGCACAAATATGTAAGTGTACAAATACACAAATACTAAACAACAACAACTAATACAAAATGTAGAAGCTCAACACCAAATGCCGAAAAAATTGCTTGACCAGCGCTTCCACGAAGTCCACCAAAAGAAGGCACATCACCACGAGCTGACCGCAGTTCCACTTTGTAAGCAGCAAATAAATACCGCAAATAGTTAACCAAACACATACATGTGTAAGAATATCATGCATATGCATACATACATATATTTGTAATAAACAAAAATAGAAGAAATACCAAAAGAAGGCGAAGCTCACACCGTCAACTCGGGATAGTTTGCGAAACCTAATCAGGCAGCAACAAAAGATAATAGAAAAATGTTGACAGCCAGAAATGTTGCATGTGAAAAAAGAAATATGGACCCACAAGTGACAGCAGTTTAAGCAAATAAATGAAATTTCGAAACAGCAGTGCAGAATGGCTGGAGGTATTTATGCTATATCATTGCATACTTTTAGGTGTGCGAGCATATGTTTGAGGCGGAGAAAAATTCAATTTCGTCTGCTCAGGAAAACGTGTTGGTGCAGTTGTTGGTCATATTTATGTGGTCAAATCATAGCGAGACATACATATGTGAGCTTTATAAGCCTGTTTGTATGTATGTATAGTATGTGCATTTAGATCAAATCTTTATGCTATTTCTTTGTATGCTTCCCCAGCATGTTTGCCGGGCGTTAAGTAATAATAAATATTTGATTTTTTTCTGTAGTTGTTTGCAAGATAAGTGTCAAATGGTGCGTGAAGGTCGAATACAAACAAAGGTTTTCTTTATTTCGGTGAATTATATATTCAACTCGGCCGGCAAGAGCGCTTAAAGATGACAGCAAACTTAAAAAACCGCTCAAAAATATTATTTTATAAATCCACAGATCGAAAAAAATCTTGTTTCGGTATAAATGACCACGCTTTGGTCTGATGACCTATTGAATAAGATCTATGTAAAATCAATGAGCTGATTATCTTAACCTTAAGACAATAAAAGTAACAACTACAGCTTTGAATTCTAAGACCCTAAAACCATTAGAGTTACAATTGTGGGTTTTTAATCTTGTCGCGACTCCGTTCAACTGATTTTGGTAGTTATTTTGGATATAGAATCCTAAACAGACCTGTTTGATATGCTGGATCGTGCGAATTCCGATCCCACATTCAAGGAAAGCATTATAACTACCGATGAGACATGTTTTTCTGAGTTTGACATGAAAAAAAGTCAAGTAATGATAATGAACCATCACATCGAGCCACTATTATGATCGAATTTAAAGCCAAAAGTGCAATGAATATCATTGATCAACCACCGTATTCAGCAGATTTGTCTCCGTGTGAATCTTTCTTGTTCCCTAAACTGAAACTGCCGCTCCATGTCGATCGAAGAGAGAAAACAAAATTCGCTGAAGGAGCTGAGGGCTATCCAAAAAAGTGCTCATGAAAAGTGTTGCGGGAACTGAAAAATTGTTGGCATAAGTGCATTTCATCTGGTGGGGATTACTTTGAAGGCGACAAAATAAATATTGATGAACAATATTTTGTGTTTTATTTACCATTTCTTGATGATTTTAGGTAAGATCCAGATACTAGTAATCTAAATCTAAGAAAGGCCTATTGCTTCATCGGTCAGTTATTTATTAGATTATTCTTTACGCTTTCCGGTAGTTCAAAACACGTATTTCTACAGCCTTAAGCCTCCACTTACTATGTACATATTAGCATCCTTTCTTTAATAATTACTATCCCTATATCTATCTCGATTAGTTTTGGGTGATGCATTCAACCGTTAGGTGAACAAAACTATTGTACCCTGCAGTAAAATTTTGCAGGAGTATAATAACTAATGTGTTTATACAAGAAAAGAAAATAAAAGGATCTTCGGTTGAAAATTTTAAAACAGTTTCGTAATAAGCCAATGGATGATAGTAAAATTCACTGGTATACAGACAGATCTGTGAAGGAAGAGAGGCCAAGAGTGAATGAGTACTTTTGATGTTCTATTGTAAGTAAAGGTTATGGTTTGAAAATATCTAAAAAATGCTCCATAAAAAACTTTGATCATAGTTTAAGAACTGATTTCATAATCCTGTTAAGTGATTATTAGAACTTTCCCAAATAAGCCGTCGGTTTGGAAGTTAAAATCAATATGACTAAGCAAAAGAGTTGCAAACAGAGTTCACAGATAAATCACATTCTATTTTGGGAACTCGTTTTGTACTATCCAAATCTAATGGTTTCCGAATGCTAAGCAGTGGAGCTTACTAGATTTAGTGCAACATAAAAAATCTAAAGAGATACGATGCTTCGGTTTTTCACTCGCTCAAATACTCATCAGCTGTTGGGTTGCTCATTAGTCATATGACCGACAAGAACAAGTCTTTGATTTTGTATGTCAGTGGAACATTCGATTATATTTTGAGTAACTTACAGGCAGAGGAGTTGGCTAATGGGAAATTGCTTACTCTAAAGTATCATTACTATGACTATAAACTCAGTTTAAAAAAAAATTTGCTCAAAATAGAATTCTGCCAAGAGAACAACGCTTAAACTTAATAAAGTGATTTCCCTTCCACACTTATTCTCTCCAAAATCACTAAAGTAACTCCTAATTCACTGCGCTTAAGAGCAGCAAATCTGTTTCAAGCTGGCAGATTCCTCCAAACTTCCGCGAGCGGCAAAATACTCGTGAAGAAAGTAAAAAAAGTAACACTTCTTTCAAGGCAACTTTGCACCACAGTGTTTTGAATAGCCGAAACAAAAATAAAGCGGCATGCAAAACGCCTAAAAGCGCACTTCGAAGAACAGAAATCAAACGAAAACTTTTCCACCAAGAAAGCACGCAGCAAAAATCCTTCAAACACTAACAACAAACAAACAGAAAACACGCAGACACAATGCAAGATTTGTAAAGCCAAGGCAATGACAAGGATAAGCCGGGCACTAAAGGGATTTCGTAGGTGTTGTCGAGAGTGTAAGGCGACACAGTTGAAGAAAAGCGAAAGAGTAGAAAAAACGTGAAATCGTTTGATGAAGAAAGGCGAGGAATATTGCACAGAACGGACACTGAGTGGAAATGTGAGTAGTCAGGGTGTGCGAATTGTGCTGAGGGGGCGCCTGTAAGCATGGCAGCTTAGAGATTTGTGCCGACCAGAGTAGCATAATCAAAGGATTAAGAAGTTGTGAAACCAAACAAATAGCCTGAAATCGACACAAGTGCCGTGGACTGCAGAGGCGATAGTAGGCGCGTGTGCCTCAGGCCAGCTCCACAGACTACGCGCGGCAATGCTGCAATTCGGCTATTTTCTTTACGTTTTTTTCATTTTTTTAAGCCTCCTTTGCATGCTTTGCCTCTTTTGACGCCATGAATGACGCGTTATATTAACACCGTCCAAACAGAAAAATGTGAGAAAAATTGCGGGAACGGATATTACAGTTCGATGGCCAAATAGCCCTGGCAGGATTAGGCTGGTCAGCGGAGGGGGCGCCAGTGAGAGGAGCTGGAAATTGCTTTTTAAAAGCGCTGCGTGGCATGCCTGCCCCGTTACTTTCAGCTATAAGAGCGCCAAAATCTGGCAAGCGTGTGATATGAAATGTAAATAAATGAATGCATATATGTATGTATATGTGTGTGCGTGTGCATGTTCGTCCCCTTCATGAATGGAGTAAGCAGAGCATGAATGAATGACTGAATGAGTCAACGAATGTTGGGGGAAGATATGTGCAGTACACTCTAAGCAATAACAATTCCAACAACAACACGAATAACAACAAAAAATATTAATAGCAGCAACACAAATAACAAACAGTGATAACAACAAAAACAACAACAGAAAATGCAACAAAATTAAGAAATGCAACTGCATCACAAAAGGAGAAAAAAGACAAAAAATTACAACAACAACAAAAAATTACAACAATGCTACAACAAAAAAAAAAAAACAAATGACCGCACAATAACAATGGCAACATGCAAAAAAGCCAACGTCAAAATTATGCCTCGCTACAACAACAACAACAATAGCACCAACAAAATGGGGCAGCCCAGTGTACCTCTGTACCTCGCCGCAATGTGGAAACAAAAATGTTAGAAAGTATTCGCGACGAAAAATGAAGGGGACCAAAATTATAATAACAGTTGCAGTTAAAGGGAAATATGAAAAAGCAAAAACAACTGTGCGCAACAAAAGGTAGAGAAATACGAAGAATTAAAACAATGTTGGCTTTGAGATACCATCTACTCGCTGCTTTAACTCGGTGGGGTTCTTGTCAATTGCATGAATGCAAAAATAACGGCAAAAATGTGGAATAAAATATATGCTGTAAATGCAAAAAATATGTTCAAAGCCTGAATGTGTAAACAAGAGTGAGTAGAAGGCACACAAATACGAGTATGAAAGGGGTCTGATTCCGAAAGGCTTAGGCCCTGCTTCATAAATTCATCTACTTACATGCAAATATATGCATTATAACCTCAATATTTGTAATTAAATTTAAAGACTTACTTAGAAATTCATACTACTTGAAACTTGAAATAAGATTTTGGCAAAAATTTTCAAAAAAAAAAAAAAAACTTAATAGAGCTGTATATTATCCGCCGATCGCAAGACTGGTTGCTTGGAACTGGAGTTAGTTTGATAACATTCCTCAACCGACTAACACCAGTAAAGGACCCAAAGTAAACAGAACGTATGCATTAGATTCCAGCACTCTAAAATCTTGCAAATATTCTGCTTTGAAAACAAGGCACTTCTAGAGGCCAATTTCTCGTCCATTGCCCACCTCTGCGTGAAATCCTATATCTTAAATACTACTTAACCGATTCCAACCAAATTTCATGGGAATGATTATATTTATGCATACATTTTACTCATTCCGTTTGATTAGATCAACATATGAGAATTTGAAAGTCATATTGATTATGATCTCAGCCCGTTCCCATGTCAGTTTGATCTACGGAAACGTAAACGACATTCATTTAAATATGACCAGGAACTGTACCCGCCAACATTCCTCAAACCCGTTTTTTACCGCTGCATTAACAACAACTATATTCGAGGTGGCTATCATCGCTTAATAGTTATGGCTGTCCGACTGGGAGAGAAAACATGATCGGTTGCTGCTCAGCGTCCAGTCATCTTCACAGTGATACCAGTTATGGAAAGCAAGTTTAAATGGTTAAAAATATTTACAGTTGTTTTTCTTGTTGGCGGAAAATATTCCTGAATTAATTTCGAGGAACGGTGCCGAGTTGATAGTTCTTGACCGGATAAAAATCTACGGCCATTCCGGTTACTTAGATCCGACCATCGTAAGAGCAGAAAATATTCCCAGTCCATTCCAGTCATTTTGGCAATTAAGGGGTGTTTTTAAACCAAGAAGCCCAATTTTCGACCACCTTTTGCAGCAATTGTGGCCATTTGTCAGCGATAACATGTCGAATATTTTCTTTTAAGACATCATTCACTGATGAGCTCACCAAAAGCTTTCTTCATAACGTACCTCATTCACAATATGGCTGATTTCTTTTTCGAAGAAGTATGGATGAGTGATTCCCTTTGTCCGTAAGCACACCAAACAATTTGAGGATGTAAGCTTATGAGCTACCAGGGAAAGGCACCATAGAACCGCTATGGGTAGAATGGGGGGGTCGATGCTCCTGTATCCCCTTGTGTTCTACTACTAGATAGCTGGACTTCCAAAATCGATCGCAAGAGATCTGGTAATCTCTTCGCCTTCAGTACGGCTAGTCTCTCCCCTTATAAAAGGACAATGTTCTTTTGGCGTCCTTGCCGTAAGGTTGGAAATCTTACCAGATGCCATTTAGAGAAGCTGTATGTAAGAAAATCAGTCGGAAACACTTCTATCTTGACTGTCTCGCGTTCGGGAGGTCACCTGAGCATCCCACCGAACTAGCGAGAGCGGAATTAAACGCCTATGGAAATTAAGCGTTTTGATAATTTATCAGTTCGAACACAGGAGTTCTTCTTTTCTATGCCTTCACGAAGACTACGTTTATCAGTCCGTGTGCAATCTTCGATCAGTCATCTAATCCAACCTAACTTAGTCCAAAGTTTTTAAAACCGATTAGTTATAAAATATTTTAGTCTCTGATCGGATCCCACAACGGGGAACAACTTAAAGATATCGTTCTTGTATATAATTTTTTCCATCTTCAACCACAAAAGGCTATAAGTGTGGCCGGAAAGATCCTTAGTATAGCTGGAGATAAAGTCTTTGACATTTTATGTTAAGACATCGATTACTTCACTGACTGAGATTTTGCCAGTTTATAATCTTGTTGCTGGGTCCACAGTGTTCTAATATCTAGCCGAAACCGAGCCACTCATAACTTTTAAGGCAGCTTGCGTCGACCAGAAGTTCCAAGAGAATTTTTTGTCCAGGAAACATAAGCAGAAGTGGTTCCTCGGCTACTTTATATGAAATTTATACAGCTTATATCTATTTCATATTTCGGAAAATGGAATATAGAGCCAATTTTTTATGATATAAGACTTGGTAATGGAACTAAAATAAAAAAACAGCTTTTCGATGCTAATGAAAAACGTTTTTAGGGCAGATCGAGCCTTCAAAATTCGTGATATTTGAATAGCAACGAAAGCTTATAGCAAAATAGCTTATTTTGATGTTGGTCAGATCCAAATAGGCTAAAAATGCTGCTGCTGTTAAGAATCAAAATTCACTATTTGAGGTCTCTAAATACCCATATTGAAGAAGTTTACGTGAAACTAGACAAGCTAACGAGGGGAGCTCGCAGTGAATGGTTTTGTAATGTATACCCAACTCTTCCGAAATCAAATTTGAAAATGCTCCCAACTACAAACGACCCGTGCCGCCTGCTTGCCACGAATATTTTAACCTCGTCTAATATTTCTTTGCTTGCGACCCACAGTTCGCGGTCGTGTCAAAGTGTCTGCCGAGATGCTCACGTATGCCGGTAAAAGAATAAAATAAAGTAAAGTGAAAATGGCAACAGCAGCAACAAAATTGTGTACAAACACTCAGCAAGCGGAACAGCGAAAAACATATCAACAACAACAACAATAACACAAGCAAACAAAGATTGAAATTAAAATGACAGTTAACATGGCAGAAACCCCCACATACACACATACACAGGTGTATACTGGAAAAAAGTAACGGCGCATAAAAACATGTTACAGCAACAACAAGTGCATGCGCAACAACAGTAACAACACTAAAGGCTTCGCACAAAGTGTTATGTGAGCAGCACTTGAGAGCGCATCAGAAAGCGCGCGAGGACGT
The DNA here is from genome assembly GCA_037783105.1 of Bactrocera zonata. Classification (NCBI taxonomy): domain Eukaryota; kingdom Metazoa; phylum Arthropoda; class Insecta; order Diptera; family Tephritidae; genus Bactrocera; species Bactrocera zonata. The sequence continues at coordinate 269,313 of JBAWJQ010000271.1, read as the reverse complement.
TGACTTTGAAGCGACAAGACAAGCAGCCAGCAAGACAACAGAAAGAATGCGTTGCCAGCAGCCGGCACAGCATTCATCAGCCCAAGCAGGTGTTTAACTAGAAAACAGCTAGTCAACGCCGACGGCAGTCGGACATTAGCGTCTGATAGGCAGGTAAAAGCATATATTTGTTGTTATTGTTGTTGTTTTTTCTGTATTTGTGAGCTGATGTTTTTGTTTGGGTAGTGAAATCATTTCATTGCTTATTGTTGTTGTTGTAGTTGTTGTGTGGCAGTTAAGTTGAATGACTGGCCGATTGAGGCATAGATTTCGTTTATCAAAATTTAAAAGAAAAAAAATTGTTTAGTGTTTTATTTTTCAATTAGTTGCTTACTTTCCCTTCTTTTTTTAATTTTAACGCTTTCGCTTCTGTTTATGTCTCCAAATGCGCTTAGAAAGTGGGTGACGAAATTGTGTGCTTGGGTTACGTATACGCCATGTGCGCACTACTCACATGTCGCACCGCACCGCAGCGCCAACTCACGCACTTATTATTAAAGCAAATAGCCTTATCTGTCAACTGGTATCTAATGTGATGGCTAGCGTTTAGTTTGCTGATTTATATGTTTCCGTTATATGTATTTTTTTGGATATTCTTCCGTGCACCCGGGTGTGCCCTTGGGAATAATTCTTTATTGTTTACCGTGTCTTTCTTATTCCCACCGTTTAGTAGCAGCAGCTTTTAGCGCCGTCCAAGTGAATTAGTGTTCCGCTCAACTATGATGTTTATACATTGTGGCATGCCACAAGCGCAACTTGTACGTGTCACACCCTTGGGCTTGACAGGTTGCCTATAGCAGGTTAATGGCAAAGCTCGTGTATTTTTTTTTTGTTTTTGTTTTGAGCTGATAAGGACTGCTTGGTGATGCCTTAATGAATGCCTCTCTAAATGTATTTAATTTAATTACTTTTTTACATTTAAAATCAAAAATGGCTACCTTTTGATAAATTCACTTTGCTTGTTTGTGTTGATTGTTTATCTTAAACTTTTTACTCGCAGTTTTTTTATTTATAAAACAAATAATTTTATTGCCTTCATATCATATTTTTTATTACTCCTTATTAGCACTTTTCTTGTTTAAAATAATTTTTTATAAACTTGGTTATTCTTAAGCACACTCATTTAATTTCGCATTAATTAATTAAATTGTTTTTATTTTAATATATATTGACTTTAAATCGAAATAGGCGAAATTTGGAAAATGTGTTTGATTTTTTTATTGTTCGTGCTTGATTTAAATTTTACGTTTTCAATTTAATTTATTTTTTTTTAACAAAATACAACTAATTTATGTTAATTAACTATAGTTCATATAATTTCTACACGTGCTTGTGTACTTTTAAGGCATTTGACTGAATTTACCTCTGATTTATCTTATTTTTGTGTATTGTGTGTATATTTTAATTTAATTAATTTATTTTTTTTTTAATAATTTTTTTTTTAATTATGATTTCATAATGAAAATAGTTTTTATTTAGTTCAGCTTAATTTAAATTATTAAGAATTTATAATTTTAATTTTAATTTTTACGCGAATTAAATTTATTTTTTATTAATTTGTAATATTTTTCTTTTGTATGGTTTTGTTTTTTTATTTTTAATTGTAAAAAAAATTATTTAAAACTATCTCCCATATTAAATATTTTATTAAATAACAAATTATGGTTAAAATGTTTCATTAATTTTTTTAGTAAACAATTGTACAAAAAAAATATACGTAAATTTTTCAATTTAAATTTGCAGTTATTTAATTATTTACGGTTGCTTGGAAATAAATATTAAATTTAGCTTATAATACATGTATTATTCATTTTTTAGTTTGAAATTTATAAAACAACTTTTATTTAATTTGATTTAATTATTTTATTTTTTTCTAATGTGTTTAGTTTGATTAAATTTAAATTAATTTAATATGATTTAATTTCTTTTTGTTATTGCTAAATTTTTTCATAAAAAATTTTTATTTTTTTACTTTATTTTATTTTATTTTATTTTATTTTATTTTACTTTATTTTATTTTATTTTGTTTCATTTTATTTTATTTTATTTTGTTTTATTTTATTTCATTTTATTTCATTTTATTTTGTTTTATTTTATTTTATTTTATTTTATTTTTATTTTATTTTATTTTATTTTATTTTATTTTATTTTATTTTATTTTATTTTATTTTATTTTATTTTATTTTAATTTATTTTATTTTATTTTATTTTCTTTTATTTTGTTCTATTTAATTTAATTCAATGTTTCATTTTATTTAATTTTCTTTCATTTTGAACTTTTTCTACCGTTATTTCACTTTATTTTCAAATAGCCAAGTAGTTCTCCATTATTTTCAGCATACTTTTCTAATCTTTTTAATTTCCCCCAAAATCACAGCGAATTTCCACGCGAGCAAAATGCAAAATTGGGAATTCTCAATCGCGCAACCGGTAAATGATAAACAAGCCTTTAACAAACCAAACACACACACACATGCACGAAACACCGAAACACTTTCCAAGTAGCATTGGCAACAGCCAGCAGCGCAGCGAGTGTCCGACGACTGTGATGCGTTCAGGCGCGCCGTTAATCTTTTCGTTTCCGTTCGGCTGCACGTTTTAAGTTTGAATGCGGCCACGGCGCACGAAAAGCGCGCCTTCAAAGCTAAAATGGCAAATGTAAAGAATGCACACACACGCACACATGCATGTAAGTACGAGCACAAATACACCAATACAGCTAAGTGTATGCAAATGGCTAAAATGGCAAACAGCTATGTGGCACGTTCCTGTGGCGTCACACACAGGTAAACAGGATATTATCAAAAGCATTTATCAATACGAAGGGCGGGAATGTGCGCAGACAGACATATTTGCATACATGTGTAAGTGTACAAGTACTTAAGAGGGTACTGTTGCGTTGCATTTACCAAATGTTAACGGAATGTTAGGACGGTGAGCTTTGAAGTTAGCTTAGTCATCCACCCAACGAGAAAAGCTCACACTTTCGTTACGCAACGTGACTATAAAAGCTTTAAGGATACTGCAAACAGACAGCTTTTCGTGCTTAAAAAAGTATTTACTGGAAAAGGATTTTGAGCAGAGACCCAAACCAACATCACGAAAATTTGCCTTATGTAAGCACTTTTATTAAATTTAATTATACCCTTGCAATATGTTGCTAAAGAGCATAATAGTTTTGTTCACCTAACGGTTGTTTGTATCATTTAAAACTAAGCGAAATAGATATCGGGTTATACTATATAATGATCAAGATGACGAGAGGGCTTGAAATCCGGGTGAACAGCTGGTATGATATGGAATGCCGCATCGCAGTGGAGAGAAATCAGACTGCCTGCCCTGCAACCGACCACAACACGTGCGGGATTGAATAGATATAGAGAGCATAAGAGAAAAGCGAAACGCAGTTGACAAAAGCAGAAAGAAGCCGAATTGCGTTAGTATGAAGAGCTTGACAAGCTGGCTGACAGGGGTAATGCTCGAAAATTATACGAGAAGATGCGGTGACTAACTGAAAGTCTAAAGACCGGATCATACTCTTGTAGAACCCCAAATCAGCGGTCTAGTGATTCATTCCCAGAGCATACTAAAATTATGGAGGGAATACTTCTCCACTCTGCTGAAAGGCAGTGAAAGCATAACACCAGGAGACGGAGAACCCGATTCCCCAATCGATAACGACGGAGCAGACGTTCCATTGCCTGACCATGAAGAAGTTCGAATAGTTATTACCCGTCCAAAAAACAACAAATCATGCATCAGCTTCTTTGTGCAATATGGTCTGACTAAAATATGCTCAACGATTGGAGTTTAAGTATGCTCTGTTCAACCCACCAAAAAGGGAGACCCGACATTCTGCTAGAACTATCGTGGGTTCAGCCTCCACAATATCGCAATATCGAGTATATTGTGTAAAATATTGAAGCCCATCGTCAACAAACTGACCTTATCAGTGGAGGCTTTAGACCTGGAAAATCTACAGTCGACTAGATGTTCACTATATGCCAAATCCTGGAAAAGATCCGTCAAGCAAAGATTCGACTGGATAAGGAAGCAAAAAAAATAGGTCTGGTAATGAACGAGGGCAAAACAAAATGTCTCCTGCCATCAAACAAACAATCATTGTACTCGCGACTTCGCTCTCACATCACTGCTGTAGACTTCGAAATTGTAGATAATTTCGTCTTTCTTGGAACCAGTATTGACACCAACAACAACGTCGGCCTCGAAATCCAACGCAGAATAACTCTTGCCAATATGTGCCACTTCGGACTGCTCTCATTATTCCCACCCTGTTATATGGTTGGAATCTCCAAGAACGACTGGCGCGCTGTAGTAAACTCGGCTATAACCGCGTAAGCGTTGTCTACGCCAATAAAGAGGAAAATAAAGCTAAAAATTTGAATACTATCATGATTTACAAACATTTTTTGTTTTATGGGAACAAGCCCGAAAAGTGACTTTTTACTTTCACCTGTAAAAATCTTATTTTCATTTTATTTGTCACTTTGAAGTTCCGTTGAAAATTGCGAAGAATGCAATACTGAGTGATATTGTGACTTGTTACTTACGCTGTTCTTCAAAGGAATTCTTCGAATATTTAATAACATATACGTATATATGTATATGTTTAAAGTATTCTCAAGTCAATATACATTTTTCAAACTACTAAAAATAAACATGAAAATCACTGAGAAAACGCTGCCTTCGTACTAAGGTTTGTTAAATCTAAGGACCACCCTACTGTGCATGCATTTCATATTTTTCCACAGCTGTGACCCATCAATGGTTGGCTGCAAGAAGCCGCACCCGAGTGATGATTTGTTTATAATATTTCATGCTGTTTTTACTCAAAAACTATCTGGCGCATGTATATATATATATATATAAATGTATATATATATAAATATCAATGTAGGTAGATATGTATATGTGTTTGTTTTAAAATACCAATTTTGTAGCAGTTGAGCGGATAAAAATGTCAAACTTTTGCGTGCTTTGCTTTGTTGTCTGCCGAAAGTTGAGTTGCACACATACAAACAAACAAATGTACTATACACATATGCACACTTACATATACACACATGTACATTTTTGGCAGTGTGTTTTGATGTCAAATTTATTTCGAAAACTATTTTAGTTTGGCAGAAAATATGAAACAATATTGACATCTGTCGGAACAAAGCTTAAATTCATTTTTAACTGACATAATGTAGGAAATAAGTTTAGAATGTGGAATATTAAAACAAAAACAAAAAAATAATATCGACTTACCTTTATCATCGCCGTTGCGGGCTGACAATTTATTGATCTGTTTCAATTCGGTCAGCGAAAGCTCCACAGCATCGGCGTGTAGTTGTAGGTTGTTCTTGGACTGTAAGGCGATTGAGGGTAAAACAAATAATTGAAATAAAATAAAGGAAAATAATGGAATTTGAAATTATTATCGAATTGCAATAAAAAATTTAAAGAACTATTATAATTTTAAGAACATTAGGTTGTTTCTTAAATATTAAATGCCATTTTTTAAGTTGTTTTAAAAGCATTATGTAAACGGGAAAAATGTGAGAAGTATAAGGGATCCCACTCCATTTATAACAAAAAATATTTTTAAAACCTTAGAATAAATGCCTTTGATAAAATCTATTTTAGCAAACTTTCTTCCGAAATATTTTTTGAGTAGTTGAGAGTTGCCACTTAATTTTAAGTTAAAATTTAATTAAAAAGATAAAAGTGATAATTTTAAAACACTGTTTGTGTAAAAATGTTCAACTTTTTTCAGAAATATTTTTTAAGAGAGTTGCTGCCTAATTTTAAGTAAAATGTTTGTGTATTAAAAATCTCTAAGTAAAAATTTTAAGAAAAATTTATATTAAAATAAAAGTGAAAATTTTATAAAAATATTTGTGTACAGAATTTAAAATTTTTTCAGAAATCTTTTTTGATAGAGTTGCCACCTAAATTTAAATAAAATTTTAGATTAAAATAAAAGTGAAAATATTTTAACACAAAATTTCAAATTTTTTTGGAAATCTTTTTTGAGAGTGTTGCCAACTAGTTTTATGTAAAAATTTAGATTAAAATAAAATTAAATTAAAATTTTATTACACTGTCTGTGTACAATTTTTTTTAAATATGGGAGGTTAGATATAAACTGGAAGAAGGTTGCCACCCTTATACAAAATTTATTAGAGCCAACAATTTAATAATGAATTGTTGCTTTGAAAATGCAGTTAAATATTATTAAGAAGTTGATTGCATAGAGTTGCCATGTGTACAGAAATTATATACAAGTAATTTTTATAATTTTCAATCAGATGAATATTTTCATAATTTCTACTATAATTGATTTGAGTGCTATTAATTCATAAGTAAGCTTAGTCTGGGTAAAATATTTTAGTAGGTACGTCCGTATAATATATAATATATATATAATTTATATTATAAATCTCACCTTTTCAATATCAGTCATCATAGTAGCAGTCACCTTAGGACGCTCCTCACTTTTGCCAATTTTATTCACGATCAATTTCAAGTCGTCGCGACGATCCTAAAGTGATTTAGAGATTTATGAGAAGTTTTTATTTCAATAAATGAGTTTATAGTATATGTATGTATGTATTGTATTAGAGCGGGTCAATTTCTTTGCTATAAAATTGCTCATGCCGAAAGTGTTCTACGGATCTTTCTGATTAACTTTGCCAAAGAGACTCTAAAACCGGCTGCGACCAGACTTCTTTAACTCGAAGTTTAAAAAATCTGGATAATTGGTTATATGTCAGATATAAGATATAGTGCTTCAATCTTGACGATTTCGACAAATTGTCAATAGAACATCAAAGTGCACCTTTTAATAAATGTAATTGGGATATCTCAAAAACTGACGAACAAATTTGTATGATACCTAAAAACCTTCGAATTAAAAATCGCTGGCTCGAAAGCGGTTTTAGATCCATATTTTTTAAGTCACGTGATTCTTCGTTTTTTTGGCTCCCTGCAAATCGATCCGCTCTACTATGTGTTTATATATGTTTCTATGAATATACGTGTTTTGTGATGCAAATTAATTAAAACTTCAATTTAGCGAAACTATTTTTTTGGAATACAAGGATAACAACAAGAATATGGGTAAGCCGTAAGAAAGCGCCAACCAATCAAATATTCTGATTAATTTTTTTGCACATCTCTTGTGTATAAATTTCAAGCTCCTGTTTAATATGTGCAATGAAATTGTCTGTGTATGTGTTTCTTGTTCGTGGCTTGAGTCGGAACTGACAATTTGCGTCAACCAGCAGAACTGCATTGTTGTGCTGAGCGAATTGTTGCTTTTTATATATTTGCTTATATTTTTATTATTATTTATTATCATTTATTTTATGATTGTAATTTTTTTGTGATTTATTTTTTTTTTCAAAATTGATTTCACCAACTCCATCTCTTTTTTTAAGTGACGACCCGAAAATTTTCATTCAATTTTGGTATTGTCTCTTTCATATTTTTTTTTATAAAATTTTACTTCACTTCTAGGAAAAAAATTTTAATTAATTATTTTTTATTTTTTAATTTTGTTTTCTGCTCGTTATCTCTAAGTTCTCTTGTCGTGTAAAAATAAATTAAATATCAAAGAAGAAAGAAGTTGTGTACTTAAATCAGAGAATAAATCAATAACTAAAAAAAGTAGTAAACCCTTTTTTATTCCTTATTAATTTGATTTATGCTAGTCTGTTCAAAACACCATTTTTTCCAAATAAAAGAGCGTAATTATCTACTTAAATATTATTTTAAAATACAGCTTTTTTAGGAACAAAAAACAAATACAAACTGACGAAGAGCAAAAATACCTTTTCTACCTTTTAGGAAGAACCTACCATCAGAGAAAGAAACACGAAGCTAAATATGGCGGTTCTGCGCTATTCAGCAGACTTCGGTACAAAAGTAAACAAATGAGAGATTCTTACAGGGATCTCCTAGTCTAAAAACTTCCATGTATATTTGATGCACACCCACAAAAAGAAAGAAAAACAATATTGATAAAAAGACGGTAACAACATTTCAACTACAAAAGTGTCATTGGTACTGAAAAGAGGTTTTTATATAGATTTATGAAATCTATCACTATTTCTAAAGAGAAAAGCGAGTAGAAAAGGAAAGCTGAACTGAAAGTTCAGAAGGTACTTAAAGACACTGGAAACATCTTATTTGTACAAAAATATACAGTTAGTTGGTTGAACCTTAAAACACAGACCATAATGAGTGATTCCAATGTCTTCTCAGTGAATAATTTGAGGAATTTTAAGTGAAACTGTATATGATTTTTCATATGTATACAAAAATTCCATTTTGTGTTAATTTCTCCTTAAGCTCCATACCCTACCGTCAAAGAAACTACTACAGTGCATTTAGGGTTAATCGTCAGGTATGTTGTTTGCTTTAAGGTTAAAAAAACAGCAAATTGATTGGATCTTATCAGTGTGGCTTTAGGTGTGGATTATCAACAACCGATCAGATGGAAAAGACCCGTGAAAGAAGAAAAACCACACTAAGACCGGGAAAAATTAAGCTAATGCTCATTGCATTTTTCTAAATTCGTGATTTGGTGCATCATGAATTTGTTCCGGAAGGACAAACGGTCAATTTGAAGTTCTGTTTGGCCGTATTGAGGCGTTTGCGTGAGAACATCTGACGACAACGGCCGGAATTATGGAAGAACTATTCATGGATATTGCTCTATGATAATGCACTATCGCATCGAGCCACAATTGTTACCGAATCTAAAGCCAAAAACACAATGAATACTATCGATCAATCAAAATATTCACCAGTTGAAGCTTCGTGGGATTTTTCTTGTTCCCCAATTTGACAAAATAATTAAATATTGTGAGTTTTATTATACTTTTGTATATGTCAGAATATATTCAACAAATATTTAAAAGTTTTTAGTAAAACCAAAATCACTTATACGTTCACCAAGTCTTCCGAATTAATTTCATCCCGAATTATTCTTTATTTTTTATTTATCTATTATTTAATTTTTTAATTATTTTTAACTACACATTTAATTCAGGGATATTTTTTTGATATAAACTGCACATTGGGTATTTTTTATAAAGATTTCTCTGTACATTTTACAATTTTTAAATTTTTTCTTCTACGGTTTTTAACACTTCTTGCTATATACTATTCATCAATGATTTTTTTCCTTTTAAAAAATTTTTAATTCTAAATATAATATATATGTATTATTTGTTTTTTTTTTCGTTGTGGTTCTCTTAAGCTATTATCTGCAACAATAATATTGAAGCATCTTGCAAAAACAACTTAATATTTATTCATGTTTTTATTTTTGTTATTTTTATTATTTCGACTTTTATTTTTGTAATTTATAATTCCACTTTTTTAGCATTTATGTTTTTATTTTTTTTATCACAACTTTTCTTAAATACTTTCTTAAAACCGTTTACAATAAAAAATATTTGATACACCATATCTGATTTTTGCTATCGTTTACTTTCGCTTTCAATTCGCATTGACTTTTTTCATTTTTGAATTTTAAAATTTGCCTCAAAAATAATAAATCATTTATAAATATCTGAGCATTTTAAGATTTTTCGGCCGCTTAAGCGCTTCAATCACACACACAAACACGCAACATAAAATTTATATTACTGCCACAACACTATTGCACTTGCTGCGAGTTCTTCGCGCGGTAAAATAAGCGGTTTGCACCACAAAACGTCTTTTGTTTACACTCCGCCACAAGTAGCACGATGATGCAACAATTTATTGCAACAGCACGTCTCACTGTCTCCGTGACAATTCGCCTTTTTCAACGAAGTCGATGTTTTCTAGTGAAAATATCGCGCCGCACTGAGTGCAGTCGGCTAAAAAGCGGTCCTCACGCCACTCACCATCGATCAAATGAGGAGAGTCCGCGGCACGTACAGGAAACCGCTTGCGAGCGCCAACACTTGCGCCGGTTTGAGTTTATAAACATTTTCATTTTCACTTTGCCACTCTCAAATTTGTGGATCAAAAGGTAATAAAGCAACCAAAACTGAGATGGCCACTAAGAAAATCGATAAACAAACCGAAAATAAATAAATAATCAAGAGTTGTAACAGCGACAACAACAGCAAATGAAACAGCATGTTGCCGCACTATGCGCTCCAAATTATTTTTTTACGTTTTGTTGTTGTTTAGTATATAATTAGCCGCATTTCGTTCGTCGCGACACACCACCGCCACTTTGGGGGCTATTTTTGGCGCACCCACCGCAGGCACTTGGCTCGCTCGCCGTCGACTGGCGCACGACCGCCCGCTTTGGGTGACTTAGTGAAAAATTTGGCAGCATTTGACATTCAAAGAGTCCGTCCGTAAGTAGTGCAAGATAAAATCGCCATAATATTTAATATGCCAAAAATGTATTAGAATACATTAGAAATGCCTGAGGAATGCACACAAACGTTCATACTCAGCCATACCCTATAGAAAATTCGACTGTCACAGACGAAGTCAAAGTATATTATAACGAGTTAGTTAGTTGTTTCAAGAAGGAAAATTATCATAACTTCTGTGAAAAACTGTTCTGCCGTCTCTATACCGGCTTTATATCTAGCTCAGCCGATTCTGGAGAATATCTCTATAGAGCAAAAATAAGTTTATGTAAATATTAACAGCGTTTTAAGATCGAAGTACCTCGTATTTTATGGAAAACTTTTTTATGGATTTTGTCTATTGTATAAGAACGCATGAACGGAGAATTAATCCAGAACAGACTAAAAGTATTAGATTTTCTGGTGAATAATTCAATTGATGATTCCTATCATGCCTTCAACCCTTAAATGACGAAAATTCTTGAACCACCAAGGTAATTGACTTGAATTATTAGTTTGCTTGAGTGCGTCCCAAATTGAGAACCCTCCATATAATAATCACTGATTAAGGGGAAGATATCTGATATTCAGCCCTTACCTTTACCTATTTAGATAAGCTCACTAATCTCAATTTACATGCTCGAACCAAGCTGTGTGTCCCGTAGAGATTTCCGAAACCATCACAAAAGTCTGATCTTTACTAAAAGAATGGCGATTCTAGTTTATCTAACTAAATGTTTATAGAGATGGACTAAATCCGAACAAGTTCTGGTTCTTCACTCATTGAGTGAAGTTTAGAGAAATGGACAGAGCAAAGTGACAAAGACGATCCAAGCCAACCCTTAATAAAATCAATATCGACGACTTCGTTTCCGAAATATTCTATAGAATAACTAACAGAAATATTTTGGGTTACCATACGAAGCCTTTTTAAACTATTAATTTAAACAAAAATCGAAAAGATTCGGACTTGCATATCAAGTGAATTGTAACCTGTACAATAATCGGGGGCTGTGGCACCTACTGAAGTGTTTCGTTCATAAAATCATCTGTAATAGTCGCCGAAAGCTCAGTTTTCTCTTTATAAGCAGATATAGACTTAAGGGAGCTTTTCTTACCATTGCATACTTACATTTGGGAAATTATTTGATATTCTCATAGCAGATAATAACGCAGACAACGCGGTCAACGAGTAACCACTTATTTGATAAAACTCACCCCCAAACAGAGAAGCATGTTGCCGGAAAGAGTTATTCGAAAGAGTCGAGTCTCCGACTTAAAAAGATTAAAGATGGTGGAACCCCTCTTCCATAGGTACCACATTTTGATATTACTTGGTTGAGAATGTCTTGTTAATATATTTGCTTTTATTAGTCACATTCTAAGCTAATCTACTTATTGCTAAAATTACATCCTTAATCCAGGATCATCTGATTAATGTTCGGCAATTAATCAAATCAAAAAAGTACCGTAAGCCAAATGGTGGCGCTTTTCATTCACGCTACGAAATCCCCATCGTCGTCACGATTAAATGGTCGACTTTACGCCCAAATTGTATCGGAAGGCACGCATTTTGGCACTAAATCAGCGCTTCTAATGAACTAATTTTTTTTAGAGAATCGTCAGGCAAAAAACCAGAAATACATAAAAATAAAAAAATAAATAAAAATAAAAAGTCACTGCTCGGTTGGCAACTACTGCAGCAGGAAGTGCTGATTGTGTGACTGCAACTCTTTGGATAGTGAGTTCGATTCCCAATAAGGGAAAATTGATGAGAAACTTTAAAAAAAGTATAAATTCGTAAGCGTTTTACTTTCGAATGCAAATGGATGGGTGATGGATAGATGTTGTTTGTTGTTTATAAATTTAGAAATATTTTTATTTTTACTAAATATTGTGGCTGTTTAGTAATGGCCTAGAGAGGCGAGAGAAACTGTTACGGTCTGTTCTATTAAACTGGGAAAACTACTTGAAAATTATGTTGATAACCGAATTTTGTAGGGAAAACTTATGAAAAGAGAACTTCTAAGAAAGTCGAAAATCAGAACATGCTTCCGGAAAGTGCACAGCGCCATCACAGCATTTAGCGTCATAAACGCCCAGTGGTTCGTGACCTAAATCAAAAATCACTCTCTGAGAGAGCAATCCTGGTAGCGTTAGATTTGTCAAAAGCTTTTGACATAGTCAATCAAACAACGCTACTAGAAAAAATCGAAAACCCTACGCTTCCTCCAAGCTCAAGTGGTTGACCTTGAACTATCTGAGGAATGTTCTGCACTGTTTCGAAGACAAAATTCAAAGTTCAGAAGAATTTAACAGGAGATTCCACAGATGGTGACCTCTCCCCGCTACAATCTAATTTCTATATTTCGAAAGTTTTTCAATTTCCATCACCTTATACAGATGGTTTTACAATATTGAGGTAGGGCAATGAAATCGATGGCTTGTATTCGAAAATAAACAGCTATCTCACAGATCTTTTCGCTTCTTCTATGGAATGATCCTCACACTTCTCTCTACTAAATCTGAACCGACTATATTCACCCAATGGATCTCAATATCACAGTAGATGACTTTAAAATTTCGACTGTCAATAATTCTAAGATATTAGGCATTATATTTGACAGCCTATGCTTCTTTACTGCTTATACGACCGCGAATATTACCGAAGTACAGAATCGCAACAAAATCTTTAGGTCACTATCTGGCAGCTCGTGGGGGCAGGACAAAGAAAAGTTGTTGGCAACATATAAGACAATCCGCCGGGCGGCCATGCACTATGCAGCACCGATATGGACATCGCAGACGAAGTAGCTTCGAATGTGTCAAAATCGAACCTCACATAGTGAGACCTGCAAGCTGCCAGTAAGGGAACACAATTCCTATGCAAGCTGTTTCTGTCGAAACAGTACGTTTCTCGGGTTTATTGATGACAAACAACCTGAACCTTACTACTCAAGCAGGGAGTACGTAACCTCTACAACAATCACTCTCAAAAGGCGACTGAAGTATAAGGAACCTGTTTGCAAAATGTGGTTGCTTTTGGAATTTTTTGGTTTAAAGTTCTAAGCTTAGAAACCTGCATATAGAGCATTAAAGTATTGGCATACCAAACAGAGCGAATGTGATTTGAAGACTTTGAAACTAAAATTATTCACAAAAATGTACCATACGTGCTTAAAAGAAGGGTTATTTCCGAAAGTCCAGCGATTTTACTTCCTAAATCATAAAAGCTTCCGAAGGAACCTTCATCATATCGACCACGATTGGCAAAGTGTACAAAAGCATATTAAGAAACCGCTTGGAGCTAGCAATCCCAAAAGCTGACGGATCATCAGAAAGACAATACGGCTTATGTTCTGTTTATGTGAAGGCATCCATTATTGACACCCTTTATTCAGCAAAGTCGGCAAAAATTATTAAGGCTCTGTATGACAAACGCGCTCATAAAAATCTTATGGAAATCATTGTGAGCTATTTTGAAGCCAGCGACTATTATTCGATACTGATGAAGGCACCAAGAGTTATTCTATTTCAAGTGGAGTACATCAAGGCTCGGTTCTAAGCCACCTTCTATGAAACCAAATGTATGATGAGGTGCTAAGCAGACACCAACCAAAAGCCTTGTTGTGGTAACAGTGGCTAAACACCCAGATGACCTATGGGCCAAATGCAAAGAGCATATAAACGATCAGCGCCAATGGTTTCACTCATTGATTTTAGAACTGGCTGAGCAAAAGACAGAAAACATACTCATAAGTCCTAGAAAAGTATATCTCTCACCATAGGGGAGTGTGAGATTCATTCATAGCCACAAATAAGGTGCCTGCGAGTAATAATAGACTCAAGGCTTAAATTTAAGAATCACCTGGAATACACTGCAGATAAAGCGAATAAAATCCTAAACATTTTAAAAGAATGATGGCAAATAAAAACAGCGTGCGTTCCAGTCGGCGATTTTTACTCGCAAAGGGTATGAGATTGGTTGTGTTATATGCGGCTCCAATATGGATCCAGGCGCTAGGCATCAACGCATCTGCCAGACAAATAAGTACTTATCAATGCTAAAGTAATAGCCAGTATGATGCCCATTGATATCCAGGGTGACGAATTCGAGGTGATATACAAGTTATCAGAGCTATCTACAAAAGAAAAGAGAAAGTCAAAAGCTTAACAATATGGAAGCAGCGGTGCAAATTTTACTCAAAGGACGTTGGACTCACAGACTCATGCCGGACATACATACATTCGTGCATCGATAGACGAGATTGGGACCTTGATTTCCACCTTACCCAAATACTAAATGGGCATGGGTGCCTTAGAAGCTATCTATACAGATTCTAACATGGCAATAGTCTGACGTGTGCAGAATGCCCTCGCTTTGTAATTACAAGGGAAAAACTTGAAATTACATTCGGTGATACTTTTACGGTGGAAAATTTGACAACTCTCATGTATCAGTCCACTGAGCATTGGAAAGCTGTCAGCGAAGCGGCAGTCTCAATCATGACAAAACTAAGGCATATAGAGCAGATTAGGTGTCCGTCAGTCCGTGCCATAGAGAACATTTAAATGTTTTATCACTTCCACGAAGTAATACTTAATCAGGTGCTTCCGTGGGAGAGTCTGGAGTTGGGAGTAGGTTAGGTTTAGCATATTCAAGTCCCGTACTATGGCTTTTCCATGCCAAAAAAAAAGTTTTGGTCTGAAGATTAGTTTAAGTTTAGCTGTATTTTTCAATTAAGTTCTATGGAAATATTTTGCGAAAGCTTTTTTCTATTGTGAAGGATCAATATATTGAAATCACTTTGTGTTGCCGTGAATACTTTAAATTTGATAGCTTATTGGTTTGAAGATCGAACCCAGGCAATGGTGAGATCAATACTGCCAGAAAATTCCAAATTTTCAGGCAGCTGGAATACCCAAGTATTTTTACAGCCCAAGATTTATGTTTTACTGAAGAGAGATCGATAGATGTTCCGGACTCAAATCTAACAAATCTGCGGTTCAAGATATTGCCTGGACGAAATTTTTACTTAACACACTCTTCTTCTTCTGCTTCTGTGAAGCGCGCGATAAAGATACCCACTTATAATTTTTTTCAGCATGCAATTTGATACTGAAAAGGTCCACACGAAGTTTAATAAGAAGTAGTAAACAACTTGGTCACATATATTCCATATCCATAAAGATATATAGACGTGCTCTTGCAGTCATATCACAAATAAACAAGTGGCGTGTAACCGAGAAAGCCGCATTAGTTCTCTCGCTCGACACCATCTCCACAAAGTCTCCTTATTTCACACCTCTGTTAGTGTAGACACTCAAATTACGAAGCTATCCGTAAAATGCAGTTGGAATGCGGAACCGCAAGTGTTGCTCTGCATGTGGCACGCGCCACACAAGAAAGCATACTACTCATAAAGTATATTTATATATGCCTTTGTGTGTGTGTGTTTGCGCGCAGCACTTTGAAACGCATTCAAGTGTCCACTATTCAAATTTACGATACTCTCCATGTAAAAATATTTAAATCATATGCCAACAGTTTGAAAGCTACTGTGTGCATGAAATTGTGTACTTACGCTAATCTCCTCTAGGCGGCGCTGTAGCGCCTCAATGGATGCTTTATCGTACGGCTTTTCAATCAGATCATTTATCCGCTTGAGACCTTTTGTGACGAGTTCCTCCAAGTCGATGTTCAGCTTTTCAAGTGTGGAACGCGGACTGGGCGTATTGCTGCCGTCGATCGGTTGTGGCACACCGGGCACCTTGGATCTGAAAATGGTAGGTTTCGTGTGAGTGAGTAGAGTTCTAGCAAAAATAATTATAGAAATTAATTTTCATAATTTATAATGAAGAAATTAAAACGATCAAATTTTCTGGAGATAGTCAAAATTGAATCATATTTATAAAAAATAATAGTTATAATAATTCTTAATAACAGTAGTACATGGGAATGTATATAGTACATATGTATGTATATTGTTTAAATAGAAAAATCTTTAATTTTATGGAATAACATTTTTTCACACTTTACCAAAAAGTCTCCAAAAAGTGGAGACATTTTTTTGCATCACTTTAAAATGTGAAATGCGGCGAAAATAAGTTTAAACATTTGTTAACTTTCATTAAACATGTAAAGATTATATGCTTACGGTGATAAATTTTGAGACAATATGGTACTTTGTAAATTTTAGTTTCTAAGTATTGAATTGAAATATGATGTTTATTAAAAAGGCAACAAAATTTATATCTATTCCCAGTATCAATTAATTTTAGGAAATGGTAAGAGTAAAATTTCCTTTTCTAAGTCTCCAAAAGTGAAGACCTGTCTTTAGAAGTGAAGACATGTATATAAAAGACTTAAAAGATGTAGATATGTGATTTTGTTAACTTAAATTATCAATTTTATTAGGCAATATTATTGGTTCATTATATCAAGAAGTAAATTGGTAAGAAAAATTATTTTCGTTGAAACTTTGAATAAGTTATGCATGCGAACTGCTTCTGAATTCATTTTCTGAACAAAAACTATATTTAAAGTATTTTATAAAAAGTCTCCAAAAAGTGGAGAGATTTTTTTTTTTTTGCATAAATACATACAAAATCTACAGCACGAACGCTATGAATGGCATAAATTTAAATATAATCAGTATTTGCAACAAAAGTAGAACTCACTTGGCTTGCTGCACTTCACGGAACTTTTCACGTAGAATGATCTGCGTTTTCATAACTAAGCGTGAAAGATTACCCTGTTTGCCGTGAGTTTCCAGGACCAAGGAATCGCCTTGTGATATCAAAGTGGCGGCATCGGGGGCAATTAAAAGTTTCAAGTCCTCAATAGCGCTGTATAGAGAAATACAGTAGTTAAAATTAATGCATTTTGTTTAATAATTTAGTGCTGCTGTTAGTAGTACAAAAACAAGTAATAATATTAGGTATACATGTCAGTAAACAGTTAGGATGAAAAAACTTACACCTCTCCCTCGTTACACTTTTCGATTTTGTCCTTGGTCGCCTCCATTTTGCGTATCATGTACTTAGCCATTTTGTCGAAAGTTTGCACACGTTGATCCAAGGGCGCGTTGTCGCGAAAACTCAGCGGGCTGTCGGAGTAAGGGCTTTTCAAAGTGATATTGGAATCGTCCAAAGACGGAGAGGTGGGCAGAACTTTGCTTTCGAAGAAATTGGGTTTCTTAGCACCGGGTGTCTCAATGCGACTCTGAGTGAATAAATTCAAAGGAAACATATTTAAGTCAATTTAAAATGTTATGTAGAATTCAAATAAATTCTTAAATAAATTATTTCTGAAAGCCAATCGTAACAAGCCGTTTAGTTGCTAGTGTAGAAAGTGGTGTAAATGTTTACCGTATCACTATCGGAATCAAATGTTGGTGTCATTTCTAGTGAGAATCTCGGTATATCCTCATCATCGGAGAAAACCAGAGGTTCCAAATCGTAACCTGCCTCTTTGTCAGCACTATAAAAGCTGTTGCGCGCAGGTGAATCCAGTGCGCCCTCTGATACATCCTGAGGCTTCGCCTTCTTGGGCGATTGCTCTTCATCCAAGGCGAGCGTAAGCTGACGCCAACGCTTCTGTTGTTTCGGTGGAGAATTATTCGACGACTCCTGCTCCTTAGCCGGTCGTTCGTCCTCGTCCTCTTCCGAGTCGCGTAATATATCGCGCTCTTTCTCTATGCGTTTGCGCTTCTCATCGAACGAGATGCGTTGCTTCTCCACACGCAGGAATGGTGTGCTCGTGTTGAGTGGCAGCGCACCGCGCAATTCTACGTCATCCAATAGCGGTGAGAGTGGTGGCTTCGGTGACTCACAAAGCGAACGTTTGCTTTTGCTGCGTTGTATTTCTTTGCCGTCCGCGTCAACACGCATCGATGAATCGGAATCTTCAGAGAGATCGACAATTTGTACCGTCTCCACATATTCGGGTACAAAAGGCTCCACACTCTCTAAAATATTTACAGTGTCTACGATCTCACCGACCTGTGGCTCGAATTCAATATTCTGTACTGACATTTTGTCGTGTGGCAAATTTCGTTCGCGTACCTCCACGACTTTGGCGTGTTGTTCACCCTTACGACTTTTACGTTTTGGTGGCTTAGCGGGCGCGTTGTCTGACGTTTCGATTGGCGTGGCTGTCGAGATGTGAGAGAACAGCGTGCTAGATTCTGCTAAACGGAATGTTTGTGGTGGCAAGACATCGGGTAAGACTTGTGTAACCATCGCCTGCTCTGCGGAGACATCCTTTGCTGGCGGCAATTCGACTGTCGTCTGCATGGGTTGAGACCGCTCATGTTTGGTCGGTGAGTCGCCAGCGTTTTGTGAGTCATTTATGCCAGGTGTACGTGCGCGACGCTGACGTACCGTATTGCTTAATACAACAATTTCAACATCGGAGTCGGTATTTTCAAGTGCACTGGTGCTTTGTGCAGTTGATGGTGGTGTGGGTAAGAGTGCTGCCAGCTCGGAATTTACATTAAAACGCGTTTTTAAAGCGTCCTATGGCGAATAATAATGTGTTGGTATAAGAAAAACTAAAAATTATAACTCTCCAAAAAATTGGGAGTGGAGACTTTTGTTTGTTAACTGAACTTTTATTTGGGCTTTTCTGGTTAGAGGTTTTACACATAATGAAAAGTGAATATTAATTTTTTTCAAAGTTGGAGACTTTTTAAATTTCAATTTTTACGTTTATACTTAAATTTCATAGAGAGGTTATTTATGGGTTGTTCAACATTATTGCAAAGAACTATAAACTTAAACTCTTCACTGCTATTGGAGACTTTTAAACCTTAAAAACATAGCGCGTATATATATGGTTGATCAAAACTAATGCAAAAGACTCTAAACTGAAAGTCTCCACTGTTATTGGAGACTTTTTGTAATGCTTAATTCTCATATTCTAATACATAGTAGCAAAAGTTTTAATTAATGTAATGATTTAATTCACGTTTTGATCGTTTTGGCGAAGACTTAACCTAAACTCTTTACAACTCAACTGTTCTGTCTGATAATTTATTGTTAATACAATTTGTTGGATTAATTTCATAAATATATTTTATAGGCAACAATTTTAGCGTAGGACATTTACAATACGTTCTAAGGTGTCGTTAATAATCCCACGGCCGAAAGCAGTGTACAGTTACAACCCAAAATTTGCACCCATTACACGTTAAAGTCTACATAATTAACATTATTTCCATATTTAAGTGAATATACAGTTAAAAGTTCTATTATACATTGAAATGACACCAACAAATGTTTCCACAGCAGCTAATTGGTGATACGGTGATTGGCTTTGAGGATGAAGGTGGTTTTTAATATTTTTTATTTTTTACACATGGTATTAGGCTTTCTTCCAAGAGTTAATTTGCAATGGGATAAACTGATGAGTTATGGCTTTAATTTGTTATTGTAAATGATTATTGGTGCTTGGTTACTCGGGAAATTAAAATGTTTGTATATGAGTGAATATGTAGGTATATGTGTATGTATGTGTACAGGTGGTATGTATATATAGTAAAAGTTTTAAATATATGATAGTTTCTGAATTCAATATATTATAAATATGTATATAATATGTAGATGGTTAATTAAATAATTTATTATTAAAATAAATACAAAGGATATATAATAAAAAGAACTTCATAATTTAAAATGGCCGCCTTAATATCTGCGTGCTAGTGAATTACGTATTTGTAAGTAAATATATGTATTAGGGAGGGTCAAATAAACGAATATTTTTGTTTCATTGGTACTCTGAAAAACTGGTTGAAAGACAACTTTAAGAAAGGTTCTTCAAGTATTAGCTTTTAATTGTAAGTATGAAGCGTTAAAAAACATTCGATTTTTTTTACCCACCCTAATATGTATACCATATATGTACATACATATTAGGGTGATTCAAAAAAAAAATTTTTTTTGCGTTTGGTACTCGGAAAAAATAGGTTCTTAGACACCTCTAAGAAAGTCTCTCCAAAAACCTATGAGTTTCAGCATTCATAATGATTTTTTCCATTGAGTTATATAATTCATAAAAAATAAAAAAATTTCCCGAAAATAATCAAACTTTAACTGTTAATATCTTTTAAACGGTTGGGTTTACGAAAAAATCGTGGAGACCTTTTTTGTAGAGCATTCAATTTCTTACAAAATCTAAGGAACACGATATTTTTTCAAGTAGTTGGAAGCGAGATATAAATTTTTCTATCTGATAATAAGAAAAAATAGAAAACTGTATGTAGGAGGACCTTCCCGTTACAATTAAGAACTCATACTTGGAGAGGTTTTCTTAGAGGTGTCATGGAACCTATTTTCCGAGTACCAAATGAAAAAAAATTTTTTTTTTGAATCACCCTAATATACATACATATACATATATAAATATACCATGTATGTGTATAAAATAATTTTTGCGTTTTGAAAGCTGTTTAAAGTTGTATTTAAATTATTAGGTCCCAAATTGCTACATAGAAATTGTTAGAGGTTAGTTGAAAGACAATCGTACATTTAAGCGCAACATTAATTTGTAAAACAAAATTTTAGTGTTTTTTTCGGCTATAACAAAAGCACAAACTTTTTTCTGCATAAAATAATATCTTATTGGAAATGGTATTCTTCATACTTGCAGCTTCTTACGAATTTGATTATTGAAATGAGGCCTGTGCAATTATTTGCCAATCATTTAAATAAAAGCTTGACATTGCTAGTGGAAAACGTAGACTTTTCCTATATATAATATAATGATACAGCCATTCGCAAACTGCTCTTTGTACTACATGAACTGAGAAAGATTCAGTTAGCCATAGTTGTAAAAGCTTCAATGTGTTATTACCAGACACATAGAAACGTATAACGACAACTTTGCATTGTTATGTAAAATTGGACGAGGAATCGAATGGAAAAGTCAATTTTGAAAAAAAAAAAATGGGGGGAAAAGCACAAAAAACGGTATTTTTGGAAAAAAAAATTATTTTTTTGGATTTTGAAAATTTTTTTGGATTTTGAAAATATTTTTATCAGAAAGCTGAGATTTTTTTACATAAAACTGGATAACTTAAAAACTTTTTCATTCAATTTTGAGGTCGTTAAAAAATAAAAGAAATAGTCAGTTTTTTGTTTGATCTCAATTTGAATTGCGCGCCAAAAACAACGGAGCAACTTTGACCACTAAAAAGTTAACAGGTATTCTTATTTTGGTCTATATTATGATATTCTAAAGTTTGGTCAAAATCGGAGAACCACGGGTACAAAACCATGTCGCCAATTGATGGAATGGCCCATATACACCTGACATGCTCTGCTAAATGACACAAAAGCAGATGCTAGCGAGCTTTCGACAAGATTAACCTATCGTCTGAGCGAACTTAAGTTAGGTTTCGGTGCGGTTCCATGACACAGAAGGAAACTACGGTATACCCACTTAGAATTTTAACAAAAAAACCAAAAACTCGACGAAGCTTTTAAGGGGTTACATGGGTTTACGGGTTCCGAAAATTGATTTTTTTTATTGTCATATTAAATTCTGTAATACCTTTAAAATATTTTTCTAAATTTTCAAGTTGATCCGAGTAATAGTTCCGGAGATACAGCCTTGAGGACTTGCGCGCCCGAAGCTAGCTAGGCTAAGTGCGACGGCTTTAAAGGCGTTTTTCTCGAAACTGTGTTTTTGAAGTCGGCTGGTAAGATTTTTCGAGAACTACTCAACCGATCTTCATGAAATTTTACAAAGGTATTTCAGATACAATTCTTAAAGACTTGAACGAAGTATTTTTTTTATTACAAATATTTAAAAAAAGAAAAATAATTGAAATTTTTATTTTTTCATAAAAAAGTGCCAAAATTAAAATTTTAATTTTTTTATTTTTTCTTTTTACAAGTCCTAAGCTAAGTTTTCAACTAAAACACGTATTTTTTCACTTTCAATGATACTGTAACGAGTTATTCTGTCAACGCGGGCGCATCTTTTTTCCGAGGAGTCACCGGAAATGGCGTCGCAATGGCCGAATTTAAAATATTTTTTCCCCAAAAATTTCAGAATTTCTTTGTTAATAGTGTATGTTTGTAACAATAAAAAATTCGAATAAAATATTTCATTTTTTATATAAGAAAAAATTGTTGAAAAGCGATAGTTTCTGCGCGAGAAAACCCCTGTAACACCTTAAGCTCAACACAAATCTGTTGTTGCGTCTAATTTCGATTCCAGCCAATTTTTTACTGTTAAACAAAGCTATGAATACAAATTTGTCAGATATAGTAGCCGAGATGTCATTAACCGTTCCCATGACAGTCGGTTCTAGGTAACCGGAATGGATCCGGTGGAGGATTGTCAATTCGGCAGAATTTTCAAAATTAGTTGAGAAATGTTTTCTGCTGGTACAACAACAACAATATGTTACATTGTATATGTTAACTCTCTAACTTCGGCAAAATGAACTTTGCTGAGCATGGAACTCCAGCGTTTTGCTCTCATTCAACAAAATTTCAATTAGTTGTTAAGGGGGTTTCCTAGTCTAGAAATCAAAATTTGGGCAGTTTTTTGAAATTTATTACAAAAAAAAAAATATTTTTACCATCCATTTTTTTATGGTGTTTTTATTAATATTTTAAGAATACAGAAAAAAAATTTACAAAAAAATATTAAAAATTCAAATAATTAGAGGGGGGAGAGACTGGTGTAAAAAAAAAATGGCGCATCCTGGGGACATTGATCCTGACTCTCCTGGTGGTCTGAAAAAAAATCAAAACAAATTCTTAATCAGTAAGGATGCTGTTATAGTCCCTACCTTGAAAAATGGCGACTGCCTGAAAATAAAAATCATTTTTTACGCTTTTTTTTGAAATTCCAGAACTTTTTTAAAATATTAAAAACAAAAATTTTGCACGATGCTGGTAGGAACGATAAGGGATTATATAAAGAAGGTTCACACAAAATTTCAAGTAAATCGGTTTAATAGAACTTGAGATAATGCCGGTGCCGTGTGGAAAAAAGTAGTTTCGAGAAAAACGCGTTTAAAAAATTCGATACGACCGAACCGGGCTAGGTACTGCGTCACTAAAGTAACTGTAGCTCTTAAAATAATTTTAATTTTTAAAAATCCTTTGGAGGATATGTTCTTAAGGGTCTAAACTTTAAATATGTGAATAAAAAAAAATCGAATTTTTCAAAATTCTAGAGTAGAATACCCCTTTAACCAACGTTACCCGAGCTTGCGCGAAGACCACTTGTATGGTATTGGAATGTATGACTGCAATGGTACTTCGCACCATTCTCAACTCCGCATAATCGGGCTGAGAGTGTACTCATTTTACTTCAAATGTTGAAAAGACATCAAATCAAATCATATTTTATTTCTCTGGTTCGCTTTCAAAATCATTTTTAAGGTTGCGCTCGACTTGTGGAACAAATATCCACTTCAAGCCACTGCTTTAAGATTTAGTTTTAGTTCAGAAACATTTAGCAGGTACTTATTCCAATAAAATCAAATATAACTGCAAATTTATGAAAAATAGTTTAAAGTAGCAACAAAAATATTTTACAAGACAAAAAATAACAAAACAACATTAATAAGCAAATCTACTCAAATGCAGCAAAAAGTAGCTCAATCAGTAATTTAATGCAATTGAAATGAAATTCAATAATTCCAATTATTGGTCGATGGACAGGAGATAAGAAGACTTCTAGTGAGAGATGAAAGTAGAAGACAATAGAATAACATTTGAAAAGCACAATTAAGCGAAGATATAGTAAATAAATGTAGGATTTTGTAATGCTGAAGCTAAACCGTGCCAAGGACAAAGATACCCAATAACAGTAGTATTATAATACAGCTAGGATAAACAGTTAAGCCCATAAGATGAGTCAGCGGATAAGAGAGGATGAAAGAATGAGTTGAGATTTAATGAATAAGTAATAGATCAGATGAAATGGCACAGTGCGAAAGGACGAAAGCACGCACCACAAGCAGTGCAAGTACTGGACCACAAATGTTTTTACACAAATAAAATATTAGCAGGGTTTGCCAAAGGATGAGCAGAAGGAAGACGCAGCTACAAAAGTACAAACGCAAAGTGTTCAAATATTGCGTGTAAATAAAGAGAAGTGTGTAAATTTTCATTCCGTGGCTGTGCAGTTGTAATTACGTGTAATTAATTACTTACCACAACAATTGCGATTACTTGTTGTTGCAACTTTTCTATATCCGGATTTGAGGGCGTGTTTATTTGCTTCAACTCGTGCTCCATGGCTCTGTATGGACAAAAGTAATAAATTGTACAATAAGAACGTAGCAGAGAGAAAGAGAGCGCAAAACGCAGCAGCAATAAATTTACTTTAATGTCTCCGGCGATATATTGTCCAAGTTCTGCAGTGTCGACTTCATCTCGGTCAGGCGTTTAATTACATCCGCGCTGGTCAGCTTCATGTAGATCGTCTTTAGCTCGTCGATCTTCTGGCGTGTGTCCTCCATACAAGTTTGATCGCATGACTTGTTGTACTCTTCGTACAGTTCTTCGCAGCGCTGCAGCAGATCCTCGAATTCCAGGAAACCCGAATTGCGATCTTGCATCTCTTGCGGTGATTCGAAACGTCTTATCAGCTGATCAGCATGTTCGAAACATTCATCCAGCTCGTGTGCCAACTTTAGCAAGGTTTCGAGGAAGGCTTTCGATTGTGTCACGTTCTCGCCGAGCGCGTTGTAGAGATGCTTTAGCGCGTCGATGCGTTGACTCAGCTGTTTCGGCGAACGTGTGAATTTGTCCTCGCACACCTTGCGTCCGGTCTTGATTGTGCTCTCGATCTCTGGCTTGATTTCGGAGAGCGTGCGGTAGATTTGCTGGTGAGTGGTAATGGAAAACATAAACCTAATTAAAAGTTGGCAAAAGGCGGTCAAATTTAATAGTATTATTCGCAATGGGAATTGCTAAAGCTGGATCCCTAGAAAAACTTCTTAAGAAAAGTACTTAACTAGAAAAAGTAGTATTTTAGAAGATTGACAATAGAACTACTAAGTTTATACGACGTAAGAGTCTTTATCGAATTTGAACAATAAGCTTTGAAGTAACATATTATATATGTATATGAGGACACAAGACTTCTCCTTTGAGATCATATATTTATCATATAGAAATAAAGGTCATTTTAATATATGAACTTTTTTCTAACTAAGCTGAGTAAAAATAGTTTCTTCAACAGTGCAAAATACATGAAGATACTTTGAAAAAACCCAATATAAAATAAGCCGGGTTGGCCTTCTTCAAGCGCCCCGAGAGCTGCGTGGTGCCGAAAAACTACTATATTTTACTTTTCTCCTTCTCCCTCTAAGACTTCCTTCCATTTGGTGCGAGTCTTTAGGACTCGTTCTCGTAGACGGTAACCCGTCGTTTCAACAAATACTCACCACACATTTCTGGTACTGCGCTTGAACAGTGCTGGGCCCTGACGACGCTACGTCCAATACCAGCGTGGAATGTTCGACTGCACGCAGCTCCGCCACAGCGCGATTTAAACGGGATTCGTACGCAGGTTGCGGTGCAGTGCACTTATTTAGCTTTAGCTGACAAGACTTAAAGCGCAGTTCAGTTAGATTAAGCTTCTCTTGCAGTCGGTTGGCGGCTTCAATCTTGCCATTGCGTGTGTGCTCCGCTATGAGGTCCTCGATTTCCTTGAAACAATGCTTTTTCGTATCGAACTCTTTAACCAAACGCTGTAATAAAAATATAACGTTTAAATTGTTTTAATACGCTGAGATAAGCTCAGCTACTACCTGAAAATCATCTGGCAGATCCTCAATGGTAACATCGTTCTCCAGATGTTCGGTCAGTATCTCGTCGACACGTGTTAGCCAAGCCTCAAACTGTACAATACACTTCTCGGACTGTTCGGCCTCGCTCACCTCTTTCTCCAGTATTTCGGTGCGTTGCTTGGCGCGTAATTGCAGCTGTGTCCAACGCTCCACAATACCATCGATTTCGGCACGTATCGAACTCGCCATAAACTCATGTTCAATTAGCTCATTGCCAATTTCTTGAATTTTCTCCAACCATTCGTCAGAGTGTGCACGCAGAACGTTTTCGAGATCCTAAAAAGTTAGTTACATAGTTAAAACACTTACAATACGTTGGCAAAATATAGTTACATCAAGTTCCTCAATGATCTCCTCTGCGTCCGCATTCTCTGGCGTACTGCCTATCTTATTCTCCAACCGATCCAAATAACCAGACTCGGAAACCATGAATTTTTTGAACTCGCCCAATTGTGTAGATATGTGCTCCAGTAATGCGGTTTTTGCATACACCAATGCCGTTACCTCGGTCCAACGCGCGCTCAGACGTGTAAATTTCTTCGGCAACTGTGTGTACTTGCCGTCCACTTCCTCACCTGTGGTCTTTAGTTCATCCATTTGCAGCAACAGCTCGCCGCCTAAGTCGTTCAACTCGCGAAAGCCCACAGACTCGCGCTCGCAGGCCTCTTTGAGTGTCTGAAATTTGCTCTTAATTTGAAACAGCTCATTGGAGTTGTTGATCTCCGAGATTTTCGTCTTCGGCGTATTTTGTTCGAGCTCATTCAGCCAAACTTCGGTCTTGGCTAAACGTTCGAGTACTTCTTCTGCTTTGTCCAGCACTTGCGTGCGTTTCAAGGCCTGCCCCTTATGCAAATCTTGCACTTTTGTAAAGAACTCGTTAAGCTCCTTGATTTGCGATAGCAAATGTTCGCGATGCGCTGGCTCCGCATCCTTTAGGAGTATCTCGCTGAAATTACGGGCGCTTATCACATCAATCTCAATCTTACGAAGCTCCATATTCCGTTGATTGCTGTCTCCCACCGCGGGTTGTGCGAGTTGCTCTGGGCTTTCGCTGTCGTCCGGTTTGAACTTAGACTCCAACTTACGCAACACATTCAATATAGCATTATACTCTGCGTTGAAGTGATTAAGATTCTCAATTGCCGTCGTTTGTTTGATTACGCGCTCGTTGAGCTTTTCCGGTATTTTAGCCCAGTTTTCCGCAAATTCGGTGTTCACTGCGTCTGGCCGTC
The DNA here is from genome assembly GCA_037783105.1 of Bactrocera zonata. NCBI lineage: Eukaryota > Metazoa > Arthropoda > Insecta > Diptera > Tephritidae > Bactrocera > Bactrocera zonata. Next base: position 241,845 of record JBAWJQ010000271.1, on the reverse strand, counting down.
TTTCGCAGACATATTCGTAGTCCGCCTTCAATTGTTCTAGCTCCTCGACGAGTTCATTCAGTTGTTTCTGCTGCGCTTGCATTGGTGGCAGTTCGGTGACTATCACTTTAACACCAGACATTTTCGACATGAAATCTTCTAAGCGCAGCAACCGCTCATTGACTTCATCTAGTCCACCCTTCTCTTGTATCAGTGTAATAATTGCGCGTTTCATGTCGTTCCAACTCTCGTAGAAAATACTGAAATCCTGACGCCATTCTTGCAAGTCTTCGCTCAGAGTTGCAGTGATCTCTTTAGCGTCGGCAATTTCGCCAGACAGTGATTCCATGTGACTTAAACGCTGCTCTAAGTCGGCCTTGCTCGCCGACTGCGAGTGCTGCTTATACCAATCACGCGAGTCGGCCAGCACCAACTTGAAGCCAGTCAAGCTGTTGTAGAACTTTTCCTTGGCTATGATTTGCGCTGTCTCCGATTTCTGCTCAATGATATGCTTTTTGAGTGTTTCGAAGCGCTCATCAATTTGTTTGATTTGCGTGGCTTCCATTATTAAATTTCGTTTGACTTCCTCCTGCTCACACACTTCGTACAGTTGCTTCAGCTCGCTGCTTAGCGCCGTGCGTTTGGTGACCTCCTTCTCCAGCGCAATTAGCATCTCGCTTTGATTGCGCAAACTTTGACGATGCACACTCTGCAGGCGGTCCTCACAATCTTCTAGGAAGTTGCATGCTTCCATTATGCGGCCCGTAAGCAGATAAAAATTATCCGAGCTCCGTAACTTACGTTTCTTATTGCCCTCGGGTGATTCCACTACTTGATAGACGGTGTCTGGTGACGGCTGTACCACATTTATATCTCCTACTCCTTCATTCACATCTTCATTTTCCTCACCAAATTTGATTAGCATTTGGAAATCCACCCAGCCATCCGGTCGTACCACACGACTGTCATCGTATGACGCACGATCACGACCGAACTTGAAGCCCTTAGCCTCGATGCGGTCGGTTTGTACTTCAACTATCTGTTTAAGCGCATCCAACCGATCCTCGAAGCTCTCTAATTGCATGAGCACACGCTCACCTTGATCGTCGCCCTCTTGCAGTGAAGCCGCCACCATCTGTCTTAAATCGATGAGGTAACGCTCCAGTTCCAACAAATCTTTGGCGCAATAGTTTAGGTCGTTCATACGCTTCGTAATGCCACCTAGATCGGTTACATCTTTGCTCTCCATTGTCTTCAAGTCTTGCTCGCGTGCATCTAGCCAACGATAGATACATTTGTATTGCTGCAACTTCTCCATCCGCAAGTCGCTCCACTTGGACACATGCGACCAACGTTCGCCTAGCGCTGACAACTTATCTTCAAGGTCATTGAAATTTCCCGACTCATCATTTACAATCACCACCATATTACTAAGGCTGTCAACCAGCGCTTGCTGATTGCACAGATCGTCCTTCAACTGGCGCCCTTCAGCAATTTGTTCTTGCACCGCCGGCAAACTCGGTCCAATATTGGTCATATGCGAGATGCGATCTTCAATATTGGTGAGGAAGAGACGCAACTTTTCGATCTGTTGCGATTGAAATTCGGCGAGGCGTGCCAATATCTTCGACTGCACATCGAGCGCTTGCAGACGCAAGGTCTCCCAGCGTTCGTTGAGCAATACCATCTGCTGACGTATTTCGTTCTGATCTTCGGTGGTAAGACCGGAAGTCTTTTGCGATTCATTGATCAAATTCGAACCCTCTTCGAGCGCTTCGCCCACATACTGCTGATGTTCGGTGAGCTTCAGCATGAAATGCTCGTTCTCGTGAAACTGTATTTTAGCACTTTGGAAGTCAATTGATTCGGGCAGCTCGCGAGAGAGTATTTGTTCATCCTCCAACAGCAGCGTAAGTACCGCTTCCAAAGCTGCTTGATAGCTCGTTATCTCGATGGATGCGTTCGTGGCTGTGCTCATGGGACGCGATTTGTCATTAGCCATGCGAAGATAATCTAACGGTTTGCTCTCATCCATGCCGATATCCATAATGCTGTGCATAGTATCGCTGCTGTACTTCGTCGACTTCACTGGATCCGAACTGCTGACCGGCGTACTGCTCAAGTCAGAGAACACCTCCTCGGCGCTATCCAACGGCACTTCGTCGAGATCGGTGATGTTTGTGTTGGTGTTGCTGCGCGTCGGTGGCAGCGCCTCCTGCGCCTTCTCGTCGAATAACACTGCCTCGCCAGCGCTATCACTACGTTCTCGGCTGCGACGCGATTCCATGGCATGATACAGACACATCACATACATTTGTATCGACTTGTTGTCCGGCTTGTGTGTGTGCACGTCCTCGGGATCGAGTAATTTCTCTATCTTAAAGTATTTGTGCGCCAAATCGAAGGCGGTACGTAGACGCGCCAGCGGATGCTTTGTGAGCGCTGCGCTCAAATCGATATCCTCGAGATGCGCATTGAGCACAATGAGAAACGCCCTACCGTCGGCCCAACTGCTGGAGAAGTCATGTAGCTGCAGCCCATATGGTTCGGTGAATTGACGCGCCCAGGCCAGCAGTGATTTCTCCACGCCGTTACTCGACTGGCTCTTCACCAGGTTTTGGCCATTAAACTCGAGCGCTATGAGCCAAATCAAGCCGAGCGTCAATTTCGGATTTCCAGCGACTATGTCATCACTGGATATGTTTACCAACTTGACACCATGCTCTTGTATCACTTGGATTACTTTGTTAATATTATTGATGTGATGTACGCGCATGCGACCGCGTTCCGGTTTCTGTAGCGAGGGGAGGAGAAAATTAGAAGGGGCATGCATTAAAATTCATTTCATTCGAGGAAGTGAAGTGAAAGTACGTAAATGGGTTCGCATAATAGCATGAAAGGCGAATAAAAGTAAAAAGCAAAAAAAAAAAAAAAATATACAAAATTAATCAACAACAACAACTTTGCAAATAGTATATATTCTATGCACTCAGAATTGCATAGCTGGCATCTCGAAGCTTCTCAAAGTTTTCTATGCTATTCAATTTGTTCTCCCCTCTCTCGGTCATACGTCTCTTCGCACCAACATATCATACACTTTTCCACCTGTCACTCATTATTTATCTGTAATTTGCACACATGCAAGTCCTTGACTTTGCAATTCGTTATGACAGCTCCTCGCCCCTTCCTATCTTCTCTCCCACCTTCTCTTATTCGATTTACATTTCCGTTTCCTCATACTCGACTGGAAAATTGATATGCATGTCATACATACATATATACATATATGTATTTGAGGTCATGAAAGCATTTGGTTTACTTGGTACACTTCTTCTTCCTCACTTACATTTTGTTAATTCTAAGTATCCTTCTCTGCTAGGTAAGCAGCTCGAGATATGCGAAATTAAATTTATTTTCTCATTTTCTCCTTGCATTTTGCAATTTCAAGAAAACTTGTAGAATTTTTGTTACCTGCGACTAGTCGAGGGACTCTAACGGTAACAATTTTATTTGACACGTCATCCGAAATTAAGCTTCTTCTCATTTTCTTACATGCCTTAATATTTAGAAGTTAAATTGTATAAACACTAAACTCATATTAGACATCTTAGGAGACTGGGAGGGAATTTATATAGATTTGCCAGGCAACCTGACAGACGTGACATTTGTGTTCTTCAGTTACGATGGGAAGTCAGTAGGATTTTGTGATGAGAGAGAAAGGGAGATGTCAGCTTTATCAGCGCTGGGTATTTGGGCTCATATTATTATGTTCTCAAAATTATCTAGGGACATAATCAACAATGAATTATTACATTTCAGAACTAACATAGCTTATATTGCGTTAAGAAAACTCTCATGTCTGCCAACATATGATCGGCGAGGGTTTGACTATGTCCATCTATTCAACAGTTCTGTGTTTTAACGATTCTTGTGTTGTATTGTTTCATTCATTTTAAAGCGAGTCGGTTTGTCGACGTCTAATTGCGGTTTGGCTTTGGATCTATGGATCAATGTCGAAGCGCTGGTCAACAACCAGACCTTGTGTTACTGCGCAATCCTTCTGGCGCAGAGTGAAGCGCAAGATTTCGAACTACAGAACTACAGAATATAGATGTTCCGACGGGGCACTGGCCACTGTCTCCTAGGTTCCCACACGGTGCGGCTAAGCTGTATTATATGCAAAAGCCTTATAGAGGAAGGTGGTTAGGAATCTTTTGTCTCCTTCTTTTTTAATGGCCGCCTTTTGCCAGACTGAGATTGAAATATCTCGGTAGACACGCTTTTAGCGAACCTGTCAAAGTGGCTGGGATTGTTGTAAACCGCCTTAACAAATTTGGGGTAAGCTCAAAACGATTCGTTGATGAGAGTCCATTTCAAGCAGTTTCTGGTTAACACAAAGGACAAATGCCTGTCCAAGTGAGATCCATCGATTTTTTATCAACTCCATGATCTAACTGTTCTTGTGAAAGGAATACAGGACCAAATAATTGTAAAGATTACTACAGAATTTGACATTCTTAAAATACGAATGTCGGAGAAAAAACCAAGTTTAACTCAGAAGCTCTGGAATCGTTTAGAACAGCGTCAAATACATAGTTCAAACTCAACAGAAGGAAATACATTCAATTACAAAAAAAAAAAAATATCAAAATTACTTGTTTTGCATTCTACTTTGTCAGCTCCATAAATTTGTTTTCTTTTCATTTTCATTTCACTTCCTTTTCTACTATTTTCCATACAAAGAAGTATTATGTGATAAGATCAAAATGAAATCCTTTCACCTACCAACTGTGATTGGGTGAGTACACTGAGCAACGCCAGCAATCGATGGCCATCGCGCAGATCCTCAAACAAGTCGTTCACTGGTGTACACTGGGTCTTTAGCAGATGTGAGTTAATCCATTTGGTGAAGGTCTTCTTTTGTATGTCCTGGCGTTCATCTGCAAAAAGGAAGATAGAAAGAATATGATTTGATGAAATGGAAGTGTGAAAAGTAATTAATTTATAAATACCAATGCATTTCTAAAATTAATAATGGATAAAATATAGTAAAAATATACTAATAATGTTACTAAAGGTTTCCAAACCGATTTACATATTTTGTATTAGTCCGATGACGGAACCATCTAAATATACCAAGTACTTCATTGAAACCAGTAAGATAACCAAATATGTCGAACGTGTTCCGAAGAAGGTTAGTCCTATCTTTTTTGTAACAAAAAATCTTGAGTGGAATAATTTTAAAGATTCACATGTCGGAAAAGGAAAGCGCCATTGTGATCCCAGATAATGAACAAACAAACCCGATTTAGTAACTAACTTAATTTGATTATGTTTTTTTACCCTTATTGCACAAAATCTAATGTTCTAGAATCTCCTTAACCTCGCGCGTGCTCTGTATGCTGCCGAATATAATTTACAAAGTTCTGAAGGGCAAATTCCGTGTGTTGTCTCTTAAAAAGTTGCTTAGTTCCCCGTTTTGAACTATCCAGAGATCAAATTTTGAGATGGTTTCATAGAGAAAGAGAGGGAAGGTATTCAAAACTTCTTTACGTCAAGAGTTCAGATTGTCAATTAGTATAAAATATTCTTTAAAAATTAATGGTTTAGGAGACGGCCAAGATCTTGCCAACAAGCGTATGGCTTGTATGAAAATTCAAATTTAATGGGTAATCTTTTTTGAAGATTATCTCTTCTATATATAATTGGCGCGTTCCGTTGAGACCAATTTTTGATGACTCGTTCGAGCTTTTGGTTGCATGGACTTTCTTCAACGGTTCCCAATGAAGCAATCGAAAAGAAATTGCTGCGGTAAAAAAAAAACACAGAAAGTTTATCGAATCCTATGAGTTGTTTAACGGTGGAATTTTTCACTTTTAGCATTATTTAAAAGCAACAACTTGCTCGCAGCAACACACACCCATTCATAAAATGGCACTTAGCAACAACCACAGCGATCAAGTATTAGTGAATGACATTCACACCTCGCTATTCCCGAGAAATCTACAACTAGCACACCTTTCAGCTTTGCCGTAATCAAACGTGTTATTACCATTTCGCCGTAGTAGGAGTGTAACGGCTCCAAATTAAATTAGCGGTAATGCATGGCCCACAACAAATAACGGTATTTGCATGAATATCAAGTGTTATGACATTCATGATATCTACCACGGTCAACAATGCTAATGATAGCCTTGTCATGCGATACTGTTACAGCGTTCTCCGGAATTGTGGCATCTGCAAAAGGCCTTCTAATCTTTCGACTGAGTGAGTTGGCTACATTAGTCATGGCGCCAATGATGCTCGATGTTGTTGCTGTTAATTTTATGGCTAATAAGCAGTTAGGTTAATTGTCTCAGCATGACATTAGTGGATCAAAAAAGTACCCGGAAATTGTAAATAAAACGCAAAATATTTAATTATTTATCAATATTTATTTTGTCGCATTCAAAGTAATTTCCACAAGATTAAATGAACTTCTGCCAATGATTTTTCAAGTCAGAGATCAGCATTCGCTCGATGAAGCATGTCCAAAGAGCCTTATTCACGGTACGCTTTCGTCGAGCAGAAACGCGTTTCATACCCAAATATCCACCAAAACCTTTAGAACGGACTCGCAAGAGATATCGAGCTCTCTTGCCATCTCTCTAACAATTGTCTGGCGATTTTCAAGTACAATATGCTTCACTTTTTTAATATTCTCATGAGTTGAAGTGGTCGAAGGTCGTCCAGAACGAGGCATAGGGTAAACCTTTTCTAACAATCGGAAAGAAATACAAAATTTGAGACAAATTCGAAACGCACTACTGAGGTGTACCGACTTAAGCAGCTGCTGTAAACAAACTGGTTGATAGATCGCGCTCATAATTGGAATTGTAATTAAGGATAGTCCTGTCAACTTAGCAAAATACATTTATTTTTAAATATCGTTAACCCGAGATATTTAAATTATAATTTCTTGGTACTCTTTTGTCAGAATGTATAGCTGTACTCAGAAGAGGTTGATACGAGTACCTCTCAGAAATTTGATTGGATTGCGTCATGTTTACATCTACTTCTACATTAGTTGTATACATATTTATCTTATTCTCAAAAAGTCTGATTCATTGGAGATCAAAACTCTTCTTGGATCTCTCAAGGAGTTTCATGGGTCTTTTGAGACAGAGTGTGTATATTTTTCAAAGGTAGTATTCTATGAGAGCTTTATCAAGTACATATTTATAACTGCCGACCAAGCGAAGCCCAATGGAGACGTGCTTTCCGTAACCTTCAACCTGTCTGTTTGTCTTACGTTGCAAATAATCCCACAAAAAGCAGTCAGGAGGAATAAAATCTGTAGATCTTAATTATCAGTCCTTCTTTCTGTCTTCAAACGTTCAGGGATAGCAGAAGTTGTATTACTTCCCCATGATCCTTTCTCCAAAAAAGCTCACACAAGTAGAAGTATATATTTAAGAACACATTTTCCGGCACAGAAGGCATGGAAAGACCTGTCTTCTGTCTTACAGTAATTTTTAGTCACTTTAAACCTTTTAGAGAATTTTTTACAATTAATATTAAATTCTTGTCGACCAGTGCCTTAAGCTTGGCCACGTGGAAATCTCAGAGCATCAGATTTTCTTTTCTTTCCTCACTTTTTTATTTTTTGTGGAAACTCAGTGGTCATGCTTTTAAAAGCTGACAAAACTGAACACTTCTACATACACATACTTAGTTATCTAAACCACAACAAAGTGAATGCTTGCACTCCGCATTTTGTGGGTATCTACTAGAACAATCATAATGTACTTGCACTAGTGGCATAATAAGGAGGTGGCACTTGCACTATTCGCAGTATAACACTTGTTGCAAGAGCATTTTAACCCACTATGACATGCAACAACTGACAGCAATCAATTTGTTTCAGATATGAACTACAAAACCAATCCGTCTGTCTATTTGCGTGTGTACTCGTCTAACTAGCTGGGAGTGCAAACGTTGGCGTATGTGTGAATCCGATTGCGAGGGCTTTGAGGTTCACCAAAACCAGCGAGGAGTGCATGACAGACAGCTCGGGTCGTTGGTTGCTTGGCTCACTGACTAAATGTCTGTTTGACTGACTGACTCGCTGACTCGCTGAGTGTATGATTAATCAGTGAGGGAATGTAGTGAATATTTGACTATTCCATTGGCGTGGCACACATACATATATGTACTTATACCCACACATACAGACACTCAAGCGAGCACTCGACTCTATTTCAACATCTCTGCAGTTCGGTGGGACAACCGTTGTACATTGTACGTTGCACGTGCCACCGACCAGCGCCGGTCACGCAAAGTTTTGTGTACTCTGTCAGGCAACAACTGCAACCACAAATTGCGAAATACACACAGCGTTATTACACTTAAGTGCACATCGAATGTCGCCAAGTGCAACTGCAGCGGTGACACCACTCCATCATGCAACGCTAGTGGCAGGTGGTGTGGCGGGGGATTGCGGAGCAAGTTTGAAGAACAGCTTCGGCAAATGGTAGAAGTGTCTTTGTTGTTATTGGTGTGTGCGTTATGCTTGCGTGTTGCACTTTGTCGGACATCCGCAGTGGGAATTCGTGTACGAGGCCGTTGTCTGCCATAAGTGGCAACAAATTTATGCCACAGGAATGACTTGAAATGTGGAAGAAGCTTGAATGAGAATACACCTGGCACCGGTGAGGAAGTGCGATACAGCGCGTGGTCGGGGCTCCGCGTTTGTTAAGAGCTTTCTGACATTGCCATGCAGAGTACCTCAGATTATTTAGAGTGTTTTTGCTTAAAAGGGAAGGGCTCGGTTTGATTGAAGCGAGCATGGAATAAACATGGAGATGGTCGAAGATGAATATGTTCCTACAGGCCAACAGCCTATGAGACCTCCTGTGGGTCCAACTGCGGATACCTTGGCTATATTATTAACCAATATTAGCACCCGTCCGCTTGCCACATTCTCTTAATGTCAATCAGCAGATACTGAAAGACGCCAATCGTTTCACCTTTGAGGGGTACTATGGAACGATAAGTGCCATATGCAAAACAGGCTATTCAAAGCTCTTCGCAACATCTGTAAGACATCTAAAATAGAAGGTTTTTTTCAAATATGGGATATGTTTGCAATTGATCAATCAACATCCAAGCTTACTAACTATAGTCAAACTCTTTAGGAAAACATGACATGCTCGAATAGGCTAGAAAACTTTGGGCCATGACACGGATCAAGAGGTTTTGAATATTCTCTCTTTACAGAAAGCAGTAAAGGTGACATAGAGTCCGGCGAATAATAGGGAAATGCAAAAGAACAGCTGGTACTATGAGGAGTGCCGTGTCGCAGTGAAGAGAAAACAGACCTCGCTTCGTTTCGGTCAACCGCAACGCGTGCGGGATAGGATAAATACAGATAGTTGAAGACGGAAGCGAAACGCATTCGCAGACAAAAATAGAGAAATCGAAATGCGTGAGTACGAAGAGCCTGACGAGGTGGCAGACACGGGTAATGCTCAAAACTGCTACTAAAAGATGCGGCGACTAACAAACGGATTGGATCGGAGCATGCCGGCTGCGGGGGCTAGATCGTGTCGTCCGATTGGACGAAAACACTCCAGCTCTGAAAGTATGCGACGCCGTACATCCCCGGCGTGGAAAGGAAGCCCTCCACTCCATTAGAAAGATCAGGTGGAGAAGAACCTGTCTTTGCTTGGAATCTCCAATTGGTGCCAAGCAGCAAAAAGGAAGAACGACTGGCACGCTGTTGTCAATTCGGCTTTAACCGCGTAAGCGGTGTCTACGCCAGTAAAGAAGAAGAATAATTGGTATTTGAAATAAGGATTATTGCAAGATTTCTTGTAACCCCAGTGCAGTTGGGTTTCTGCGGTAGATCTATATAATATTTGAGCATACGAACTATACAGGCATACAGGACCATATTTAATCAGCGTCGAAGACACGTTAGTAGAACTAAGTGAGAATACCCTGACATTAAGATATATATATTATATTGAGAACCGAAAAGCAAGACGATTGTACTTAATAAGCCTTCAAGCACGCAAACTCTATTATAAATTACTCACTACTGACAACCGAAGGCCAAAAGGCATTTAATTTTGATGGCACAACTTTCGTGCAGTTGAGAGTCCAGATTCAGAGCCCAAAGTCATTTGCCTGCCCAAAGCCGCCTGTTGCCTGAAGTCAAGTACATCACGTGCCAACACATACATACATACATACGTAGTCGAGAGTGTATGCTCCCACGCCAAGAGCTATCGAATTTTAATTAGCTAATTAAGTTATTTAATAATTCAATTTTCCGGTCTTACGCGCCCCAACATGCCACTGCAGAGACATACTCGTACTCGTGCATACCAAAAACAACGAGTCCATTCATGTCACACTCTTCTTGCCACTGAATTCATTAGCCGGCGGAGACGTGTGCAGTCCATTAGCGGGTTCACCTACGTACGCTGCTGCATCTTCGCACAAATCAATTCCGTGCTTGAATATCTAATTACGAATATGTGAGTGTATGAGTGTCGGTTTGTATGTAAAGTATCTGGCTTGCGTTGAGTGGTTACGACTATCCGGCTAATTGACTGTAAATTGATGTATCGGAGCTTTTATAAAGGCGACTGAAGTATTATTTTAAGAACCAATGTAGATAGGTTGGACTGAGTTAAAGGTGGCGGTTCCAAGAAATCTGCTGCTTTTACTGGCCTAATTATATCACTAGATTGGAGAAAGGGTGGGTGGGTTTCTTGTTATGGAGAAAACCCCGTTCTATGAATTCTTAAGATAATTAATTAAACATTACCGCAAAATAGTTGGAGTTATGCCCATACAAATTGTAGAAGACTTTGGATGAGGATGTTGATTTACGAAATTCAACTCATGCAAAAAATAATGCCGAACAACCTTGCCAGTGCGTCCCACATTTGATGATTGGGCCCAAAAACGAGATGGTCAACGATCTGATTTTCACAGGAAAATGTTGACATATGCATCCTCAAAAAATCGCCGTTTGGTGTGCTCTATGTAAAGAGGGAAAAACTGGTTCATGTTCTTTCAAAAGTGAATCTGGCTATAATTATCGAGTTTTCCGTGTCTGAATTGAAGGATGTTGATGTGAATGACTTTTGGTTCTAATAAGATGACGCTACATATTTTAAGTTAGGTTAGGTTAGATGGTTGATCGCAGACCCTAGGAGTTTACCTTTTGGTTCAGCGCTGGTTATCTAATAGTAGTACACAAAAGGATACGGAAACACCGACCCGGAGCCATTCGCAATTTTCTGCGATTTCGCTATGGCCCGACTTATACTAACCTTATCACAAAGACACTCGATGCTATTGATAGTTAGGTTTGGTACTCCTCGACCAACCCTGAACGCACTGTTAATGAGTTCAATGCTAGTATCGCCGCTCTGCTTTCTGTGTGAATGGTCACTTCTCTGAAATAAACAGCACTCCGAAGCAACAGATTTACTGTTACCTTAATGGCTGTAATCGCGGCTAGGAAGACACTGCAGTAGTCAGGAAGTCTGAAACTGGAGTTGATAGAGAGCTCCTGAGAGTAAACCCCTCCATCAACTTTCACACAAACTTTGACCCATCCGTAGAAAAGTCACTAGCTCTCTGGACGGTATGTGGGCAGAGAAGGAGCCGCCTGAGTTCTTTTTGGCAACTCCATGCTCTAAGTGAACCGGTATAAAGACTCCAAAGCACATAATGAATTAGACTATGGTGGAATTAAAGAACCACTTTCGGTGAGCAACCTCATCTTTTGTCAATGGTTCCTCTGCAGCAATATAAGGCAATTGTTGCCTTTTTTGCTCTCTCTTCGACTTTCGGCTTCTAAGAAAGCTTCTTATCCAGGATGAGCCCTAGATTAGGAAACTTTTTCTGAGCGCATTATCTCCCATCCTGAGCCTGTGGCGTGGCTTCCATGATCGTGCGATTTAACAGCGCTGAACTATTTTTCTGGGGTTATGTGAAGTTGTTTGTCCCAGTGCCATGTAAACTAGCCTATGAATATTCTTGTAAGGAATCTTTTGTATTTGTGAAGTGTAGTACAGCTTCAGTGTAACCGAAGTTAACATTTTTTCTTGTATTTGATTTGAAGAAAGAAAGATTTGTACATATTTCATTTAAAAATTAAACCACGGAAGAAGAGGGCAAGGTTTATGTCCTTGCAAAAATTCGTAGAACATCAGCATCAGGATTGGAGGATGGATTCATGTGTAGAAGTTCACGCAAGTGAGGTAAGTTCTCTGATCGCCATTCCCTTGGGAGTGGGCAGAAACGATTCTTTTACATATGGCTCAAGCAGCTCACGACTTCCGGTCTTTGACCAAGTATCCTCTGAGTAGCCTAAGAACACCCGTTTGAAGGCGAGCTAAAGTGAGAAGGCGAAACATCTCCTACCAAGGGTTGTACGCTGGGTTTGGGACTCGCACGTAAAAACACACCCCGATGAAAACTAACAACCAGCCTCGGATGAGAGACCCCCCTTTTGATGACGACCTTGGCAAACGAAAAAAGGACGACGAATTGAGGGCATGCACTTGGAATGTAGGGTCCCTTAATTGGGAAGGTGCCCAACTGGTTGATGTCCTCGTGAAAGTAAAGGCTAACATCCCCACCGTCCAAGAAATGCGATGGACGGGACAAAGACTGAGACGAGTAGGTCCTTGTGGCATTTACTGCAGTGGCCATATAAAGGAGCGCAAGTTTGGTGTGGGATTCGTGGTGGAAGAGAGGCTCCGTCGCCGAGTACTATCATTCACTCCGGTGAACGAATGTCTAGCCATAATCCGGATCAAAGCGAGGTTCTTCAATATATCGCTGATTTGCGCACACGCCCCATGGAAGAGAAGGACGATGTGGCCAAAGATGCCTTCTATGAGCGCTTGGAGCGCACCTATTTCGTTATTTAGGAAACAGTATAAACACCACCAATCCAACGCAGGATTACTATTGCCAATAGGTGCTACTTCGGACTGAATAGGCAATTGAAAAGTAAAGTTCTCTCTACGAACAAAAACCAAACTCTATAAGTCACTCATTATTGCCGTCCTGCTTTATTTTGCAGAGAAATAGACGATGACAGCATCTGATGAGTCGACGTTACGAGTTTGAAAAGTTGTGCGGAGGATTTATGATCCTTTATGCATTGGAAACGGAGAATATCACAGTCGATGGAACGAGAACTGTATGAGATATACGACGACATTGACATAGTTCAGCGAATTAAAGGACAACAGCTGCGCTGGCTAGGTCATGCCGTCCGAATGTACGAAAATACTCCAGCTCTGAAAGTATTCGACGCAGTACCCGTCGGGAGAAGCAGAGGAAGAGGATGACCTCCACTCTGTTGGAAGGACTAGGTGGAGAAAGACCTAGCTTCGCTTGCAATCTCCACTTAGCGCCACCTTGCGAAAAATGGTTGTTAACTCGGCTATGACCCCGTAAGCGGTTTCTACGCCAGTAAAGAAGAAAATTATAGCTTCACTGCAACCACAGTTAACATGTTTTCTTTGTTTTATACACTTTTAGGTTATAAAGAAATGCTACAGGGAAAGGTTTCTTTTGTATTTGATTTAAATTGAAAAAGGAAAGATTTGTATGTATTTTATTTCAAAAAAAGGAAATACTAATGCATTTAGTTTGAGATTGGAAAATTAAATGACGGAAGGGAGAGAGCATGAGAGTTTATGTCTTTGCAATTTTCGGCACTCAATTTGTTACTGCAGTCTAACTGAACTTTAAAACTCGTAGAACATCAGCAGCAAGTTATTTAATAAATAGCTTGAATTTATTCGACTCTTCTGAGTCCACCATCTCACTGTTTCATTTGAGATGAATTAAGGCGCTTCAGAGAGCTTTTATAAGTTTGTCAACGTTGGAAGAGTTTACATGATTGGAAAAACGAAAACTCCTTTGTACTAGCTTTTTAAGCTATTAAATGTCGATAATTTAAAATGAAGCAAAAATTTAACAAAAGTAATATTTTGTTTTAATTATAAATATTTCTAAATTCCCTACCAAAAGGTATGTGACTTTGCTAAAGTACGCCGAAATGTAGGCAACACTGCAAATTGTATATAAATTTCTTAATGTGTGTGCAAGGTAATTTATATTAAAAGACTTTACTTAAATCTTCGGTTCAGGCTGAAAGTCTAACATATTTCAATGAAAAATTTCTAGAAAAGCTATTCATTTAACTATTTATTAGCGCCTGGTGTTGAAACCCAATTATTTTCACTTCAGGGAACAGTAGGGTAATCTTTCTTCAAAAATGTTTTTTGTTTTTGTGCATTTTCTGTTCCCTTATACCCTTAGAATTAATGTAGAAACCCACTTTACCATTGGAAGGTTTTGAAAAAGGCCCAAAAATAATAATAGCGCTGGACGTTCGGAGCGCTCGGAGTGCATACCTCAAACTCTAAACGCGTTTTTCTCAAAACACACTTTTTTAAACTGGCGATCCTGATACCGGTCGAACCACTCAACCGATTTGTCTGGTTTCCTAGATTCATAATTTTTTATAATTTACTGACAATGTTATGACAAAATTTATGTTAAAAAAAGACATTAAAAAAAAGTTCATTATTTTTTTATTTATTTAAAAATTTTAATGATTCTAGTAGGGAGGATGAACATTCACGTACTTTTTAAGAATAAATTGGGTATTTGTATTTCAGATGATCAAAACATGAGAAATCGTGTCCCCCAGTGAAAAAACCCATCTCATTCACCCAGCCATTTCTCCGACAGATGTCATCAAAAATTCCGAAAAACTTTGTTTATACACTCCACCATTATTCCTTTTGATATGTGAAACAAGTTTTATTGTAGAATAATAATTTCTATGAAAAAAATGTCAAAAAAACAAGGCAGATTACCCTACTGACCCCTTCATAAAAATATGAATTTTATTTTGAAAAATTATTTTTCGCTGCCGTCAAATGCAAGCGAGTACATTAATTGAAAATGAAGTTTCCTTTAAAGCATTTTTTGCACATTTCGCTTGGCAACAAATGTCTGGATGTTAATTGTGCACCCGGAACTATAATTATGAGCGCCATTAGGCGTAAATAAATAATTATCAAAGTGAAAATGAAATAATAAATACTTAGCAACAATAAAACGAAACTTAACAAAAATAACGAAACTTAGCATCTGCCGCATACAGTAATTACAACAACAGCAACAACAAAGGTGTCGAGTGTCGCATTTATTTGCAGACTTTTTTCCTCCAACTGCAAATAAAACTTGCTCATTCATCCAATTACAAGAAATGCTGACTGCAACACAGCAGTAAAGCGGCATGTGTGAGAGTGTGGGTGTGTTGCAACTGCTGCAAAAGGCGCGAAGTGAAAACATTTCCAGAAAGGCGGTAATGGCGCAGCAATTGGTCTAATGGTTGTGCAAAAAGGAGCAGAAAAACAATAAAAACTAGGAAAGCGCAACGCCAGCTTAGTGAGTCAATGCAACAACAACAACAGCAGCAGCTGATGTGGTTGCAGTGGGAGCTTTCGCTGCTTCTATTGTGGCATAAATGGATTGCTGTTGCCGTTACTGTGCCAGAGCTGCCGTTATTGTTTACTCGAACGCTGCAGCAATATTACTGTTGCTGCGACTAGTTTTTTGTTGTTGTTGCCACTGCACTTGCCATTTGCCATTTGGCGAAGACATAAACAATTTCTCTAATTGCATTGACTTTGCGGCGCCACCAACGTTGCCTGAGTCAATGGCTGGCGATTATTTAAATTGATGATTCTTTCCTTTTGTTTTTGTTTTGCCTTTAAATAAGTTTAAAAATTAGAAAAAATGGCGTAATGTCAGCATAAATGGTAATGTGATAAAATGGCTTTGTGCGGAATAGTTTCGGAGTGCAAGCGTTCGAATGAAGACCACATAATGCTGTTTAACCTCACTTTAACCCCAAGTGGGTTTGGCAGTTTCGAAAGAGTATGAGTCACAATAAGCTAGAATATACTGCAGAGAAGGATTTCATTGGTACTGCAGTCATATTTTGAGTCTAAAAATGTAATATTTTTTATCAAGTTTACAGTAAACTTATTTAAGAGTTGCCTAACAAGAAGTTTACGAAGGTATGAAACTCACTGCAAAATAGCGCTGTGCGTGAAAAAATGTAGCTTGATACTACTTTTCGATGGACCTTTGATTGAAAACCCTTTTGTTTTTTGAAACTTGACATGCTAAAACTCATTCTTATTCAGAGCTTCGACATTAAATATCCATAAACGGCAGTCATTGAGCAGCGGGAGGATTTAAGTTCGCGAATCACTAAGAGATATACGTCAATTCATAAATAGTCGGTCACAAAGTCAGCAAATCACTACGGTACACAGTTCTAGAGTAGGTAGTTCAGGTTATTTTTCAACCTAAAAACTAAGCAATATCTATTCGGTCCAATGTTGAGAACAGTTTCATCAATTGGCATTGGCGATAGGATAGACATCGCGGGCGCACTGTGGACTACACCAACAATGACACTAAATGCCATTTTACACATGGCACCTGTGGCCATTGTCAGCAGGTGTATCGCTGCGAAGTGCGCTCTAATATTTAGGCAAGCTGGGCAAGGGGTCCGAACAAGGACACGACGAAATTCTCTCCTTTTTTAACTAAAATTTGGATCATACGTCGGAGCGACAACTCCTGGCCGGTTTTTCTTTGCTCACACGATGAATATATGGATCAAGAGAGGTCGCTGGCGAAAAGGTTCAGTGAGCTTTTTCGCGGTTGGGGATGTGAGGGTATAAGTTTTGTATAAAATGCTATCTTAAATTTAGGCTAAAGGACCAATGTAGGCTGTTACAAGGGTGGCAGTAAACGTATTACAGCCTTTTTCAGATAGGTGATCTTTCAGCCATACAGCAGAGCGGCAATACTAGTGATGAGCTCGATAACTGTGCGCTAAAAGCTAGCCACAGGGTGCACCCTTGCCCGCTGAAATTGAAATGGGCCCGAGTTTGATTTCCACTAGACATATAGACCTCGCGTGCTCTAGCAGGCGCTAAACAAATACCGCCTCCTGTCCGACTGCAAAATTTGTTCGGCATAGAGTAGAAAGCACTAATTAAAAGGCACACATGCGGCTAAATACTTGCCGGACGAAGTTGTATATGACAGAACTGTTCCACTACATTCCCCTCCATTGTGTAGCGTTTGCAAGACTGAGGCTGAAACATCTCGGTAGTCTTACTTTTGGTGAACCTGAAAACATAGCTGAAACTGGCATTAGCCGCCACAAAAAATTTTGGATAGGCTGTAGTTGCTTTGTCCATCTTTAAGGGTCTTATGATTTTTAGACAACACAACGGACCGATAATTAAGCTGCCCATTCGTCAAAATATCTAGGTCTGTATGACTGTCGGTGACATCTGTGCCAAATGTAACATCAGAATAATCATTAGAGTCTAGTATATGCTTGTCTTTCTGAAGTACATAAAGTGTTTATCGGAAAGATCGGCAATTCGACTATCAGGATGACGTGAAACTTATTATTACTGGCGATGATTCTTGGATCTAAGATTACGACCCGGAAACGGACGATCAATATTGACCGAAAGGTGAGCTGAAACCGAAAAAACCACGTCAAAGCTGATCAAAAATCAAAATTATACCTTTATTGATAGTTTTCTACGATTATCGAGGATTGGTGCACTTCGAATTCCTTCCGAGCAGCCAAACTGTCAACAAGGAATACTATTTGAGTGTTATGTGTCGTAAGCACAAAGCTGATCGAAAAATAAGGAAGGAATTATGGCCCGATTCATTGATTCTTTGTGAGTTTTTCGCTATATTTTCAACCAACCGTATTCGCCTGATGGCTATTCAATAAACTCTAACGACCGCTCCGGGGAAACCGTTCTGAGTCAATTGAAGACATTAAACCTGAATCGCTATTTGGAGGCTATTCCAGGAATTAAGCTTAACTGTTTCGAATATTGGAAATATAATCGGCACAAGTTTATTGAACCAAGCGCACGACATAGATTTTGAAAAATAAATTAAGAATTTTAAAATTATGAACACAGTTTTAAAAGGTGTGCTCATAACAGCATATGGCCTAATAGACATGTACACTCCAGCTATACGTTTTTCTTAACTTTTTTTAAAGTTCCACTGTAAGTAATGTAGGGCTCTGTAGACTCAAGAAATCTTCTGTTGATAAACGAATTTTATTAGATTTGCGATTTAAATAGTTTTTTTCTGCTAGAGTAATAACGACTGAACTAATAACTAAGACGTAGCTGAGTTGTATTACTGAGATCAATGAGGTACCCGATTTTATTTATATACAACGTCTGTCGCAAAAGAAACACGACTGTTAAAGAAAACAAAAAAAAATTAATATTTTTAAAAATTTAAATTTTTTTTATTCAAAGTAGTGTTTAAGATCATTTTTCGGAATGATCTTGAGAATATCGGTCGTCGCCTTTAGAACAGCTGAAATGTCCTAAAACCAGTGTTCTTTCATGGGCAAATGAAGTTTTCCAAATAGGTAAAAATCACAGGGTACTAGATCTGGTGAGTAGTGATTGATGGTTAATATGGAGGTTTTTGTCAAAAAATCAGTGGCAAGCGTCGACCCATGACACGGCGCATTATTGTGCAACAGGCGCCAGGACCCTGGATCACAGTATTGTGGTCGAGCTCGACGAATGCGTGACAAAAGACGCTTCACAACACCAAGGTAAAACACAGCATTCATCGTTTTGCCCGGTGGGACGTACTCTCGTTGTACAATACCCTCGGAATCGTAAAAATAAATCAGCATTGTCTTTATTTTTGACTTCTGAAGACGACTTCTGATCGTCACAGAGGTCCTCACGACCTTCTTGGAATCGCTTAAGCCACTCATGCGCATTTTTACGAGATAGGCACTGATCACCATTAACTTTTTTCGTCATTTGAAATGTTTCAGTAAACGTTTTCCCAAGTTTAAAACAAAATTTAATATTTGCTCTTTGTTCAAAATGAATTTTACAACCGATGACCAAAAGCTGCTGTCACTTTTTGATCGATAACATCGATTGTAGTTATCCAATTGTCTTAAAATATTTACGAAATGTCAACAAGAGATCAAATTTTTTATTTCATATACCCATCAATAGGTGGCGCTACCAGAAACCGTTATATTTAAAAAGTTC
The DNA here is from genome assembly GCA_037783105.1 of Bactrocera zonata. Lineage (NCBI taxonomy): Eukaryota > Metazoa > Arthropoda > Insecta > Diptera > Tephritidae > Bactrocera > Bactrocera zonata. The sequence goes on along the minus strand of JBAWJQ010000271.1, from coordinate 222,679 downwards.
TATTTCTTTTGCGACAGACCTTGTATTGTCTTTCCCATTCACTGATAAAAATAAGTTAATCTTATTGGTCGATTTGTATTTACTTCCATATTTCTGAGTCTATCCATTGTTATATGGTGAATATTTTTAGGTCTTTGATTAGATTATTGAAATAATTTGAGTGCCACGCTATCTTACTATTTTGAGATATTTCAAGTGCCTCTTTATTTAGCTTGTCTGATCTGATAATCTTAACTAATCCAAATACTGGTGCACAAAGCACCTCAACAATTATTTCCCACTTCAGTTAAAAATCTGGAATTTAGAACAGTCTTGGTATTACTGTACGTAATTTGAACTTAGTGGAGCCCATTCACTTGATTGATTTCATGCAGAATACGGCATTAGTACATTTAACGAGCTTAGGTGTATGGTGGTTTGTAGTGCTGTATAGAGTAACACAGTTTTGTAAAATTAAACTAAATGTCAGCAACCAGATTTTGAAAAAAATATTAAAAAAAAAGTAAATAATTGGGAAACCATAACAAAGGTATTTTAAATAAACAATTTGGCTTGAATTTCTTACTATTAACTGTAAAATAATAATTTCATAGGGTATATAAACCGTCTTTGCTAAAATTTTCTTAAATGTAGGCAACGTTTTTTTCCAGTGCCTACTTTTTCGTAGATACTTGGATATTTGGAGTCTGCCGAATTAATTGAGCAGTCTTCAATTTAACCGAATTCATATTTTTATGTGCTTGAAATAGTGGGAATCCCACATATAGTTACATTACTTTGTTCTCCTAGAATAAATGTGCGCACAGCGAAGACAAAAGTGCGGCAGGTGGCATGGAATAAGAAGAAATGAAATGCACTATGACAATTTAATAAAAATAGAAAGGAGAAGATGTAAACAAATATTAATTTTTACAGACGCCAGTGTAAGCCAAGTATTAAAGGGCACGACTCATGAAACTGACTTGCACAGCAATAATTTTGCAATAAATTTAGTAAGGATAACAATTATTATATAATAATTTATTTCATTTTGTTTTATTTCCGTATTTTTAGTTCTAATTGCTGCACATTCGTGCCTTCTTTGTGCAAAAGCGAAATGAAAAATCACTAAAATTATGCTTAATGGTCTTTTGGGGTTTTCTGCAGTTTCTCATTTTTTTTTATTTTTTATTTTCATGTATTGAGTTAGCGGCATATCTGTACGTGTGCGACATGTGAATAATCGCCATTTGAAATGAATGGCAACTTAAAATGCACGACATCAAAGTCTATAAAATAGTTGCGGCTAAATTTGTGCTTGTAAGTGGGAGTTAAGTGGTTATTTGAACTAAAAGCGGCCGGGTGTGTGGAATTCTGGTTTGGACTTCTTATTGAAATCAAGTCTCATTTGTATGCAAAGTGTGTTTCCGGTGTAAAATGTTTGCCATTTTTAGTTTTGCTTGAAATTCATAAATTTAATAAAAGTAGGCGGGTATTGACACCTCAGGCGTGAAATAGTATGGTCTAAACTTTACAAATTAGGTTAATTACATATAAATTATTGAGGTTCTTGGTGTAATTACTTTAAAAGAATAATAAAATACCCATGCGCTTGCTATGCTTCAGCTTTGCTCTTTTGGTTTTGATTTCAGAAGTATTTATCTGTTTGATACCAATTATTTTTTCGAAGTCTCTCTTTAGACAGCTGTTACTTGATATAAACTCAGTTTGGATTGTAATTTTTTAATAAATAAATTTACTCTAGCAATCATGGATCGGTTTTACTCTAATCGATAACCATACAGTGTGAACCGAAGACACTATTGTTGCTGTGAAGCTGAGTATCAAAGCAAACATTAATGAGTCCACCTCTCATGACGTGCAACAGCCCATTCATTTTATGAAAGATTTTGCGAAGGTTCTTGTTTTGCGAGCTTTCAAAATCCAACTAATGCAAGAATTAAAACCGAGCGATGTGAGGGGCCCAAAACGAGATGGCCACCGATCCCGAATTTCACAAAAAAATTTATAATCTTATCCTTATAATCACTCTAAATTCTTGGCGATAATAATAAATTACAAAAAAAAAAAAAATAATAATAATAATAATAAATAAATAAATAATAATCCTTCATAATTTATAAACCAACAGTCTGCAAACCTTTGTAATTAGTAATTAAGAGCCAGTGAAAGTTACTATCAATAGACAGTAGATTAGTCTATAGTTAATAATTAAGACTCTAAAATAGTAGTCAATAGTATTTATGGCAATATCTTTCGTATATTACATAATTCCATGAAAAACTTGCACAACTCTCTCAGCTCTCATTTTCAAATTTTCGAAGCACTCCATAAAACAAATTGGAATTTACTCTCATCTTATCATTGGCTTGATTGTGTAAAGAGTGTGAAGAAATTCCGTAAACATATATAATAATAACATAACATCGAATGAATAAACTGGCTGCCGTGCACAAACCCACATTCACTCGTGTAAAAAAAGGGCAATAAAGCCAAAGGCGAGCGCATTCCAGGCCAACCCATTGAACCAAAGTAGTCAACATATTAAATTCATTGAGGCCTAAAATGTTCTTGTCGAAGACATTTTTCGGTGAAGAGGCGCACGAGTGACTGGCGATAAGCAGAGTCGGTGCTGGCTGATAAGCCCATAAACGCTTGAATGGTGCCGTCATGCTTAGCACAGCGCGTGCGACGGCGCGGTGAAGGCAGCAAGGAGCTCAATTACGACTGCGTTAGGCGGCTGTGTAAAATTATGCAGCAGACGACACAACTCGCAGCAGCTGCGGTTGCTGCGCGTAGCCAAACAAACCGGCAGCTACAACGACCGGGTGCCGTGCTAAAGTTCCTTAACCCCAACACTGGCCACTACTGAAGCGAAGAAGTGTTTGTTGTGTGTTTCTTTTTCGATTTGTTTTGCTTTTGTTTTACATTCGTTACATAGCTTCGCTATGCCGGAGTGGCATCTTCACTTTTAAATGATACTTGTGATACTAAATGTACGATTTGTACTTAAATTTGGTATTGGTTTGGGCTCGACAGCGACCTTTACGGTTTCACGTAAATTTATACATGAGAATCATACATCTTAATTTGGTGGGAGCTTAAACCAAAATGTCCTTCTTTAACTTCGAATTCTACTTCCCATAATATTTCAATGTTTTGTAATGTCATAAATGATATGAATTCCATGTCAATTCAATGAGAATAAAGTTCTCCGCTTAAATAATAAATATACGGCCTTCCTTTTAACTAACTGCTCTTCATCAAAAGCGTCTATCATTTTCTGTCAGCACCACCTGTATGTCATGCCACAACCCACCAGTCTGTCACCCATTCAAAAGAAATCACTCGACCGTGTCTAAAACATATCTACGAAGTAATCTAGCGTAAAAAAAGTACTGATTAAATAAAGATAGTTGCCGCGTGGCAATGGCGTTTAATTAATTGTCTAACAAATAGAGAATTACTTAAGAATAAGAGAAATGAACTTATTGAGACATTCACTTTAAAATTCGACTGGTTCCAAGATTCAGTATAGCACTCACGCTCATCAAGATTATTTTATAGGCAGGAGAGAGAGAGTTTCAGTGACACTGCGTAAGCCTTACAGACGCTGCATTTGTGACAATTCATAACACTGCTTTGAAGTACCCTATATACTGTGGTGTGAAGTTTGGTCTCCATATGTCTAGTAGTAGAATGTTTCACAGCTGTTTTTACGAAGCGAACAGTTTTTCCGGAGATTTTCACCATGAAGAAATTGAAGAAAGAGTTTCTTATAAAATTTTGTGTTTGCAATGGAATCTACAAAATCGTTGAAAAAGTTGCAGAAATCGTGAAATCAACCAAAACTTGTTGCATGCCAGTTCAATCCATCTCTGGTAATGACAATAACATCGGAAACGTGAAAGCAGCAGTGCTTTTTGATCGTCGTGGCATCAGAGGGATAGGATTTCAATATCGCTTTTGGATCAACTCAACACATTTTTTGTTATGTATGAGTGTAAGGCTCGTGGCCTGAATATTTTGCAAAAACGACGTCGATTATAGGTCGCAAGGGAGACAACATAGCTGAGGACTCTACGTTCATCAGACGCATCATTACTGGTAAATATGACTGTCCAAAAATGAGGCGAAACTGATGTATAGATAGATGTATATAAAAAACTGGCATGATTTTATTGACTCAACAGTCATTATACTTTATAATTATGCTGTTCACAGTTAAATGTTATCTAGCATGTTAAATTTCACCGGTGGCAATATTCCCATATTTACCGACGTGGTATCTATTTTGTTTTTGTTTTACGTGAAAAACAATTTCACCACTATTCCCACTGTGTTGAGCTTGTTTATTAATTGTAGCAAACTAGCATCTCTGATCAGCTGACTTTATTTACATTTGAAAATGGAATCTGATGGAAGCAAAATAGTAAGTAAAATTAAAATATGTAATAAAAGTGTAAATGTAAATAAAATAATGTCAAATATGTGTTTTAGAGGAAACCAAAACGTGAACGCAAAGCACCGTACAGGAAATGGAGCAATGAGGAGCAACAGAAATTAATTACATACATGCGAGACAACCGTCCGATTGAAAAGCTAACAGCACAGTGTATTATAAAAAAATTTTAAAGATACAAAATCTGCGGTTGGATTGGCCTTTAGTGAGGCTAAAGGCAAGGCACTTGAGCCAATGCTTTACAAAGGCGCGAGCTTGGCAGAATTCGACGGGAGCAGGTGCCATGCAAGACGGCGAATCAACGGAAAGTAATTTGAAAATAAATTGTTTGGTATAAAATTATAATAAATTATATTTTTAGGTATAATTTTGAGAACTTGTTCTTTTTTCTACGATTTGGAAGATATATTTGGCTATAAAGAGTTTCAATCCAATGCATTTGTTTTGAATACAGAAGCCTTGGAAAACAATTCGATGTCCACCACAGACGATTTCGATGCCGGAAGCAGTTCAACGACCACTGCAAATGTAACTACCACACCTGAAGATATTTTTTAAGCAAAAGAAAAATGCAATTCAGAAGAGAGAATAAAAATACTAGAAATCGAAATGAAAGAAAAATTGGATTTAAGAGAGCTTGAAATGAAGGAACAAATAGCAATGGAGGAATTGAAAATTAAAAAATAAAACTATACATATGTATATACTACATAAAATTAAATAATTATATCTTTATTTTTTACAAAATGTGATAGAGCTTTTCTTAGGTCGTCGTGTTCATAAATTTCTTGTGGGAAGTCTGTTTCTTCTTGACTTTCTAAACTAGAATTTTCGTTTAAGTTAAATTGTAGCAACATGTTGTGAAGGATACAACATGCCAAAATCCATCTACAACAATTTTTAAAATTAGTTTCGTTCGTTAATCGAAAACCGTAGTTCTTTTAAACTGCAAAATTTTTCTTTTACTCTATATTTAGAGAAATATTGATTGAATGTATCTCTCATTTCTTTTGACTGCTCAATACTGTTTTGTCGAAAAGGTGTAATAAGATGTTGGCTTAGCGGATATGCCGAATCGCCAGCAGTCCATTTCCGATGACAAAAATAATTTTGGGTTTTTAATAATGGGTTTTTACCTATTGCAGATTTGGCAAAAAATTTAGCATCATGCACGCTTCCTCGGTATCCTACTGTCGCTCGTCTAATTCTTAGTGAATAGTCACTTACTATTTGCATTTTTATGGCATACTGTTTTTTGCGAGAGAAGTAAATTTCGTGATCTTTTGAAGGAGACTCTGCTAATCTGATTTCAGTACCGTCAACATAGCCAATACATCCTGGAAGCTCTTCCATTGTTTTTGTGACAATCTTTCGCCTTTCTTCTCTAAATGGCCAACATAAAAATGTAGATTTAAAATTAATCAATGCGGTGATAACCCGCTCTGTCACTTTGGTAACTGTTCCGCCTTCGCCTATTCCGAACAATGTTGCAATCTTTCTAATAGAGGCATTCTCTCCACTTGATCCCAGACGAAAAAGTGTTATCTTTAGTTGAAGATCGATTGGTAATTGTGGAACACACAACAGGGTCCTGCTTGATTAAGGATAATATATAGTTAAACTGAAAGATTTCTATGCGCAACATTTGTCGCATGCGGCCACTATCAAATCTGGGAAGAACATTATTGACCCATTGCGAAGATTTTGGTATACCCAAATGGGTACTTCTCCGATTAGCTATAATAAGCGCTGCATCAATGGCAAAATTTATTAGAATATCGTCGTCCTCTTCGTCACTTCCTTTAACAAAATTGTAAAAATAACTTCGATAGGTAATTTTATGTTATAAGTATATATACATACTAGAATCATTAGCGGTTATGTCCAGTATACATTTGTAGCTGAGTGCGTTCAATATATTTTGCTTTCCATTTGAATGAGACATTTTGATTCAACAATTAAAAATTAATTTGCTATAAAACTAACTTTGTGCGCTCACAGTTTAAATGTCAAATATCGGGCAAAGTTGCTACCTATGAAATTTCCCATAAACTGTGAATACAATAAATGTGTTTTCTTATCAGTGAGAGTGAATTTTGATAAGATGGTTGGTACTCGTATTAACTAACACCGGAAAACATGCTGAGATACGTAGCTCTAGGACTTTGTAGAGGATATATGTATTTCGCTAGCAAGAGCAATGTGCTAATCCGGAACCCTTAATGTCAGCAAAAGCCAATTGTCGTCGTAACTGAACTTCAAAGGATAACAATTGGAAATGCATGCAAATGTAAATAGGGGGAGGGTCAAATAGTAGGTTCCCAATGGTAATTTCTAGTTGGCCCAACTTTTTGTTACTAGTTGTGTCAGCTTCACCAAAATTTCACCATAAAAAATTTTAAAATTCGAATTCATAATTTCGAACAGAGATAACGACCATTGGAACTTTTTTAAACAGGGTTTCTGGGTTTCAGCTTTTTAAAGTTTTTCTGCCTTGGTATCTGCCCAGGGCAATGTTAGAAAAAATAAGACTCTTAGAAAATCAACAATTAAAAAAAGGCTCGTTTTTTATGTAGAAGCAGAGATAGTTTCTAAAACCATGGATACAGATTTACTATATCTGCTATAATTCAAGAAGGAATGTAGATTCTGCTTCAAAAAAAGGTTTTGCTGTTGTCCTTTATGTAGGGCGGAAAGATTATGGGAAAAAGCAGCAGGACTGTTACACAAGAATGTAACGATCCATTGCTTCCAAAATCCAGCCAGATACATACAAATTTTCCCGGAATTACACAGACTAACTCTAATCTGAAAGTATCCGACAAATAGTCAAGATAAAAAACATGTATGTATGTCAAATATGGCTTTAGGTAAACTGTCATTGTTGTCATTAGTTCCCGTTAGTGGATATGTGTGGCTTTCTGAACCAACCAAAAAACATATGTCAAACAAGCTTACGTAAGTACGCCATACCAAACGCACATAAGAGCAGCCGGCACACCCACAAAAAAGCAAGAGATAAAATAAACAAACAAAAATATAGTAATAAAAACAAAAACGACAACAAATGTCAGTTCTTATTTGACAAGTGCGCGCAAATTATGTGTATCTAAGCGAATTTATTTATTCACTGCAAATTAACTGGCATTCAACTATCGCCTTCAAATCAAACACTTGACTGGTGTTTAAACAGTGAAAATTACGAATATTGCCAGCGCCGCCACCAACAAGAGCAACCATATGCCAGAAATGGGTGAAATACAAACCGCTGGCAGCGAAAATTCGCCGCGCCTCGTTGAGTCGCGCGGCTGTGGTGAGAAGGGGCGGACGCTCAACAGGCGCTCCGGCGAAGGGCAACCGAATGACAGGGCGGCGTGGCGCGACGGGGCGCTGTGTAATTAACAATTTCAACTGTCAAACAGTGTTGAAGTGTGCGCTGTCTGGCTGAGCTGACATATCTATATATGTATATGTGTGTGTGGTCTGGTGTGTGAGCTGTCAATTGTGAGTGCTTGACAATTTATCTATTTATGGGTCTAACAGCGCCCGACCAACATATTTGTGAGCTTATCTATTCGCATTTGCTAGCTTTTTCGTATTAATTTATTAGCTCGAGGTTCTATTGGATTGTTTTGCTTACATTTCGATTATTCGTGTTTGTTATTTTTGAATTTGCTTGACCCTGGAGCGTTTTTCTTGAGGGGGTTAGTATTGTTAAATGCTTGAAGTTAAGGGCGTCCAACGTGTAAACCTACCGTTCTTAAAATAAAATATACCAACGAGGTCGCGGACGTCGAACGGTGGGGTTGCACGAAGATCTAGAGCTACATAGTTATATATACGAAATTTGAATGAGTATACATAGTATGGTTTCAAAACAAAACGTGGCATATTGGCTCTACATACATATGTATTATCCAAATCATGCTAACATATGGTGTTGGTTTGGTGAACGTCACTAACGAAAAAGATGAGTACGGGCGTTACAAAAACTCTCTCTGAAAAGCCTTTGAAGATCATCTTCGATATATGGCCAATACATATCCAAGTAAAATATAATACAATGCTTACGGCCAACCGGCTAAAAGTTTGGCCTTTGGGGCAGGCTCAGTATGGCTGCGGTCGTGGTATTACACTCGATGCAACCAAGAGAGAAGATCCCGCTTTCATGACAGGAATTTTATCCACGGACTGTCAACTCTGCAGCATTGTTTTAAATTACTTCCGAGATGTTTATCTACCGCCACAACAACAACAGAGAAATAGATTCATTCTGATGTAAACCCAAAGTTTTTTTTTTTTTTGACAGCAATGAAGAAAGGACCAATGGTTCTGTGATCGACTGTTCCAACTCGAAATCTATTTTTGGATCAAAAAGTGAATCAGGAAAAGGATCGGTCTTCTTCTATTGCTATCCATACACAGTTAGTTGGCCGAAGTTATTGGCATAACAGAAGGTGGCAACTGTGCTTCTGCTCTAGCCACCAAGTCTATTAACTTACTAGTGGATAGCCAGGCGGAAATTGGAAAATATCCGCAGCGCTTCCAATAATTCTCATTGCAATAACTAGATCCTTCGTGCAGAATTCAATAAAAATAATAGAAGGAAATGAAAAAGCCGGCTTCGCGCAGAAGAACAGCCAGGAATGTAATTCCTCTCTGAGGCAGCAGAAAACTCAGCTTTTTGCGGGTTAGTTGTACTAATAAACTCAAGGACACCGCGAATCTTAATACACTAGCAAGACCACAAAATACTTTAGGCTAGTACGGATAGCGGATAGTTGGTATTGGTCATCACAGGGTTCTAAAAGCCCACCTTCAGACTTCACTTGACAAAAAAGAGTCAGCTGAATACAAAGCATGCGCGGAGTACGATGAGATGCTGCAATATTATTTATATATCTATGCGAATGTGCAGCTTTCAGCCAGTTGAGATGAGATATCTTCCAAGTCTCCCAAAGTTCCAAATTGGTCAGGTGGTGAAGATAAAAAATAAGGATTTTATTAAATGCATTGAACTGTTGGACAAATATTTAAAGGTTAGCACTTGGGAGCACAATGGTTGCGGTCTGGCGCTTCTGCCCCTCTCTTTTCAAGTGACTAACCAACACTTGTATGTACGACCTGATTGTGGAACAAAAGAATAGCTATTGTCCGAGCTTTTTTGCCTCGGCCGATACCCGTACGCGACTAAGCTTCGACTGCAATATTTAACGCGCTTCGACGCAACAGTTACTTAGCCAAAAAGACTGATTTTTTTTATATGTTTTTTTATATGTTTTCAAAGTTTAACTATTCAAGAATATGTGTACAAGAGGATTATTCAAAATTCAAATTATTTTCGGAGATATAGGCATTTTTCTGACCCGCCATCCAAACTGGTTCGGCCGGAACGCGAAACTTTAAACGCGTTTTTCTCAAAACTGACTTTTTCGGAACGATGCCCACGATTTCTCAGGTTCTATTGGACCGATTTAGTTGAAATTTTTATAGAGTCTTCAAAAAATTTTAATTTTTATTATTTTTAAAAATTCGAAATAGTCAGAAAAAGTGATAAAAAAAAAATTTTTTTTTCAGGCAATCGCCAATTTGTAAAAAAAAATGTTTCCCACTTTTCCGTAGTTCCGACCATTGCCACATTATTCTAGATTAATCATCTTTTTTTTTTTGTTGGTTTCAAATAAATAGGAGGGTTGAAATCATGGGCATGGTCACGTGGAAATTTTTAGAGACCCCCCACTTCGTCAGCTCATAATTTTTGAAATTTTTCACTTTTTTTAGTTTTTAATTTTTTCCTGTACTCTTCAAAAACTAACAAATAATTAGTAAAAAAATGGATGGTAAAAGTATTAAGTGCCTTTTTTTTACGACACTTTAAAAATTACCTGAAATTCATGCTTCTAGACTAGAATACCCCCTTAATGAGCTTTAGTGACGCTCAGAGATGACGATGAACTAATGAATTGAATTGATTGACGATTATGGCATTACCTTCGATCAAACGATTGATAAATTACTACTTAAATAAATCATGCATTTATTTCATCGCTCTTTCTCTTATTATTCCTTTACTATTGTATGGTAAAGTTTCCACCAGTAGTCTCCCCAGTAAAATATGAAGAAGTGCTCAGCTGATAATCAAGACTGATTGTAGTGCGTGTTGTATTCATTTAAATAAATTCTGCACATATGTACCATGTATCTGCGAGTTCTTAATCATGCCAAGTATCCAAAGTGAAAAACTACAACAATGCAAAATACTCGTAGCAACAATAACCTATAAGTCTCCTGCTTCACTGGCTGATTTACTTTAATGTAAAAATTCAATGGGTAAACATTTCAATTGAAAGCAATAAACTCTCTTTATTTCTTTATGAGATTGAGGCATGAAGCTTGAGCTTGAGGTCTGTCACAACTATTTATGAAGACATGACAGTATCGTCTGTGATAAATTATTAAATGGAGAGCATAAATTTGCATACAAATATATTTATGTATATGAAGTTTAAGACACTTGAGTGGAAATAAATTAATCCGAATTGCGCAAATATTTTGAAACACATTTAAAAATATTATTTAAATTTTATTGGTCAGCTGTCCGCAAAAATCTCTTAAAATGTGAAATATTAACAAAACAATTAAAAAATGCAGAGAAGCGTTAAGAAATCGACAGTAAATGGAAAATTGAAAATGTCTGAATATTATTTTATGAGAATAACTACGTTTTTACCATACATAAAAACATTAGGGTGATCGCGCAAATAACAAACAAACGCCTTTTTCAGTCTCTTTAATTACAAATCAAGATATTAAACTCATTTAGCATATCGAGCAGAACTGGCTTGGGATGCAGTGCAGAGTGACACTAGGAACAAGCGACCTTATTTCTACTGGGTGCCATGTCACTAAAGCACCGAGAGCAATGAGATCGTGAACGAAATTACCAAAAGTGGTGAACAGTAGTCATTCGAAAACGATACCGAGTAGGTACATGCTTGGAATGCTCACTGGTTACAGTTAGGTAGCAGCGAGCGCCTGCAGACTGTATAAAGAGCAAGGGAACTGGGAAACAATGGAACTTCGTCAAATGGGAAGGACCACGTAATTTGGTACGGCAAGAGGTATCGTAATGTTTATGATTGCTATACTATCCAGAACTAGAATAATGGCAAGTAATTTGGCCCTATGTCTCATAGGACCTGGATGAAGTAATGACATATGAGCCTCAAGACGAGAAATATCGAACGACATACTGAAGTAACGTGAAAGCGGTCCAAGTGAGGGTTCCCTAGAGGAGAGTAACCGGCAAGTGGCAAATACCATTGACCGGACGACACAGTAATGAACTTACATTGAAAGGAATGTATGGGTGAATACACGATATTATCAACAAGAAGGAAGATTTACAAATCCGGTTTAATTGCGTAATCAAAGTTGATACTTAAATTCTCCGATTACAACATTATAAACAAAGAACAAGGAATATGTTTAATGCAGGTCTGAATGCACTTAAGAACCACCCTAGTACGTTTTGATAAAACCAAAAACTTCAACCATCATATAAATCCGTTTTTAAAAATGTGTTTCAGAAATTGTCTAACTTCATTTAAGTGCCACCCTAATGTGTATGTGCAAGCACTTATGTACATTTACTCGGAATATATTACAATGCATGTATTTCATGTGATTTATGCATTGTTAATTGACACTTGCTCTGTGACCAGCATTGAGCAGCTGTCGCTTGTGAGTGTGTGGGTGATTTGCATTGCCTGGAGGCTTTTACGAGCAGACTATAAAATTTACAGCAAACCAGTGTTGACGTGAAAACTAAAAATAGTTTGCTGTTTCAATAGTTATTTACAACAGCAACAAAAAGAAATTCATGAAAACAAAAGTCTGTAAACAACGAATTTAATAAAAAAATTTTAATGCAGCGTCTAAGGCTGGTTTTCTCAACAGTGAGCTCAGTTGTCGGGTCATGCTTTACGTGATTATCTGCTATGAGTTTTTCATTGTAAAATAGAGAGTCATCGGTGTGCCTGATTTGACACTTCAGCTTTAGAGTCTAGATTAAGTCAGATTGTTCTTTCATAGTGGTTTCTATAAGCGTCCCAAAATGCTTCTGAAAAAATATTTTTCAGATTTTTAATCGAGAATTATGTTTTAGATTTAGCTGAGTCTCAGTGGAAACAATTCCTGACTTTTCCAACGAGAAGAGAAATTTGGCTTGAATGGAATATGGGCCGCACATGCCGACTATTAAAATGCAAAAGAAGCGACATAAGAACTCTTAACACTTTGAGCTCCGCGTGCTCACTCATGCTCATTTTTTTTTCTGCACCGGTGGGCCGCATGCTGATGAAGGGTTGTGCTTTAGTTGACAAGCTGGGACCAAATTTTTTTACTTAGTTTTATCAATGTTTTGCGATTGAGGTCACTTTGTGATATTTATTTTTGACAAACCAAATGCATTTTTGTTGTTTTTTTCCTGTTTTTTTTTTTGTGACCACCAAGTGGCCACCACTGAGCATACTCTAATTTTATATTTTTATGTATGTATCTTTTTTATTTTTTTATTTATTTGTTTTTTGATTTAATTTAAGATGTCTAGAAAACTTTTAAGACGTGATGACATTGCTGACATTGCTGACGAGCTCGAAAAATCGAGTGCAGACGAAGTTACAGGATTTTCAGATGATTCATTTGTTGATAATGACTTTGAGCCAGATTCTGAAAGTTCTGATTCAAAATAGTAATAATAGTAATGAAGATGCAGCAATGGACTTGGCTGAAGATCCTCCCGAAGAAGTTCCTCCTGCAAACTTGCTAAATAGTCGAACAGGGGGGCCTGTTGGTGGAGATCGATTGACGTTTGTTGTGTTTGTTGATGTGTACGGGCGTGAATCCTGATGTTGCTGCCACTTTAACTGGAAAATCTCCTGCAGATTTTTTCAACTATTTTATATCTGAAGACACGATAAATCTGTTTGTTACAGAAACTAACAGGTTTGCTGCGCAACACATTATTGCAGGCGAAAACTCCTCCAATAGATCGCAGAAAAAAGGCTAGCAAAATGGGTAGATACCGATCCTTCAGAAATGCGTAAATTTCTTGGAATTATTATTTGGATGGGTCTACTTCAAGTACCACAACAAAGGGATTATTGGTCCAGGAACATATTGTATAAAAATGAAATTCCTACATTTATGAGCAGAAATAGATTTGAACATTTATTGACCATGTTTCATACTTCTGATAACGAAAGCCAAGCAAATCTGAATGATCGTCTTCACAAAATATCTGACGTTCTAAATATGCTTCAGTCCAAGTTCAAAGCGGCGTACGTTCCAGAAAATCACGTGTGTATTGACGAAAGTAACGTTCCATTACGTGTAAGGATACATATCCGGCAATACATAGCTAATAAGCGGCATAGATACGGCATTAAAGTTTTTAAACTTCGTGTAGCAGGAGGTTACACCTGGTCATCAGTTTCAGAAACAGTTGTAACTGAGCTAATGGATGGACTCTTAAATTCAGGAAGAACCCTCTTCACTGACAATTGGTATACAAGTGTTTCGTTAGCAGACAAGATGATTCAAAATAACACCCATTCGTTGGAACTCTAAGAGCCAATCGAACACAGAATCATACAGAAGTAATAAAAGCAACATTGATAATAATAATAAAAAAGGGCGAAATAATATCCGGACAGAACGAAAATAAAAGAGCAGTACTAAAGTGGAAAGCCAAACGCGATGTATAAATGCTAACTACAAAACATGACGATTCATTTACAACTTTTTTGCACAAAGGAAGATAATGCATCCAACCAGCTGTAGTGTTAGCCTACAACAAATGTAAAAGATTTATCGACTTGTCAGACCAGATCGCAGCGTATGCTCCATACTGTCGCCGCACAGTAAAATGGTACAAACTTTAACTGTTCCATCTAATAACTGCTACCACAATTGTAAACGCCTTAGATCATTTTAATATATTGAATGGAAAAAGGATGAATATAACGCGATTCAAGGAATTAATTGTTTCAGGCCTTTTAAATTCAGATGCGGATATGACGCGACCCGCGACATCTGGAGATCCCAAAAAACGCATATTAAAATAATTGGAGGGTCAAAAGAAAGTGACCTGAAAAAGATGTGTTACATCTTATAAAACAATGTTTTTTCAAAACCACAAATAAATCATTATTAATTTTTTTTTTCGGAATAGTTTTGGAATAGTTATATTCATCTGTTTTTTTTTTTATATTATATATCTTACTTTCAAAGTCATAAAATGAATTTTTGGAATACTTATATTGAATTGGACTTGTTTTCGTTGAGAAAAAAATTTATTTAATGCAAAATAAAATATGTTTATCTAATATATAATATAATATATTTCTTACTTTTTAAATCCTGAAATGAATTTTTCTTAAATTTGATTCACTATTTTTTGGGCTTTGGCAGACCTAATTACAAAGTCCACGTCAAAACAAAGTCCGAACAAATTTTATTTCAATGAAAAATGTATGCAGAACGTTTCCACCGGTGATCACAATGTCGGTAAATGAAACACGACGTATGACCACGGGTGGTCACATTGCCCCAAATCGTCAAAGCATAAATGTTCGCCGGTGGGGCACGCGGGGCTCAAAGTGTTAAAGAGCTGCTAACTGGACACTATCTTATTAGCAAACAATCCAGCATACTGCGGATATCATACAAAGATCATAATAGAAGATACCAAGAGGTAGAAGAAGAAGAGATAGATATAGTTTCATGACGATTTCTCGGAAGTTGCATGTATAAAATTTGCTGAACTGATGCAGCGCATGAAGAGCACAAAGTGATTCAGAGATTACATAAAATAGTGAGAGGATTTTTATGTCGGTACTTTCACAATAGCCTTGATGCAACGTCAGGAATTCACAGTACCTATCTACCCAAATTTGAAGTCATTCTGCTGATAAATCTGTTTTGGTTACCTCTTGACGATTTCAGGCAAAAAGTGCTATACAAATTACGAGTTGTATGAGAGCGCAGTTGTTAAATGTTGTAGTAAACCCACATGCAAAAAGTTTCTACTACAAAAGACAGTTATGTTTGAGGAATCGCGGCTTGACGGCTGATTGCGTGGCTTAGTTGGTCGTGGCGGTGACAAGTAGCGGCGTGAAAATTGCCAAAAGAAATGGAAGTTGGTGGAGGTAAAACAATCACTCAAGGGCAGCAAGATATGGCAAGTGAAAACGTTAAAGTTCCTGTTACAATTGAAGAGACTATCGAATCATTTCAGATGTTAATTGAATGAAAACTTAAAGCCGAAGTTCGGCTGCTACAGTTATTGTATGGTAGCTTTCATAGCATATACGTACTAGGCTTGTGCAGCAATGAAAGAAGTTCCTCCGCACAACATCAAGCTCAAGATGCTGGTTTCTAGCCTGTTAAATTCATATGCAGAGTTGCTGCTTGCGAGAAGCACTTTTCATAATAGTAGAAACTATATATATCTAAAAACCCGCTTCCAAGTCGCAATATATCTTAGCTTCATAGTTCTAAAACATATCTATTTTTAATTATAGCTGTCTGGGATTCCTCGCTGGAGCATATCTACTTCCTCAGAATCAAATGGCTTTTACTGACGCTTTTACATCAAAAATGTATTTATAATATTTTTAAGCATTCGCTATTATTGATATACGATTTTTCAGTTAAAAGAATTAATATTCTATAGTTTTGCGTGTATTTGGTTTTATACTTCAATTTTATTGCTCAATTCATAATTCTCTTTAATTGCTATGTCCAATTTTCTGCAACTGCAAACAGGTTTTTCCCAATTTTTTGCATAAGAAATATTTTTCATATTTTTTTTTATTTTTATTTGTTATATTTATGTGTTTTTATATATGAATATATGTATATTGACAAGTTTCCGCCAACGCAATTTTCGGTTTTGCGAATTGAATGAATCGCAAACAATTTTCAGCCGGGCGCTTGTGAATGAAATTGTGGGCTTTTGCGGCAGGGGTGTGTGTTTTGTTTACCGTTGCTTGCGTATGAGCAAATTTATGCACACATCGGAATTTTTACGTTTACATATGCATACAGTATTGTTAAAAACATATGCAACTTTGAAGAAAACAACTAATTGAGTGCATAATATCTCCAGAGCATTGTGTCTGAATTACTAGTCGATTTATTCGGTAGATTTGCAAATTTGGTCTTAAGAGTATCTTCAAGATCTGGCCCATAGAGACCATTTCTCGGATCTCAAAAAAGTACGCGTTAGGAAGAAATTTTCATCGAATGAAAAGGTGATCACCCAAGCTGAGGCCTATTTTAAAGTTAAGGGCAAATTGTACTACAAAAATGGTAATGCATTTTTTTTGTCTTATATCAATCCAAAACATTTCAAGAATTGATGAAGTTACAAATAATTTTATATCTGTCCTTTGAACGTTTTACAACAGATGTCGAAACATAAAAGCGTTTTCCCCCAAATCCCGTTTTCAAAGTCGGTTCCGCTTATAGCTTCAAAACTAATCCATCGATCGTTTTGATTACGAAAATATTTATTTCATGTTTTATAAAGAAACGCTCCCTTCAAAAAAATCATAAAAATATGTATTGCTGTACACGAATTAACCCTACTCCTTCCTTAAGGGGGTATTCTATTCTAGAAATCAAATTTTGGGCAGTTTTTTGAATTTTATTAAAAAAAAAAAATATTTTTACTAACCATTTTTTATGGTGTTTCTTATCGATATCTTAAGAATACAGAAAAAAATTTTTTTTGCAAAAATTCAGCTTCTTTACCCTGTAATATTTATGTACTACTTCATGTCTTAGAGTCTTCAAATTTTAAGGTCGTTGCAATTGTGTCCCGTACAAGATTTGAGCTTTCATCTTAATTTTTGTTTTTTGTTAGGAATTCGATCTTACCTAATTATTATTTTACTTCTACAATTATTATAGAAAGAGGGTTAGGTCTATCGTAGGTAATTCTGACCAAGCAAAATCTGTTAAGATGCATAAATTCATTGACAGCTAACAAGTTGCTAGAAAAATAAGAGCCAAGCTTTAGCATCGGAAAAGAAAGTGTCAAAACTAAATTACCGAGTCTTACAGACTGCTTTTTTTTTACAAAATTTTCGTCTATGATTTCAGAAAATAACTAGATGAAGCGTTATCATGGTTACACCGACGCCATAATTCTCTTCATAGATACAAAAGATACTTTATAAGAACTTTGATCGGTCAGTTTTTATGGCAGATATATGCTATAGTGGTCCGATACCGTCCGTTCGGACAAATGAATAGCTTTTTGGTTACAAAAGGACGTGTGCAAAATTTCCAATCGATGTATTAAAATTTGAGAACCTAGTTTGCGTATATACAAACAGACGGGCATGGCTAAATCGACTCAGCTCGCACGCTAATCATTTACTTAAACTTTGTAGGGTCTCTGCTTTTTCTTTTAGAACATTACAAACATCATGAACATAATAGACCTCTTGAAAGTATAAAAAGCTTTCTAAATATATTACAGAACTTCCAAAATCACACTTTCAGCCAATTTCAATAACAACTGCATATATTCCGCACAGCATTGTATGTAAATGTGGGAATAACTATGCATGTAAATATATTACCAACATATGTGGAAAAAATCAATTTTGTTGACAGTTTGCTTGACGTAGGCGCCGCAACGTACATGTAAAAATGTACCAAAATATGTGTGCATAAATTGAAAATTAATTAGAAATTTAAATAAGTGCATATACAAAAAGAGTTTATTTATTTAGACACATACCGATTTTTAGTTGGATTTTTTAATGCATAAGAAAATATGCATTACTAAAATTAATTTTCACGACGAGTCCACTACGAACGCTGTAACAGGTCAATTGAAAAGTTCCTCACCTATTATTAGAATTAAATCCTTGCGATTTTTAGTTAGTTCTAAACTTCAAAAGACAGTTTCAGTTTGTGATTAATATCATTTTGAGTGAAGCAACTTTTGTTATATTGAAAAAAAATTTTTGAGAGGAAAAAAATACAGTTGAAACAAAAATTTGGCTTGATGACGAGTTTCCGGATACTTCTCCAGGAAAATCAACCATCCAGAATTGATATGTTAAGTTTAGCCATGGTGAAATGAGCACCGAAGATGGTGAATGGTGAGTGGTCGCCCAAAAGAGGCTGTTACTAACGAAAACATCAAAAAAGTTCACAAAATAATTTTATATATCATTCACGAACATTTGGGTATGAGAAACCTCTGTGCAAAATGGGAGCCGTTTTTGACCGAAACCAACGACGAGTTGATGATTCAGAGCAGTGTTCGGAGATGTTCAAGCTTAACAAACCCGAGTTTTTGCGTTGACATGTCACAATGAATGAAACGTGGCTTCATCATTTCGCGGTGTCGAAAAGTTCAAGTGTCGCCATTATCGGTGTATCACACTTGGAGGCAACTTTGTTGAATAAAAAAAAGTGTTTTGCCAATATCCCAATCTTCTCGAATTTTTACTACATTAAAAAGGAATTTTATGGAGAAATATAACGAGTTTATATCCGAAAATAAAATTAGTTTTTTTTATTTTTTTAAACCCAGATGAAACTTCGAAGGCGTAGATAATTTCGCTTATCTTCCAACCAGCATTAATACCAACAAAAACATCAGAGTGTCTTATCGATAGATTTTATTGCTCAAAGAACAATTTTATTGACCTTCTCTCTAATGTTGTGCTTTCCTTACAAAGTTTTTCCTCACTTTATCGAGAAGGCAAATGACGAATTCATAATCCAACCACCTCCAAAAATACTATTTTAGAGGACAAACCTTATGTTGTTTCATATAGTAAAGTGTTGACCAAAACTGAACTAACCTTTAAGAATTAAAAGTGAACAGGTCCTTCGGCAGTCAAGTTACAATCCACTTTGCAAACTCTCCAACTATTTTCCGGGTGTGATATGTGAAAAGGCGTTGCGAGTATTTCCCATAGATTAGTAAATAAACCCAAAATCGAAAAATATCTAGGTAAGTGATTTAGGTACACGTATATATGTATGTATATTATGGCTATAAATTGCCAAAATTTAAAATCTATTCACCGCCAATGTTCAAGTGCTCTTATGGTGCTCTCATGGTTGTCATTAACAAATCAGCAAAACCAAACGAGGCGATTGCCAATAAAACAGTAATAATCTGTGCTAACATGTGTTCAATCTTGTTTTCCTTTCTGCTGCTCATAAAAAGGCAGACCACTGGCATTCTCCCATCGAAGACATTCCAAAAATGTCGAACACCGCCAAAGTAATCAACATCAAAATCCAAAAGCGAAAAACCAGAAATCCAACACTGAAAACCACGCCAAACAAGCGCTGAGAAAAAATCAAACAAGCCACTAAACCAAAGCACAAATCAAAAGTACGAAAAAATTGCCGAAACGGCGAACAATCATTAGTGTGTATTACAACAATTCCCGAAGGCCCGGTTTTGCTGGGTGCCTGAGAGCGAGCGGAGCTTAACGGCAGCGGCTGCAGCAAACGGTTGCGCCTCATTTGAGCTGCAGCGCGTCGACGCGTCACTGATATGTGGCATGGCGCAGTTTGCATACAACAAACTTGTTTAGGCACATGTTGCATGAATGCAGATTAACAGTAAAAAATTAAAAGCTCAGCTCAGTGGGACCTACAGTGAGTCTGAAAAGTTTCCAGTGAATTCCAACTAATGCCGGGATTACTAGTTATTATTGTCATCAATAATCAAAGTTTTATTGGGTCTCTCCCATTGGAACCAGCCTCTCACTTAAAATCCTCGTTAAAATTTTCAAAGTGCATGGAATATTATGGAATGCGTGGAGAAGTTCCGCGTAGCATATCTATCGGATCTCAGAAATTACGTTAGAAAGTTAAGGTTTCGTACTAAAAAACGTCCCAGACTGTTGTGTGATTGCTTGACTCAGTACTGATTACAGTCCTACGATGAAGGCGAAACGAAAGCCGCAAGACGACTGAAAAACATTTGATTTCGTTAATTTGGTTGTATTAATTTAGATGTCAAAAATTTCCCACCCACGATGAGCCGGTGCCTATGGGGATCAAGCCAGGATTTACGATCAGGTAGTATTTGCTCAATACTTCGTGAGATTGGCAGGGAATTATATACTCTGAATTGCGCCTCTATGGCCAAACTCTGAAGTCGACCAATGGTGTTAGTAGGATCAGGTCAACTCTATGCCACATACGTTGAGGGTGACCAGAACCAAACCAGCTCGGCGAACTTGATTGGAGAGTCCTTAGGTTTTCATCTTACAGTTCCAAAATGGCACCAAACGATAACTATTTGTTGTTGCAACGGGCATTTAATCCGCGTTAGGTTGGTAAGGATTAGATACGTTGTCGTCAATGTCGTTCAACCGTGGGTCTATGAGACGTACTGTTTCGACGGGGTCAAAAGAAGGGAGAAGGGTGTTAGATGAGTACGATTAATAGATAAAGCAAAGAGGTGGCCAGTGTCATGCGAAGACTCATTGCACGCTGAACATATATTAGATATGTCGGAGTCTATTTTGGGTAAGTAGGATTTTAAGCTGCTCCGGTATTCAGAACGAAGCTGCGCAAGGGTCACTCTCGTTTCTCGCGGCAACTCGAACTCTTCGTCTGCGCTGGGTGGTGGTTTGACTCCAAGTACGCCATTCACTGAGAGGGAGTCGGTGAATGTGTTGATAGTTCCACAGTAAATGGCGGTCAGTGCTTGTCGGAAGGTATTTGCGACCGAAGTCTGGTCAAGCAGGTGACTGCAGAGAGGATTTCTGTGAAAGCACCCTAGCAGGAACAGCTTGGAGAGGAGTTCATTACTATCTGTTCTTGTATCTGATTGTACTGAAAGAATCTTGTGAAACTCGGCTGTCCCAATTGGGCGACGGCAAGGAACGAAGGTTTCTATGAGAGCGACGTTATGAAATTATCTTCGAAATGGCAAGAAGTTATCAAATAAGAAGATGTATGTTTGACCTAAATCGGATAATTATAACTATGCCAAAGAATCTAATATAACCCAGATCCTAAAACTAACATATTACACGGCATTTCTTTGAACAATTTTGTGCTTCACTATGCCTTTACCATAGAACTTAATGCACATACTATATATGCATAAATGTGCGTGTGAAGTGAATAAAGCTGATATTTCATAGCCGCTAGAACGTGTGCGAGCAGCGGCTCGGCGTTGGAAAAATCAAACTCACTTTCAAGTTGTACGTAATTAATGAGCGTGGCGAGAACTACAAACACACAGATGAGGTATTAGGGGGCAATAACAACAAACACGCATTGAAAACAAATATTACATGCATACAAATAGTATCCGTTTTCCACCTAAGGCCCACCTAGTAGCGGCGCGGGTGGGTTCGCAACGGTCAGTCGAATGGAGACCGGACTGACAGCTCTTTTCGCACGACCGGCCCAGAGTGGAGGTAAACAAGGTGAAGCCGATCAACTGGGCTAAGGTTGCGTGTACCAGTGCATTGTTGTTGTAGCGGAGTCGGAGTCTAGTTTAGTATGATTTTTGTTTGTGGCGGTGCGGGTGCTGTTCTATGCACGCCTTTGTATTGCCAACTATTGCGTGCGTAGTTCTAATGCACATAAGTATGTGTATATGTATATAAACAAAGGCGATTAATTCAGTGCTGCCAAATGCTCGTCGAACTGTGTGTTATGTGTTTAGCTTGCTTTGTAGAGCCCCTTATGCAACTAGTGTGCTATGGAAATGTGAGTGTGTGGCAGTTGAACTTTGAAATTTACACTTTTTCGTTCGAGCAGAAAAATGTGGGTGAATAGCTCGCTGTCGGCAATAAAATATGTGAACAAC
This sequence comes from Bactrocera zonata, assembly GCA_037783105.1. Lineage (NCBI taxonomy): Eukaryota > Metazoa > Arthropoda > Insecta > Diptera > Tephritidae > Bactrocera > Bactrocera zonata. The sequence continues at coordinate 200,336 of JBAWJQ010000271.1, read as the reverse complement.
TGCATAAAAGAATTTTAATTGTTTTATGTATAATTACTGTTATATATTTATGTAAAATCGTTACCGACGGTCGTATTCGAGAGGTATATATGTATATGGATTCTTTGTCCGAATTGCACTGCAGTAAAATCGATTTTTGAAAAGTTTGTACAAAAGTAGTCACGCTTCATAAAACTTGTCACATCCAAGGCTATATAAGGTTTTTATAGCGGTACGGAGTTCTTCAGAAATATAGTTGCCCTCATCTGGTTAATCGAAATGTTTATATTTTGCATCGGCACTATTCTAAAGAGGCTCTCTAAGCTCCTTAACATCCAGGAAATGTTACTGTCTGGCGGTAAAGTCATCAATTGTGAATTGTACATCCAAATTACTTACACAATCTTTTGGATCCCTACATTGAATGCAATCTATTAGGAGCAAATTGGTCTCAGTAACTAGGGCTGACCAGCTGGAAACCCACATTCTGCATGCTATTGGCGAAATTAAGTAGCATAATCTGAAAACGAGGATTCAGATAAGGCGACTCTATCTCTTTCGACTGCTGGAGAAAATAGTTCGAGTTGCAGAGTTGAATCGAGAAGTCAGCTGCTGGCGTACGTAGATGATATTGATATCGTTGACCTGAGCAACCGCGCAATTAGTTCTGCTTTCTCTAGACTGGATAAGGAAGCGAAGCAAATGGATCTGATAGTGAACGAGGGCAAGGCGAAATATCTTCTGTCATCAAACAGACAGTCGTCACTCTCGCGACTGTGGGAGCCAAGTCACTTTTGACACTCATAACTTAGAAGTCGTTGATAATTTCGTCTGTCTTGGGACCAGTGTAAACATCAACAACAATGTCAGCCTCGAAAGCCAACGCAGAATAACTCTTACCTATAGGTTCTACTTCGGACGGAGTAGGCAATAAAGTCCTCTTTCAACGAACGGAGACCAAACTCTACAAGTCACTCATAATTCCCGTCCTGTACGTATGGTGCACAGGCATGGACGATGGCAACATTTTATGAGTCGACATTACGAGTTTTCGGGATGGAGGATGGAGTCATGTGCAGAAGTTCATGCAAGTGAGGAAAGTTTTCTGATTGTCATTCACTTGGGAGCGGCCATAAACGATTCTTTTACATATGGTGCAAGCAGCTTACGAGTCCCAATCCTAGACCAAGTATCCTCTTGGTAACCAAAGAACATTCGTTTAAAGGCGGGCTAAAGGGAGAAGGTGAATCATACCCTCCACAGGGTTGTGCGCTGGTTTTAGGACCCTCCACAGGTTTTAGGACCCGCCGGCTACGCTGCTTAGATTATGTCGTCCGACTTTATTTTGACTTTGAAAGGTGATCAAAAAAAACGGTAAACCCTCGGAGATCGGCTTTCAATTGACTGAAAACTTACCAATCATTAAATGACACTGAAGTATGACCACAGCAGATGGAGAAAATCATAACAAAATTTGCTCAGATAACAAATCGAAGAGCGGTTTGGTCATGAAAAACTTTGGGTCTAATGACTTTTAGTACATTCTTTAGATCGTTTACTGGTTTTCCTAACCAAAATCGGTTGCGCTCTACCAGTATTATTACTTCTAGGCATTGCCTTTCAAATGCACACAGTAGTACATCTTCAGCTGATAGTGCTTTAAGACCTTAAATGTTCTTCCACTGACCAAAGGACACCCAAGACTTTAAAATTGCATTAAAGCATCTCGAACGATTTATTCTGATTACGTCAGAGATGCGGTTTAACGAAGCCATATTGAATATTTCTACGCATTATGAGTTAGAATTGTCACAATTGGTCGTCTTTAAGTGTTTAAGTAAGCGAGCAGTCTCCTTAACTGTTTAAAAAGTGTTCGTATAAATGGTATAAAATAACTTGAGAATCGGCGCTTTGCATTGAGGCAAGGCTTTAATTTGATTCCTGCTGATCTACTCAGAGAGCCTGTGTTGTAATATCGTTCAGCACCGTTTAGTTCTATGCCTAAAACAACCTAAAACTGTGTACGAAATACCTTTGGGAAAATCAAGCCGGAAGAGAATGCACTCAAATATCATATTTTGTGTACTTCAATATCACCCACATGCGCACACACGCTTCTATCAAACTCTCACATTTAAAGAACGCCACCGCTTTATTTATTTACTTGACCACAAGCAGTGTCTTCCACTTAAAAGCTGTGGCTAACCAATTCAAATGCTAACAAAGAGCACTCGTTTAAAATATTTACGAGCTTGTGTGGGTCGGCATATTTTGAGGCATTTTTTCCGGTAGAGAAAACTGAATCATTGTCGCCCATGAATGTGGAACGTCCGCATACAAAAATGAGTTTTGTTTCAGCATTTATGCCTTGTAGTACACAATAATGTATTCATATTTTTACTACAAGTATGTGTTAATAAAAATAGTTGTGTCAAAGCCTAGCAGTCTTTCCAGTAATTTATGCAACGTAACTCTTTTTGTTATGGCCACACATTCCTTGTAGTTACTTGTATTAGGTGCCAATATTCGTGCGAGTTGAATAGCGAAAATTTTCATAAATCTTTGTGTGCGTATGTTTTCCGTAGGTAACGTAGTGGACCCATTTCTTCTTAGCTGTGCGAGAGACTCCAGAACCCAAGCCACCGTATTTAAACCAATTAAGCTGCTATGGTATTTAGGCAGCTGCAGTTATTTAAACGGTGTTTTGGCACTTTTAACAGCAATGTGACTTTCTTTCGCAGTTTTTCCCTGAATTCAGTTAATTTTAGATAAATCGACATCATTATTAGAGATCTTTGCCTCTCGTTAGGATTCGGCACATGGAAAGGGGCATATTTATTACTATTGATACTGATCAACTTTACACAATAACAGGACTTGTTTTGTGACGCTTACCGAATTAACAATCTTAAACTGGAATTTATAATTAAACCTAGCTTCTGCTAAAGAACGTCCCAAACGTCTTTTATGCCTACGTGCTTCATTGGTTTATAAGTCTCTGCTCTACGAAGAACATGGCTCCGCACTTTTTCGTATGCATTTTCCATCCAACTCAAAGTGTAGGTGAAAGCTTTATCCTTAGCATGGAAGCTGTGAAAGCTCAAGTTTGTAAAAGTTTTGTTCAGGAGGAAAATCCGATTTGAGCATAGGCATCCAAGTCGATATTCAAAATTGTTCAACCACAAAAAAAGATCTCTGAATTTGCTGCAATCTAGCATTGTGTTACTAATGAAAAACTTTTTTGCGTTAGAAATAATTTATTATTGCTAAGAAATAAGTACAACTTTGGAAGAGGTTCGTAAAGATCAACATTAGTGTTATATGTTTTGAAATTCGTGGCCCAAATTGCTCACCTACGGAAAGTTAAAATTTAATTGAAATCATAAAAAGGGTCAAAAGATTGAGCTTTCGCTATGTCTGAGGAAAAGAAATGGGTTTTTTAGTTTCTACTTGTTATTTCACGGAGGAAGCTTTTACTTGGAACTCCCGTTAGAGAAGGAGAGAGAAGAGAAAAAATTATTTTGAAAAATTTGATATTTATTAGAATAAACTTGATAAATAAGATTCCACACCTGGAAGCAATTTTGGACTAACCATTTCCGAAAATTAATCGTCGGTACATATTTCTTCAAAAATGATGCCGTTGAGAACGTAACCGTCAAAGGCGTCCATTATCGCGCCATGATAACCGACTATTTGATGTCTGAAATTGAAGTTCGTGATCTCGGTGACATTTGCCTTCAGCAATACGGCACTGCTTCCCACACATCGCATCAACCTAAGGATTTATTGAGAGAACACCTCGGTGAGCAGATAATTTCATGTTTTGGGCCGATCAATTGTCATTGTGTGATATCAAACCGTTAGAACTTTTCCTGTGGGATATAAACTCTATGCGGACAAGCCCGCTTCGATTCAGGCCTTGGAGCAAACCATAACGCGTGTCATTCGCCTGGTACCAGTCGAAATGCTCGAACGAGCGATCGAAAATTGCACTCAGTGGATGGACCAACTGAGACGTAGCCGCGGCCAATATTTGAAAGAGATAATCTTCAAAAATAAATACCAAAGAATGTTCGTTCGAATGATATCAATCATTTCCATTAAGTTTCAAGTTTCTGTGTTTTTTCTTTAAAAAGTTTGAAACCCCGAAATAGATCACCCTTTACAAGTATACTCTTAGACAAAAATTCAACGTTGTCGATTTTTGTTTTACAAATGTTAAACCTGGTAAGATTCAGAGCTTTGTTAGCAGATGCCTATAGCCTATACTGAAGTTGTGGTAGCCTAATGTCATTAGCAATGACGACCTATATTAAAAATACGCTTTGGAACAAATGGCTCACTATATCAAATTGCGAAAGTGAAGATGAACATGTCAAAAAGTATGCCGACAAGCTCTGGATCGGAACTTCCAAGGAAGATGTTAGAGAGATCCTCACAAAGAAATCGATGAATATGAAAAATCGTTAAACGAACTAACGATGCTATCAAAAGACAGGAGCAGATGGCAATGCTTTATTGAGGCCCTATACTCTAGTGAGATATAGCCCGAAAGGATGGTATACTTAAAATCGATATGGGAACAAATTTTAAGAAGCAGATTTCCTCTTGCAAAAGCCAAATTATCAAAAGAAAATGAATGGAAAGATCGAAAGAGTTATTTTCCTAATATTAATTGCTCCAAAGATAATTTAGGAAAAACATGAATATAATAGTCTTGAAGAAAGTAACTTGATATTGAGTCTAAGGTATAACTAAAATGTTGAAAATATCGTAAATATCACCCAACCGAATCTATAAATTCAAATAAATGACTTCAATGGAATCAAATTTAATTTGGTGTGAACTCTTAAATCGAAACTTCTTTGGGTCAAATATAACTAGTTACCAAAGTAGTCCATATTCTTAAACTTATTTTTAATTACATGTACTTTGATTTCCCTAAAATGTACGATTTTTACCATAAGCACTTAGAAAAATATTATATTTATATACCCTAAAATTAAAGGCGTCTTCTTTAAATTCCAAAGCCAACAGTAAAAATCTGCTTGCCATTTATCGTAATTAAAATGTAGCTGGCAAAAGTAAAGAGCACAAAAATATATTTTTGCGGTCGGTATGCACAATGAATGATAATGTATGTATGTGTGTGCAACAGAAAGGCATTTTTATTTATGAGCAAGAACAGTCTGAGAGCTCTGCATGAAAATGCTGTGTTCACCAGAGCTCTGAATCCACATAAAAATCGCCAGACCGAGCTGTCCATTTGGTCAGCATCCAGCAAAGCATGTGGTCATATATGCATATACATATGTATATGGAATGTACATATGTATGTGTGTGAATATACATAAGTGTCTGTGCATACAATATAACTGTGCGAGGACCGAGAGATATTTTTTCGGTAAGTGCTGTTACTCATGCCTGTGGCAAAGGGCTTTCAAAAATATAAACAACAAGAAAAACAACAACAACAACAACAAGAACGTTGCATGCAACTTATTGTTAACTCAGTTGCACAAGCTGTGCGTTTTTCGCAGTAACTTGTTAACACAGCGCCCACATATCCTTGGCATCTCCCTTCACGCCACTTGCTTCGCATGGCCTGACCTTTCAACTGGCTGCGCTTGCTCGGTGCGTTGTTTATGGAAGCCTCAGGTCGGATGTGTATCAGCATTTCAGCGGTAAATGCAAAGTTGTTTATGTGTGCATGCATTTAAATGCCGATTTGCCCCTGTGCATATGTGTGTGTGGTAAATGCAATGAATCTGCATACTTTCTTTAAATAATAATTTTCAAGTGCATATTTTTTGCTGAGTCCAAGCTAAAGCCTTTAAAGAGCGCCCCACAGTGGAAGTCGGCGTATGAAGGTGGAATAAAGCTAGCGAGAGCAAGGAGTGAGAAAGGGTGCAGCCACTGGTGCAGCACCTTTCAGTAAGTTAAAGCAACAATAAACTTATACATATTTATACTATATGTTCACATTCAAGCTCCATTATGAGGTGAGATAACTTAACTATATGTATTACTTTGATCAATTTTCTGGTTAATGCGAGAAACAAATGATATGAGTGGTTAGATGGAAGGAGAGGAGAGTCATCATTAGGCTCATTGTTCTCCGAAGCTAGTACCAACTAAACACCATTTAACTACTTGGTAGATTTGATCTAAGTATTCTCGCGGATGGTCTAAATTCTCTTCATGCCACTTTGACAAGTTTTTTGAAATGAGATCCTGATAATATCTACCAAGCATCTATGTGAAATGAAAAAACTATAACAATTGTAGCAAAACGGAACTCCAAATATTAGATGTTTCCTTCACACCATTTATTGTTCGCTAGAACCTATAAAATATAACAAGCGTTGAAATTCTGCGCTACTTTTTTGATTCATTTGTCGGAAAGATCTCTCACATCGTTTCTTGGGATTTCACGCTCATTAGTCTATCCTAGTTTCTGTTTAAAATGTTTTATAGGCTCATGGACTTGTATATTAGGCACAAAAACCGAAGGGTACACTGTTTAATGCTAGCCTATCTTTACCAAAGGCAAGTCGGTCGATACTGCTTTGCACGCGGTAGTGTGACGGCTGGAGAGAGTTCTTATCTATAAAGAATCTGCGGCCGAAGGCGATGATTAAAGCCTTCGAAAACTTTAAACAACAGGACTTCAAAAACTTCATTCCTAATCTTCTTTGCAACAGACCTAGGCGCGGTAATAAGAGGCATCTCGGAGGGAATACAGACTTTCCTCACTGCTTTGAATCCTTCTGGTAAATGATCTACTGAAAGAGCTTGAAGAACGGTGCTTGCATCTTACGCATGCTCACGCTATCGACGTTACTCGTATCAGATAGTAGTACCCTTGGGTATTAACCGAAGGTAAGGGAAGGGAAGCTGGATATTCGAAGGGGTCAAAATACGAACACGCTGAACTTTTATCTTCCTTGAACTGCATCCCTGAAAACCTGGAATATTGCGTCGAAAAAGCTGTTTGTGGTGGAAATCGCTGCAAAAAGACACAGTGAACTTGTTCACCAATGGGTCGTAGCTGCTTAGAAAGTTGAAGGCTTAGCTTTATGCTACAGGACCACAGTAAGGTTTTCCTGCAAAAGTGGCTGTTATTAGGGGAGCAGTAGACGCACTGCTACGAAGTGCACATATTTTATTAACGGCGCAGCGGCAATACTTGCGCTAAGCTGCCCAACTGTGCCCTCAAAGTACGTCAAGGTTCTTACTAGGTATTGACCAGAAATCATTCTTGCGATTAGGCTTAACTTATTGTCGGACGCCAGTTATCAAAGTTGCATGGAAAACGGTGAGTTGGAAACATCCAGGCACCTTCTCCTCCATCTCTAAACCTTTGCAAGACTGAAGATATTTGAGCACTTGGCGGTCTTACCTGCGGCAATCCGGGAAACATAGCCAAAACTTTCATTATCCACCTTAAAAAATTATTGACAAAGGCCTTTGTCGGTTTCTGAAGGTCTGTGATTAATTATGTAGGAGGTTTAGGTACCAAAATGGACTAGCGTTCAAAGCTGTCCAAGTGAGATGCCCTGTTAGGGTCGCTGTCTTGATCTAACCTATATTTATCTTATTACTTCCAGTGAAGAAGTTCAAAATTTGTAAAGCCATGTTACTATATTTGATGTTACGTCCCTTTATTTTTTATTAAGTTACTCTTCACCATTCAAATATGAATTGAACCTTCGTTATTACATTGCAGTCACCGCCTTTGTTCCAAATTCTTCACATATGTGTATGCTAGCGCTAGTACTATACTCATACTATATTTCTGGTGGACGGATGATATATAGATGTATGTATGTCTGTTTTGTAAAGGGATGAATTTCTTTCTTGTATCACATAAATTTTGAGTAGAGCAGCAGAGAGATAGAACATATATAAAATACGAATATGAATTAATTAATTTTACACATAAAATCTTCTAAATCTTCTTTTGTTTAAAAAAGACAGAAGAAATGTAAAATACATACGCAACTGCTTGTTAATCTTACTTTGGGAATCCTCTATTTGCTAACAGATTTAAAATGCTAGAAGTATCAAATACAATAACAGTTTTCTCATACGCAAACAGACCTAATAATGTCTCGAGCTTGTTAGACAATTATTCTCAAAATCTTCGGAAACCAAAGAAATAATAAACTTCTACATGTCGAGATTAAAGGGTTGGATGGGTTTCCGAGGTAAAAAAAAAAGTATTTTTATGATTTTTGTTTTTAATATAAGCAATCTTATATTTGAAAAACATAATATGTTATATCAAAGGTACATATTTGAACAATATCTCCTGAAATTTCGATACACAAATGTTGAAACTTCAGCCGTTGAGACCTCATTTCCTTGGGTGTTTCACAAGAAAGTGCTCTCGCCGTGGACAGCATAACTTATTATTGGTTCAGATAAAATTAAAAAACTAAGCATATTCCGTTAGCACATATTTAAATCTCATTTTTGAACGAAAGAAATAAAAAAAATATTAAAATTTTCCTTTTTTTTCTTCATTTTTGAACGAAGGAAATAAAGAAATATAAAAATTTTCCTTTTTCTCTCAGACTTTGAACAAAAAATCTCATTTTTTGTTTAAATTTTCGCCATTTATTGGTCAAAAAAATAACTTGTAATGAAACAAGAAAAAAATAACTAGATAATGTTTTTTTTAACAACATGTAGCCAATACGAACTAAATTAGTCGATATCTGCTCGAGAAATCGTGTCCACCGACTTCAAAAACACAGATTCGAGAAAAACACGTTTAAAGACGTGTTAGCCTCGACAATAATCGAGAGGTATTGTGAAATTTATTAAGTCAAACAAAAACAAAAAAAAAATAGATAGAAATTTTCAAACCCACCTAGCCCCTTAACAGAGCCAATGAATATGAAGTATTTGCTTTACTTTATAAAAATATAGCACTGCTTCAAAAGCTTATACGTAAAAACATAGTTGTGTATAGAAATACCCTAAAGAGAAAGATAGATAGATAAAATATATTTTTAAAATTCGTTAACTAGCATTTTCTTTTCTATAAAACTCACCAATTAAAATCGCCGGATCCATGTCGTTTTCGTTATTCCAAATATAGGTGATTCGTTATTCGTTCAACACATAAAATTTGCTTAAATTCGTGAAACAATTATATACATAATGTTACGTGGGTTAAGAAATTGATTTTTTTTTTATTTTAGGTTAAGTTAAAACTTTTTGAATAATTCCTTTTTTTTCTTAATTAGTTTGTAAGTATGTTATTTAGTTTAATTGTCTATTCTTATTTTTCACCACTTGCACTTGTAGCTGTAAATAACAAGGGTTCAAAACATTGCTCTCTAATTGGAAATTGAGCGACAAAGGGTAAATATAAATCAGCTGACACACAGCTGTCTAAATTAGCAATGTAAACACGGAGCTGAAATACACACTTTTTTGTAGGCGCGAACGAGAAAGGCAAATAAGTTGACAACAAAACAAATCTTTAGTTATATGTCAAAGAAAGTCTTCTAGAAGTATTAAATCGACAATAACTTTGCCAGCAAGAATATCAGCACTGTGAACTGTTGCGAGCTATAAAATAAATTGAAACCTTAACCATCAATAAAATCTGGTATCGGCGTTTTTTAATATAAGAATTAATCTTTATTTTATTATTTTTCTTCATTTATTTACTTTTTTATCACAAAACTTCACATTCAGATATTTTTTTCTACACACTGTTATTCGCTTATTTGTTTACACACGCTTCGATGGGCGAACTCATTCATTAATAAATAAAACCTGCTCCAACTGTCGCAGCCGGCAAAAAAGATAATCAAATTCTCATACATATACGAGTATATACATATGTATGTGTATTTATGTAAGTAAACCCACATTATTTTCTACCTTACACTTTTGCATTTCTTTCGCACGTCACGAGCAAAACTGTGACTATATTTTTTGCTCTATTTGCTCCACCAATATTCACTATTTTATTTTTAATTTATTTGCTTTCCAAACTCATCTCTTCAATATTTACTGCTTAAGCAAAATATATCTGTTGTCACCATCATAAATTTCACTAAAAATGTTCGATTTTAACTTCAGTTGATTGGAATTTTATTGCACTCTTATTTGACATTTAATTAAGCCGCGCACTCTCACACATTCTTGCTTACACTCAATTTATGCCTGTTGGTTTCGGGTGCTCTCTATCAATATGTCCTCTCACTATCGCTCGCTCAGCAATCTCACGCTGTTGCTTTAACTTGTTGATTTGCTGGCATGTGGCTTGCAGTGGAATTGTTTGGCAATGAAACACTTATTTATTTGTGATTACTTTTTTTATCAAGAAAAAATTGCTAAAGTGTTCTGCTTTGTCTTCTCGATGTGGACATTGAGGATTGTTTTCACATTAATCATCGGTAGGTATAAACGCAGTTTCGTGCCGCTATAGCATTATATTATATTTTCGTTATGTATTATGCAATTAAGCTTAAGTGTATACAAATATTTTCAAGGTGATTCGAAGAAGAAGCTCTTCGCAGAAGAAGAACGCTTATATACTACGGTGTCTTGGTCTTAGTTCCCTTTCACTGAAAATTTTCTGCGGAATCGCATAATTTTTATAAATATTTCAAGACTGGCAATGTAAAAAATACAATCGAGATTGACCAAGTCTAAACTGATTAACTGGACCGCGCAACAGAGAGGCTTTGTTCACCAGGAAGTATTTCAAACGAATATTATTTTGATAATTTGCAGTGTCCGACATTTGGGACCTGATGGTATATTCTCGGCTTAATCACAGCTATCCTAGAGCTGCATAACAGCCTCGTTACTAACCAGTCACAAAGATCGTTACACTTTAACTATATTACCCCGTTATGGAGGAAAGTCAAAGTAATATACAACTATGAACAAAAAATAGTAAGACTTTGTCCATAGTTTCAAAATTCTTAATTTTCTTCTTAAAAACCTATGTCGTCCCCCTCAAAGTAAACCCCCTTGGCCCAATACACTTCTGCCAACATTTTTCCAATCCTCGAAACAGTTGTTAAAGTCGATTTCCGAAATAGCTTTGAATGCGTTTAGCAATTCATGTTTAATTTCTTCAGTTGATTCAAAACGGTTCCCCCGTAGTGGTCGCTTGAGTTTAGTGAAGAGCCAGAAGTCACACGAAGCTAAATCAGTCGAATACGGCGGCAAGATATTGGTTGAAAATTTGGCTAAAAACTCACCAAGAATCAATTCAGTTTGCGACGGTGCATAATCGTGAGGCAAAAACCAAGAGTTGCCCATAATTCCGATCTCTTTTTCCTTTAGCTTCGCGCAAATAACACAAAACATGTTGGCAGTTTGGTCGGTCGGAAAGAATTCGGAGGGCACCACATCACGACAATCGAAGTAAACTTTTTTCGAAGTCGTTTTTTTCGTCTTCGGCTCACTTTTGCCACAATACTCAGCCGACTGCTCGTCAATTTCCGAACTGTAAACATGGACCCAAGGCTCATCGCCAATAATAATACGACCCTTTTGTATAATTTGTACCAATCAAAAACGCTGGCTCGTCACAAAGAATTATCACCGAAGGCTTTTTCGACATTCTGAAAACTTCGGCACCAGAAAATTGATTCTGCACACAAAATTTAAAGGAATTTCTTTGTTGAATAATTTCACTTATCATAAAAATCGCCGAATGAACTTCAAGTACATCACAAGGACCAGCGTAAACCGTTAACAATAGAAAAACTGAAAGTTTCGCAATATGCGTATTTTAAAGGAAAATCGACAGGGTCTCCCGAGATAAACGAATTCGCTCTCGTTCTTGACTTAGAAATCGTTTTCAATATCATCCAGCCAAAGGCCATACTGAGCGCGCTAAAAGATCTGGAAATCTCCGAGTCTCTCTTTGCTAAAATCGAAGGGCAGTATCGTTCGCAAAACTGCTCACTAGGAAGCAGAAACCGTACAGAATTCTAGAAGTTATGAAGCCAATAATAAATGGTAGCAGGCTAGTAAAAGGAAAGAAAGCAAGTTGCTTGGGACTAATTTTAGGCAGGAAGTTTTAATTGAAATCCAACTTAGACGCTAGGATTTAGAAAGCAGCCACAGCACTTTACACTTGTAAAAGTGTATCTTTGAATAATACCAAGTAAGACACTAAACTTTATTTTACATTTATTACCCGCAGACTTATTCTGTAAGAAACTGGTAGCGAAGTCAGCTATTAGACTGAGGGAATCGCCCCTATTAGTCGTCTGCTGCAACAAGATAAAAAGCATCTAATATGCGATTTCAAGGGTTTGTATGTATAGGAAAAGAATCGCAACTGTCGGTCGAGGATCTCTTGACAATATCTCGTAACAACTTTTTGTATTGATAAATGTCATCAAGAGCACAGGGTGGTCAGCATATAATTGAGTGAGGGGATTTTAAACCCGGTGATTTCACCGGGTTTAGGGTGTCCTAAACGTCTAGGAAACTCGACAAACAACTCCTACTTAACTACATTTACTGGAGCAAAACAGAACTACGTTCAGCCAAGAAAGTTGCATTAGATAAGATCAGCGTGATTATACCAATAAAATTCTATTAGTGAAACATAACGATTGAATGAGAAGTTAGTCGATTGAACCAATAATACATGGAGATAGATAAGGAAACACACTGAAATAGGAATATTTATCATTGGACTGGTGGAGTCAAAAAATATTTTGATAAAGTATTTGGAAGAATAGATCGAAGAAAAACTTTTGATCTGAGTACCAAACTAAAATAGCCTCACTTTTTGATTATAGAAGCACTTTTTACTTTCCGAACCTGACATGGGGGTCCAAAGTAGTGCGCCGCAGTTCACCCATGATTTTTCGAGCGTTGAACTTCACCTTAGGCACCGGCTTCAATTGAATGATTAATAACAAACAAACAATTAGGGAATGCTGTCAACTGCGAGAGCCGATTGTGTACTTTGTTAGAGAGGAGAGTGTGATTAAGTGTATGTGCACCGATAACCAAGCGACTGAACCGCAATGTGTTCCAAGTGCCAGTTGTTCACAGCCGGTGGAGTAAACAAAAACAAAGCACCCAAAAAATAAAAAGAAGTAATAATAAAAACAAACACAGACGAAATGGGCAATACAAAAAACGTAGAATATAAAGTTCGTTTCTGATACCAATTATGAAGTGTGGAGAGAGGTTGCGCGAAGGGGAGATAAACAGCGCAAGCAAGAGATAGCAGTGATCGGTTGATCTGAGAGGCCTCAGGAAAGGGCATGCTGGTGGTGGGACTGCAATGGTGTGCTCAGTCGCTGTTGCTTTCATTAATTTACAGTTTTCTATTTTATTTTCCCTTCTTCTTTTTCATTTCTCTTTTACTCTTGTAATTACAAGCAATTATTTCAATTTATTGCCAAATGCTTTCCAATCGAGGAAGTCGCTTGATGTTGGCCTGCCAAGCCGGTCAGGTCAACACATGTGTACGAGAACGGAGCGAAAGTGAAACAAACTGATGTGTCAGGCCGACGTCGAAATTTGTTGTTTCTGTGTGTGTGTGTTAATTTACTTGGACCGATTGCATTCACGTTCAGTGCTTCTTGGTTGGTTCTAGTGCTGGTTCTTATGTTTGTTTTTAAGTACTCTGCGTGCAATGTGGTTTTTTGTTTTTGTTCAGATTTTTCCGTCTGCGTTCGCGTGCACATTTAAACGAGACTTTTATTGTTTTGTTTAATTGTTTGCTCACTTCGCTTCAATATTTGTTTGTTACTTTGGATGCGAGGGAAGTGTTCTTTTGTTGTTTTGGTTAATTTTTTCGTAATTGTTTCGTGGTTTGTGTTTACCAACTATAACAGCATTGGTGTAGTCTTGCGAGTTGAGTTTGCATGTGACTGGCTTACGGTGCATCGTGGGTTCATACAAGAGTCTAAACAAATTGAAATAATAACCAGAAATGATATACGACGATTGGAATTTATCATCCAATCCACCAATCCATAAAAATGGAGACCCCACAATCTGCGCCAACTACCGTGGGATAAGCCTCCTCAACATTGCATATAAGGTTCTATAGAGCTTCAGTGCGGCTTTAGGCATGGAAAACCAACAACTGACCCGATATTCACCATGCCCAAATTTTGGAAAATACCCGTCCAAAGAGGATCACACTACCTCTTCGTCGACTTTAAGGCTGCTTTTCTTCGCTGTTAACGTCAGCAATACCAAAAGACCCATCAGGATCAAGAAGTACCTCTCCGAGCCGTTCGCTACCAAACGAGGTTTCAGACAAGGCTACTCCCTTTCATGCGACTTCCCCAATCTACTGCTGGAGAAAAATTCAAGCTGCAGAACTAAATTGAGAAAGTACAATCTTATAGAAGACTGCTGGCGTATGACGATCATATTGATATCATTGGCCTCAACAACCGCGTCGTCAGTTCTACTTTCGTAATTTCGTCTATCTTGGAACCATTATTAACAGCAATAACAAGGCTGACGAAATCCAAAAGGTTCTACTTCTCTCTCGACGAACAAAAACCAAACTCTATAAGTCACTCATTATTCCCATCATTCTAAATGGTGCAGAGGCATATACGATGACAACATCTGATGAGTCGACGTTATCGTATTCGATGGAAAGATGAGCTGTGTAAAATGTACGATGATATTGACATAGTTCAGCGAATTAAAAAATAGTGGCTACGCTGTCTATGTCATATCGTCCGAATGAACAAAAATACTCCAACTATTAGAGTATTCGACGCTGTACTGGAAATTAGGAAGAGGAATGTCTCCACTCTGTTGGAGGCTTCGCTTGGAATCTTCAGTTGGCGCCACATTGCGAAAGGAAGAAACTGGAGCGCAGTTAACTCGGTTATAATAATATAATCTATCTTTCTTCTCTTAACTTTTGGAAATCAGCTGTTAAAACGGCAAATATATACCAGGGGACTGAATGCTTTTCTGACAAAGAGATTTCTGAAACCAGCCACCGGGTAGTTGCAGGTTGCCTATTGTAGATAACATACACAGATCTAAAGAAACCGTATAAATTGGTTATTTTTAGGTTAAAAGCAGTTTTGAAGAATTTCGTTTTTTACATATCGTCAAATCAATCATATTAAGAAATAGTTCGATGTACGATCTGAAATCGAACGGTTTAACAGAGGATATTGACAAATCATTATCAAATTCCATACAAATTTCTTCGATGAAGATTGAATATGGAATAAAAATAATTAAATGTTTCACAAATTTGGACTTTCAGTGAGTATAACGGGCTTTTGTTTGAGTAATCAGGGGAAAAGTAAGTTACGAATGCGTGTTTTTGTCGGGTTCTCATAACCTCAAAATTTTTAACACAGGTCAGTCAAGTTTTATCTATTAAATGAGTTTTACAAATGTGCTGAAATAGCTCACTTGAAGACATTTTCTTATATTTTAAGTACTAAATGCCATCGAAACCATCAAGTCTTTATGCGCAGGGATCATTTGAATATCAAAAAATTACGCTACCACAAAATTGTCTACATCAACCGGAATAATAATTTTAAGTAACCAAACAGGCCCAGAATTAATATATTATATATTTTTCTAACTTTTAGCTAGTTGGATCGTGCGTATAGAAATTATTTTCTGAGAAACATAGAAATATTTAAAAATACTCTACTTTTCATTTTGCAGGAAAATAGACCTCCGATTCTACACCGTAATATGTTTTGTTTTTAGAAAAAAGTTCCAGCAAAATATGCTTAAATAAAATGGAAAAAATGAGAGGATCCGGTGTATAAATTGTTTAGAGCAGCGGTGATCTAATCGGAAGTATAACCGAATTTTTATTCTATAGTAATCTTAATATTCTCATGGTAAGATTTAATCGTTTTATAACTTGAAATAATTCAACAATTCAGTTAAGAAAATTCAGCAGAAGTTTGAAATATGGGTTTTGCAGTTAAAAAAAAAAAAAAAAAAAATCAAATTCCTCGAATAACTGAAACATTTCAATTGATATTCAAATCTGCCAATGTCATTTTGCATATTTCGGCTTTGTTTTATTTCAATATAACAGCCATCTAACCGGTTTAACGCTGTTATTTGACGAGATTGTTACGCTTTTTCTTATTTTTTCTGTTTTTGATTTTCCGCTTCTTTTCATGCTTTGGCTGTGTAGTCACCGATTTGAAAACTCGTTCCACTAGGAAACCTTTAAAAGCGGTATGTTTGTGTTGTTGCTGCAATGACATAGCCGAGTTAACAGCATTTTTTGACGTTTTACTGCGTTTGCCATTTTTTGCACCTCACACATGACACATTTCTGTTATTTACACCTTTGCTTTATTTTATTTATATATTATTTTTCATTTTTTTTTCTTACTGCTTTTGCTATTTTGCATTTCACGCTCACACGTATTCGCTTAAAATTGCTGCGCTGACAGCTGGCATTCATTTTGTTATTTATTTTCTTCTTCATGCTAATTCATGTGCCAAGGTTAATTTACACAGCACTTTGATTCAATAATCCATATTATTAATATTTTTTTCACATTTATCATCATTTCGCGCCGCAAATGCACATTTTTTCCTTTGACTCATCGCACTCTTCGCACATCGCGCTTAATAATGACATTTCATTATGCAATTTTGTTTAGACTTTTTTTGACAGCTACTAACAACAATCAACAGGTGATCACCGGCAACAACAATCACACACGAACGCACGAAACAATGCGATTCGGCGTAAGGGCAGCGACGCGCACGTCAACGCCGACGTTGGCGCCTCCGAACAATGTGGTCGAAACGGGCTCTATCGACGAGTCTGCCAACGGTCGCTCAGCCTAAGCTGCGGTGGTATACACAACACAAATGCCGAAGCACATATGTATGTATGTATATATACACATCTGTATACTTAGAAGTGGCCCGGCCAGAATTTTGCAGGGGAATTTTCTTCCAGAAAACTTAATAACTTTCCATTTTTCGCACTTAAAATTGATATTTTCCATTACAAAATATAATTTTCAGCTTTTCTTCCACTCTGGCAGCACATTTTGCTTTACTTTTGCTGAAAAGCCACTCGACAAATTTTTCTTTACCAACTTTTATGACCCACCTTCCGTTTCTCTACACACGTACCACTTTGATTGGAGGTTAAATGTAGCACTTTAGCTAAAAACACTTGAATATTTTCACTTTCCGTTGCGCTTCTAAATTAATTTTCAATAATTGAAATAAAATAAGAGAAAAACTAAAATAAAAAGTATATTTTTCAATCATGCACTTCATTTATTCGCGCGGTTTTAAAACACTTTCGTATCGCTCGCTCACTCGGTACCAACTAATCGCTCGGCGACTGCTCAAATGCTTTCCTACTGCTGGAACTCGAAAAAAGTTACCAACAACAGCGGCAGCGCCAATAAGTTCTACTCAACAAACCAGTCATCGTAAACAATAAAAAATATAAGCGACTCCCCACTTGTTGAGCGCCGCTGTCGCTGCTCAGAGTTAACCAACAAGCACTTTGGCTCCAACGCTTTGGTGTGAGAGAGTTGAAAGCAGGTTTATGTATGTATGTGTGAGAGTGTTGTGGCGAGCGAGCGTGCGTGCGGCGCTTAAAAGCGACCGGCACTTTTCGTTTATGTTTCGTTTCCACATCGTTTCGGTTGTTCCCATGTGTTGTTAATTAAAGTAATGATAACGAAGTAATTGAGAAGGGGTTTGATATTTATTCAACAGTGCTGTCATTACTCGGAAATGAAGAACAATTCCCCCAATGGGGATAAAAACTATAGAACTGTGTCTAATCATGGAGAAAGGGATTTTAAATTAATGATCAGAGTCTCAGTTCAAAGTTTTTCCGAAAGACGCAAAGATTTTATTCAGATTTTTGATTAAATTTGGTATATTTTCTCTGACATCCAAGAGAGGTTTATATCGCAGATAGGCGGTATCAGAAACTGCCACGCCTACAAAATTCGGTCAACGGAGAATCTACAAAATGCCATAATAAAGCCGAACATTAAGCTAAAAAAACTATAAAATAGTTTGGTACCAGCCACCGAAGTGTGAAAGGGAATTTGTGTTTTTAAAAAGTTTCTACAAAATGGGCATGGTCCGCATACTTACAGGCATAAAGTAAATATCTTAAAACAACCAAACTTGCTTTTAACTTTACCTAACACACAAAAGCTTTTGCTAATGAAACGGCTAAATCCGATGGTAACCAAGTCCACCTCCCATATAACGTTTATTTTGAAACTTATGTATTAAAAGTCAGATAACTCAATAGGAAAATATGCCAGAACTTCAAATTCCACAACCAATATGATACGAAATCTTTGCATAGGACTCAATAGAAAAATCGTACCCCCACTTTTCAATGGAGTTTCATAACTCAGAAACTACTCGATCCATATCAAATCAAGTTTTCATTCCGTTCTTATGTTACGTTGTGATAACGAGTGGAATTGGCCTAATAAACGGCCCTTCAACTTTCCAGCCCCCCATACCTTAGTGGTTATGTCTGACTTTGTGCTGAAAATATTGCTCAATCTATGAGATATTTTAATGAAATTCAGAGAGAATCTTTTGCTGTTAATAGTGTGCCCTTATGTCGAAACTTGATAAAATAATTTCAACCCATTTATTTAATATTTCTAATATTTTATTTAATATTTATAAAAATTTTAAACATTCAGTTGACTTTATAACACATATAGGTATGGGTTAATATATGAATTATCTGAGAAAAAGAGACAGATTTTTTTATAATTATTTATTCGGGTTACTCTCTTCATTTGACTTTAAACAGTTTATTTATCAATATGTGTAAAATTTATTTAAATTTAGTGTTTCCTGAATTAATAGCTGCATATGAATGATATCGGCTTAAATCGGTAGTGTTAATACAAAAGTAAGCTACTTTTCCCTAAAATAGCGAATATTTTAAAATTTGTCACTTTAAACTTATATCTCGATAATATCCAATAATATCCTAATTAAACTAACGAATTAATCCTTTATTTCTGCTATGCGTTTTCCATGTGCATCCAAAGAAGGCAAAAACATTTCTTAGTTTTCCATAAAAATATATTTAAATGCTGATCTAGTTGATATAGTTTTAAGTCATCTCCCAAATGAACAAACAAAGCATCTTGAACGTTGTAATGAAAAGAAATATGAAAGTAAATTATAGTAATGATTTGGTAATGATTTTTCGTATTGAGAGTAACCTAAGGTTTGGCAATCAACAGTTTATACCGTTGACAACGAAACACTGTAAACTAGAGGCGACGTAAGCATTCGTAAGAGGTTAGTTGAAATCCGTTTATATCATAAGAACTACAAAGCAGAAGTCTATAACGATAGGTGTCGATTCGCCAGCTATCTTTTCGCTGTTTGAATTCCTACAAGGGAGAATGTGGATACCCAATTAAAGTTGCATGGCCGCAATCTACACTGCTGCCAACTTTTGCTTTGCACATTTCAGATCAGATTTACTACTGTGAAATACTCAAATTTTAAATGCAAACACAAATGTCTTTCTTTCTTGGAGTTTAAAAACATAAAGTTTAAAAGGAGTTATAACAGTTCATTGAAAACATAATTAAGAAGTCACAAAAACGTTTTTTTCTTAGCCAAGAAAAATCATAGCACAATTGCGCATGTGTCAGAAGGCATGTGAGCGCACCACAAGTAATGTCTGTTTCTTTAAATATCTCATATAGTTTGTACGATTCGCTACTCTTCAACTGTTGCCGGGTCGAAAACAGCTGTCAACTACCATCTGTTGAATAATAAATTCTTTACTACAAAAAATGATTTTTATTTTAAATGATACAAGGTTTTCACTCTTTTCGATAGTAATTAATGCTCTGGACTAACTAACTGGACCAATTTGGTATTAAGTAAAGATAAATATCGTTACTTGTGCAATTACAATAAGCGAACTGGAGTATAAAGTATGAGATATCAGAATATTGAGAGTGAAAGTGATTTTTCTTATCACGCGCGTACACATATTTTCATGCATAAGCGTATTGTATATATTTTATAATATATACAGCTATGGACATATAAATAGCACACATCTGAATCCCATATTAAATCTAAATTTTTTAATCCTAAAGTAGCTGAACAATAAAAATTTGGTATGTATCTACTTGTCACTGTTATGAGGCTCATTTCTCTGCACAAAAATATTGTTTATTTTCTATTAAATTTTGTATGCGACAATTTTATTGCGTATAGTGTTGATTTGAGGTGGACACATAAATAGCAAATTTTTAAGTTCGTAATTTTTTTTTTGAATTTTGTGTGAGCTTCTCGCATATTTTTAATTTAATTCTGCGAATATAAAATTATTTCATGGATATTTCATTAAAATTAGAAGGAAAAAACATTTCACGCCAGAGAAGGGAGTCCTTATATCCAATATGAGCAAAAAAGGAAAAGATCCTGCCGAAATTGCTAAAATACTACATTACCCTCCAAACATGTTATAAAATGCTCTTTATGCAACAAAACAGACCCACCTTGTGTCAATAAAAAGATACCAAGAAAACTAGGACCACGTAAAACCGATATTAGTGTTGACAAAAACATAGTACGGAAGAGCAATGCAGATCCTTCTAAGTCAACCAAAGAAATTATGATCGAAATTAATGACGAATATAGTGTGAACGTGTCAAGTAAGTTTGTACGAAGACGACTCAACTTATCTCAACTTTTTGGACAAATTACCGGTAAGAAACCACTCCTGTCAAAACGCCACATCAAAATTCGGCTGCCATATGGAAAGGCCCACAGGGACAAACCAGCACAATTTTGTAAGAACGTGTTTTTGAGCGACAAAACCAAGACAAATAGGAAGGTTCCAGTTGGAAAAACATTTTTACGTCCTTCACAAGGTCAATCCCTTAAACCTCGGTATACCAAAAAATCCATTAAGCACGGCGGTGGAAGTATCATGGTTTGGGGCGTGTTTTCATGGCATGGCATCGTGTCAGTTGTTCGAATAAATGGGAAAATGAACCAGTTTTGGTATTTGAATATACTGAAAAATAAAATGGAAATGTATTTCAATCCATGCCCATAAACTGAACATTTATGCAAGACAATGATCCGAAGCACACCGCAAAGATAGTAAAGTATGGTCTCGGCAATGAAAAGTTTAGAATATATGAGTGGCCTGTGCAAAACCCAGATCTGAAACCAATAGGAAATTTATGGAATGGTATAAAGTGCAAAATAGCAAAATAGCAAAACCAAAAAATTCAAAAATTTTTATGATTTATGGGCTGGAATTGAGGAGCCTTGGTATTCAATCCCAAAGGAACGATGTCAAGAACTGGTGGACAGCATGCAGCGTAGATGTGAGCGGGTGCTTAAAAATTATGGAAAGTACTAATGAAATGAACAATCTCTTGCAATTTTTTAAAAAATTTTATAAATTTTTGTACCTTTTCTTAAACACCTTTTCAGATTGTGCTATTTATGTGTTCCAGCTGTCATATAAGATATTTATGTTTTCGCCTTTTTTTGGCGATAGTAAAATATTTATTGTTTTAGTTATATTAAAGTGAATAATTTTTAAATAAACGCATTCCTCTTTAAATCCGTAAGTGATAAACTTAAGGAATAAATAAATGTTTTCTTATTTGATGACCAAGTGTGCTATTTATGTGTCCATGGCTGTATGTATCTATCTACTCTTTCGTTAGTAATAAATGCAATACAAGTATAGTATATATGCCATACTATGCGGTGGTGTCTCTGAAATAGCCTAGCAGTGAATCATCAGTTTTGGCAGGAACTATAAATTTCCGTCTGAAATCGAACTAGATAAAAGAGCATTAGAGATAGGCCAATTATATAAAACTTAAGCTCCAACGAGGAAGAGGATGACAACCCTTGGAATACTAACACGTACAAAATATCTCTGCCTGCTTTATAAAATTCTATGTAAAATATATGCTATACAATCAAATTAATGGGTTTGTGGTCCATACTTGTTGCGAAGTAGTTTCTAACTAGTTGTTTTGAATATTGGTAACATTATATAATAATGTAATACATTAAACTGTTTTATGTACGTATTCTTTTGTTGAGATCGGCTTCTCCACAATTAATGATTTTAAAAGGTTCACGTTGCCTTTTTAAATCTATCTAGTCCATATTTACATAAAAAGTTAAATTAAAAACTTTCTGTGCCATTATCTTAAAATGATATATTTTGCAAATATTCATACATACATAAATATATTATAGTACATAAAGTGTACATATATGGAAGCCATGGACCTGCATAGCTCAAAGATAAGAATAAATTCCACACAGCTTCTACTCAGTCGAACAAAAATTAAAATATTCCACAAAAAAAAAAAAACAAAAAAAAATTTTATCTTTTTTTCAACGAAATTAAGCATATTAGATGTAGCTCAGCAAAAACGAAACAAAATCTCGGATTTTTTTTATCATGCCAACCAATTTCCATCTGTAAATAAAGAGCGCCACCTACCTAAAATCTGTTGACATGTCTGCAACTGTGGGTGTGTGTGTGTTCGTTTCCACCTGTACATGTGTTAATTTGTTTACTCACAAGTGAAGTTACCGCAAGTACAAAAATAAACAAGAGATAATATGAAATTAAACAGGCAGTACCACACATGCTCTCATTAACATACGAAATGGGCGTAAAAAATGCATGCCACGCTTAACCCAGTAGGCAGAAGCGGAGGTTACTGGAGGTTGAAAAAAGTGAGAGTTTCTCAACGATTTATTAGAAGGTTAGGTTTTATCATTAGGATTAGGTTTTTATCATTACTTAAGTTTAAAAACTAAAAAATTGTTTATCGAACATTATATTTATCAAGAACTAATAAAAGAAGATAGACCAGATAGAATTAAAAATTTAAATAAACAATTATTTCGAAGTGTAGGGGATTGCAAAAGCTGTGGGCAAAGAGTTTGGAGTTTTTAAAAATTCGATAAGAATCTCTACCGACAGTGGGAAATTAAATGAAATCGGATCATAACACCGCTCAATCCCCATATAATGGTACTGTTAAAAATTGCTAAAGCACATTATTTTAACAACCGATATAGTGTTAAACAGCTTCATAAAGGTAGGGCTCAAAATTGTACAATGGGCGTGGCACCGCCCTCTTTGAGGTTAAATCCCATATCTCGGAACCTGTTCGACCGATTTCAACCAAATTTCAACCGATTTCGGTACATGATATTCTACTGAGATTCTTATGTCACAGTGTAAAACTGAGCGAAATCGGACCACAACTACGCCTACTTCTCTGAGGACACAATTTTAAAGTTCCTTTTGATATTTTTACTTTCTCGTAAACAAATCAAGAACTAATAAATATAATGAGCTAAAACTTTGAACGTAAAGTGTCTTTGAAGATTAGCAAAAATTGTCCAAATCGAATCACAACTGCTCAAGTGACTAGGTACCGAATTTGCGGACCTATAGTTGATTTTTGAAAGAAAATATCGGTCATTGTGTGACATACTACTGAGCCCAAAAAATAAGGTGACATTGGAATTTAAACTGCGCGCGTCGAAGGATTATTTTTTTTTAGGTTGGTAGTACTGTCAGTCATATTTATGTCAAATTTCTTGTCAAACTATTTATTAGTGTTTGAGATACGTGTCGTTTTGTGAGCTGCTAAAAGTGAGTTTTTCGTTTTTTGCGATGTCGAAATTTGTTGAGCAAAGAATTGCATTAAATTTTGTTTACGGAATCAATTTTCTTCTGCGGACACGTCTATGCTTACGATCCCGAAACAACCGATCAATCGAGCGAATATCGTGCCAAAAGAGAGCCGAGACCAAAAAATCGCGCCAAAGTCGCTCAAAAATCAAGATCATGTTGACTGTTTTCTTCGATTATCGTAGTGTTGTGCATTATGAGTTCCTTCCAACCGGTCAAACAACCACAGGGAATATTATTTGAACGTTATGCGTCGTTTGCGTAACGCTATCTGCCTAAAAAGGCCGGAATTGTGGAAAGACAATTCTTGGTTTTTACACCACGATAATGCACCATCCCATACTGACCTCGTAATTCGTGATCATTTCGCCAAAAACTCAACCCATATCGTTCCGCAACCACCGTATTCACCTGATCTGGCGCCGTGCGACTTCTGGCTGTTCTCCAAGCTCAAAAGACCGCTCTGGGGACACCGTTTTTATACGATAGAGGAGATTCAAGCCGCAGCGAAGACGGAACTGAAGGCCATCCCGGAAAGTGACTACAACCAATGTTTCGAAGATTGGAAAATCCGTTGGCATAAGTGCATTGCATCGGGAGGGGATTACTTAGAAGGGGATGAAATTGATTTGGAAGAATAAATAAAGAATTTTCAAAATGAATAAAATGTCACCTTTTTTGGGCACAGTAGTACATATTTAATTCAATTATGCGGAGAAAATGGGTTGGATCAGATCAATATTTCCTTTAACCTCTATTCACTGTGACTTTATTGTGCATTTATCGTCCAACACGTGAGTTATCTCAAATAAAATGTGAGAGCGTATTTTATTTATTATTTACGAATCCAAGGTAGACATTCGTGTCAGAATCCTAACTTTATTACGCTTTTCGCACTGCCAACATAATTTAGTACATTAAAATTAGAATTGATAATCCAGTTTTTGCTTTTCGCACAGCCGACTAATCGATTAACGATAAGCTGTTTTACTTGCCTGTGTTCTTCATTTAGTATTTTTTCTAATAATTAAAATTCATCAACTGATTGCAACAACCGAAGCAGAATTGCATTCCACCTTCAACTCGACTTCAGTTCGATTAAGAATTAATGTTGTAGTAAAAAAGATTTTAATTTTGTGTGGTTAATCGATCTAAAATAGAGCTTTAATTGAACAAAGGCCGGTTTATTGATTATTTAGCCACTATGCGAAAAGGCTATAACGTCCGATTAATTTATTTTACTAACCAGACTAGAGTTTCAACAAGAAAAAAAAACATAATAGATTTAAGGCCATTGGAAAAGGAAGAAAAATTACATAAATTAAATAAAAAATAGTTAAAGGATGAACTGTGGTCGGTAAGAGAAAAACGGTTATAATTGGTTAACCTCGATTACCGGCAAACTACGTGACCAATAGGAAACAGTGGAGTGTTAAAGGTTTGACAGGATCTATAACTTTTTGGTAAACACTTCTTTCACATAACCTCAAAAAATATGTGAAGAATTCAAATAACCAAGTTTCGGGTCTGTATTTATGTATATATCTTTCATTTTTGTTATATTACTTTTCCTTTCCAATGGATTTCATCCCAATTTTGTTTTTTTTTTTTGCTTTAAAAATTTGTCTAAACGGCCGATAAGTATCCACTATATCCACTACACATATAAGGTACTCTATCCATACAGTATCCCCTATGTGCTATTTAAACACACTACTCAGCAGCTTAATACTCGCTATCTTACTATGCATTACAATAGGGATTTAGATATTTTATTACTCACCCATAAATCTGATACGAAATTCATCATAACCCAGTAGTTGCACGGGCTGCTCGTCATATGCGGGTTCACAAATAATTTCGTAGTCAAATGGGTCATGCCAATCCATTTTTATTTTATTGCTGATTTTCTTTAAAGCACTTAGAAAATTTTTTTTATTTATTTGTAGCAATTTGATTTATAAAATAATTTCTTTTACGCTTTTATTTGTGCACCTTTTTAAAATATTTCTATGTAATAATAAACAATACAATCGAACACAATGAAACACTTTTTGATTAAAAATTGCATGCAGCACCTTAAAGTAGGCAACATACTTCTTTTTGCATTTCTTTCTTTTGAGCTTTTTAGCTTTCACGTTAATAATTTAATTACACATAATAATTTATCCTACACGAATTTAACACGAATAAAAATAATTACGACGCCACACTTGAATTAAACTTAAGTGCTCTGCAGGGGTTTTAAATTCATTACCGAAGTAAAGGTAAAGGATGAGTACCGTAAAAAGGTATTTGCTGTCTGAAGTTGATTTGATTTTTTTTTTTTTTTTTCTATTTCATTATTCTTTATTAATTCACTCTAATCAAATATTTTTTCCGTTTTTTCACATATTTTAGGAAATTATAACCGTAACAGTGCATTAAATGTAGCATACCTTTAGGATTCAATGTTTATTCGTTTTACGTTGTAATTTGTATGTTATAAGAATTTAAGCTAAGTATTATTATATTTTATTTTTTTCGGTAATGGAATATGTACAGTTAACGAAACTGTTTCCACCCCAACATGGGCCGGAATTGAAATCTTGAGTTTCACCCAATGTTTTCCAAATATGAGAATTGGTTTTTTACTATCTTAGTTGAGCTGTACTTACTTTTGGGCTAAGACCAATGGAGTACCTCCAGCGTTAAGAATGCAGGAAATTGCAAGAAGGAATATGAAATTTAGAGATAATAATTTAATAGTTTCTGTTACAACTGTAAAAGGATTAAAAGAACAATACAGAATTTGTGCGTGTGAATTTGGATTATCACAATAACTCATTTTCGATATTAATTTCGGCACGATGGATAGCTTAGGCCGGGTTTCGTTAGACCAATGCGAGTTTATAATTGTTCTTGACAGTAATTTATCAGGGATTAAGGTAATATTTTTAGGAAATTAGGTCTACTTGCTTTATGAACGTCGAGTTCATATTGACCACTGCTATTCTAGCTGAAGACGGAGTGCTACAAAAATATCTACTCTTAAGTTGGTTGGATTCTTAAGTTTTTTGGTTAGACAAATTGCTGTTTTAGAATCACGAGTATGCAAATTACCGAAATTTGGGAAAATTGGTAAATTTTTGAAGTTGTTACTTCAAAAATATTATAATTTATTTAAAACACTTCAAATTAATAATAAATATTTCACAACACTCAATTTCTTATTATGTAAAATGATTTTCAAATATTCTCTTAAAATTTTTTTTTTTCAAAAAATTAATATTTTTTTTTTCTTTTTATTTAAAACTTTTTTTTTTGCATAAAATTTATTTATTTTATTAATTCGCAATTTATATATTATTATGCAATATTTTCTCACAGTTAATTTTATATATTCATATATTAATACAAATATTACTTCGCATCTAGATCTCCAACTTTGTTTTCCACTTAAAATCTATTTCCACAAAAACAAACGAAAAACCGAAAAAAAAATCGAACAAAACGCGTCGCACTGACACTTCTCGTACTTGCAATGCACGCCTCTCAACTGATTAGAGATGCTCCAACTAGACGAGCACTAACTATTACGCTACCGCTTTATAAAAAAACGCGAAATCCAGCTTATAATTATGATTTTTTCATTTATTGCTTTTCATTTAATTTGTTGTTGCTTTGTCTTCCTCTCTTTATTTGCATTTTGCACGCTTTCCTTATCGCTAGCACTAGAGGCGCTCACGCAGCGATAGTTTCAACAACTCAAGATGACAACGACTCCAGCACTTGAGCACCTAATTATGCCAATACTCGTGTCTATTTAAGCGGCAAGTGGCAGTTGACAATTTATTCGCATTCCCACATTTTATGGCACTCGACACTTTGTGGTGCTGAAGTACCGCTCCATTTCAGTTGTAGTATTTACTTGAAAAGCCCTTTAGCTGTTGCAGCCTCCCTGAGTTGCGCTACAAGCAGTTTCGTCTCGTCGTTCGCCGCCCGGCTTTTCAGCACTACTTCCAGCAATGCTCCGACACTTCTAAGTCACTTGTAGTCACAAATTATGACATTTTCATTATTTTAATTGTTCATTCGGCCTTTTTTTTTTTTATTATTTTAGTAAGGCCCGCAGTATTTCGCTATTTACACTATAATCTCTTAAATGAACAGAAATGTTAGGCACGCAAAACAACAAAAATGAAGCTTCGCTAATCGCTCTGACTTGACTATCTTATCGCTAAATTTTTGAGTAATTTTTGTGCTACGTAGACTTTTAATGAAAATTTCGCATAAAGGGTGTTTAAAGTCGAGTATGCTTATTTCAATTTTAACATGAATAATTATTTGGTAAATATTTTTGTTCTGAGCTTGATTGATTCTTTCTTTCATCAGATGTTGGAAAGAAAACAAATTATATTAAAAAGAAGTAGCGGTAAAGAGAAAAGCATTACCGAACATATGATGGGAATCGCTATCTTCCGTCCATCTTATTATGTTTCTACAAAAAGCGCGAAAAGAAAGTACCTCCAACTGAATAATTTGAGTTCCTATAAAAAATCCCTGTCTCTTTGATGCTAATAGAACTGGCGAATAACATGTGTGGTGACATGTGTGTCTTGCTCCATGCCCTGAATCGAAGCGGGGTTGACCGCATAGACTTTAGACCTTTAATATATACAGAGAAAAAAGTCTAACGGTGTGTTATCAAACGATCTTAGTGGCAAAACGACGTGCCAAAGGTGTCAAGATATGTGCTTATCCACGTGTTATCTCCGGTATCGTCTTCTTAACACCAAATGTCGCAGAGATCACGAGCTTTAAATTCAAGCATCAAATAGTCAGTTATCAAGGCGCGATAATGGTCTCTATTGACGTTTACGTCCTCACTGGCATCATTTTTGAGGAAATATGAACCGATAATTAAACGGACCCACAAACCACACCAAATCGTTGTTTTTTCTGGATGAAATGGCTTCAAAGTAATCCCCTCCTGCTGCAATATACTTATGTCAAGGAATTTTCCAGTCATCACAGCACTTGGAAAAATCCTTCGTCGTTATGGTCATCACGTCTTCTACGATTCACCTTTTATATCTTCAGTTAAGTCTAAACGGTGTCCTCGGTGTGGTCATGTGAACTTTCTGAATAGCCAGAAGTTATACGAAGGTAAATTAAGCGAATGCAGTGGTTGCTGCGCGATGTTAATTGAAAATGTGGTGATCGCGAATTACCAATGCAGTATACTTCTTTGTTCAATTAATACAGACATAGTAAAAATCGAAAAATTCACTTTTAGAGCCACATAAAACGACGCATATCGCAAATACTATTGAATATCTTGACGTGAAATTCACCTTTCAATTTGATCACAATGGTAGACAACGACAGGCGACAGGTAGCATCTGCCTAATACTTAAATACAAACGAACTTATGGGCATAGTTATTTAGACAACAGTACGACTTCACGGCATCAGGTTTGCAGTTGACGCTGTCCCCAAATTTATGCCATTTCTAATTTGGCCATCGACAATGGTTAGCTGTGGTGCGGTTAGCACTAAAAATTTCACTTTCATTTTCAGCCGCCGTTTTGTTAAAAATACAAAATTTTAATATCTTTTAAATCAGTTTCAATCATGTCACAGTAATAATTTTATTTTATTTTTGGATTTTGGATTTGAAATGGTTTTAAGCAGAGAAATTTCGTCACCACGAGACAACTTCTTTTTCGAAGAAAAATTCTTACAAATCGCCGATTATGAAAGTAGCTCGAATTCTGCAAATTTACATTCTTATTTAATTGCATAAATTGCCAAGTAGAATATTATTAGATTTTATTAACTCTTTATAGCTTTATGTGTATAGTATGTACTTGTATGTATTTATTTACGAGTTAAATACTCGCTTTGTCTTAGAAGCCACAACGTTGAAATATTTACAATGTTTGTTGTGGATTTACAATGTCTTTCGTTCGCTCATTTAATTTACTTTTTTCTCAAATTTTGCTTTAGTGATGGTTCCATAAAACGTTCTAATAAATTTAATTCGTTCTATACAGTTGAAGGTATTTGATAAGTCAGATAAAATTGTGGGCACTAGATTATATCCCTTAAGGTCATTTTAGTCTCCATTTAAAAGAGATTCATAGTTCTTGAGAAATGGGTTTTGTAGTTTCCTAAGCAATTTATAGTTATATTTAAGTGCTGAATGTACTTTTAAGATAGACGGAATTACTACAATTTGAGGAATTTGACTACTGGTAGTGACTAATTAGAGTTTTATCCGCTTTGACGGTACCATAGTGATATATTTTTTCTAAGCCTTAGAGCCTGCGGTTTTCCTTAATCCAGATTCAAGAAGAGAAAGTCTCAAAGGTTCTTGTGTTGATTCTTTTTTTTTTTTTGATGTTCTATTCAATAATTCTTTTTGGCAGGCACATTACAACTAAGTAACTCTTGAGCTGGGTTAAGAAAAGTAGCTTATGCTCATATTATTCTCGCTAAGTCTATATAAGGAAGACCAGTGTGGCTTGGAGAAAAATTTGCTTAAAATTGTTACAGGGCACCAAACCACCTTCGAAACTCCTTGGCTGGCTGGAATTTGCACCAATCTATTTCTCTCTCTTCATTTTCTCACTGAAAAAATTGTTAGTTTGCAATAATAGAATATAACAGCTAATGAGTCATCCAAGTAGAGGTAATTTTTTCGATAGCCTTTTTTAGGCAGATCACACGTGAGTCGTGTCAAGCTGTCAGTTTATTTATGTTCATCATGGAAAGATTTTCACTTGAACAACGTTTACAAATCGTTTAACTTTATTACGAAAATTCACGTGCTTCGCTCAATTTGTGGTCAACATAATCGGTCTACTGAGCGAACTATTCGCTTATGGTGTTGCGAAATCTTGAATGCTGAGTGCATTCATTATTGGATAATATTCAAACGAAAAGACCAAGTCCAGCACGCATTGAAAAAAATATAGCCGACGTAGCTGAATGTACAGGAAGACCGTGGAGAGTCGTTTCGGCGCCGTTCGTAATAACTGGGACTGACAAATGGTCCGACTTGTGCAAGAACTGAAGTCCCTTGACCTTCCCAAGCGACATCTTTCGCTCTAAGGGCTCTTGAAAAGATCCAAAAATATTCGACGTTTTCTTATGTAAACAAGCAAGAAAAAACAACGGTTTGGTGTGGTTTGTAGGCCGATGAAATCATCGAGCGTTATCGCGCTATGATAACCGACTACTTGAAGCCTGAAATTAAAGCTCGTGATTTCGGCGACATTTATTGAGAGAACACTTCGGTGAACAGATAATTTAACGTTTTTGGCCGGTCAATTTACCTTCAAGATCGTGTGATATAACACCGTTAGACTTGTAGATGTAGATATGTAAAGCTTTAGGTGGATAATACCCCTTCGATTGAGGCCTTGGACCAAAACACCACGCGTATCAGTCGCCAGTTACCAATTGAAAAACTCAAAAATTGGACCATCTGAGACGTGACCGCAGCCAAAATTTGAAAGAGATAATCTTCAAAAAATAAATGCCAAAGAATGTTTTTTCTAATGATAATAAACATTCCCCCTTAAATTTGATGTTTCTGAGTTTTTCTTTTAAAAAAGTAGAGAACCTCGAATTAGATCACCCGTTAAATTATTAGTTTACCATAATAGAATATTATAACTAAACCACTATTACACTTATTGGGAAACCCTTTTTAAACAAAATATCTTATCTATCTAGTCATATCCACGAAATTATTGCAATGCTTCTAGTTTAACGAATGGTTTATGTTTGTATTGTTTTATTGGTCTACATACATATATTGATTCTATTTAGCAAATAAATTAATAGGTTTTCGGCAGATTGTCAGCCAATTCGTTTTCATGTTAACATTTGCCATATAAAACAGCGAAGTTATTGATGTTTCTTTGTTTATAACAACATGCTTTAGCATTTGACTTCGAGTACAGTGAAGTGCAAGCTTCTAGAATTAGGGGGCTAATTTTGATATACTCCAAAATAACGATTTATCGATGGACCGAGTTAAACATATTGTTTCTTTTTGTTCAGGTCTTAAGTAAGAACGTTTCCAAAGTAAACAGGCCTTAAACAAAAAAAAAAAAAAAAAAAAAACACAGACCAAACAACAAAAACAAAAACAAAAAAAAAACAAAAAAAAACACAGACCAAATCAATTTATTTTATTGAAAATGGTCTTCTTCTGTTTCAATATAGTTGTTTTCACGATCCAAAACCATGTCGAACGAGTGTTTTAGCTCGTTGACCGGTATGGTCGCCAGTATGCCGGTGCAAGCCTTTTGAACGGCCTCTACGTCTGCATAACACTTCCCTTTCATGGGTAAATGCATTTGAACGAAAAGGAAGAAGTCGCACGGTGCCATATCAGGTGCAAACGGGGAGTGGTTAATGGTTTAAATGTGATTTTTGGTCCATTAATCGGTCACAAGCGTCGATCGAATGTCGGATTCTGAGCAATTTTTGGGCGTCAGTCAATTTGTGCGGAACAAACCGTGCACACACCTTTCGTAAGCCCAAATGTTCGGTCAAAATGCGATAAATGGATATATTAGAGATGTTCAATTCCATTTCCATGAATTTCAATAATGATTTCGGCTGATTTTTGATGAATTCACGCACAGTTTCGATGGAATTTCCGGTGATCATGGATTTCGGTAGGCT
Organism: Bactrocera zonata; assembly: GCA_037783105.1. Lineage (NCBI taxonomy): Eukaryota > Metazoa > Arthropoda > Insecta > Diptera > Tephritidae > Bactrocera > Bactrocera zonata. Next base: position 167,953 of record JBAWJQ010000271.1, on the reverse strand, counting down.
CATATGTTGATCGTCATTTATGTATGTCCTCACGACCACGAAAACGTTGAAACTACTCGTGCACTCTGATAAGGGATTGGCAATCATCGCCATAAACTTGTTTTATCAAATAAACGTTTCGGTAAAAGTTTTACCAATTTTGAAACAAAATTTAATGGTGGCTCTTTGTTCGGAGCCCCCAGGAGCGCCAGGGGGGTGAGGGGGTGGAAAATGCCTTCCGCATCATCGGTGCTATCGTCACAGCAGCGGTATGTGCCACTTGCAGGTCACTAAAAACCCCCCTTCTAAGGAACCGTCGCCCACACTGGGACCGCGTTTGCATTACTTCAGGGCTCCATTTTTCTCATTGAGAGATTTACATCTGCGCACCTGCGTTCAGGTTCCGCTTTTTGATGCGTAGCAAGATTGCTGTGTATTTCTGGATAATCCCCCAGTTTGTTTCGCTCTCCAACATAACGCTGATAAAATTGTCAGCATTTATTGGGCCGACCAGGTCTTCTACGGCGGTGCGTTCTAAAACGTATATTACTATTGAGTAAATTCACAGGATCTCGGAACTTAGAAAGTGCTTTAAGAGCCATTTAGTATCAGGAAAAATTTCAGCGAGACACTTTGCTGTACGATTTCCTTTAACCATTGTTAGGGTTGCAGCACAAGCAAACAGGTTACTCGCTTCTAGACTTTACGTCAATGTTGATAATTATAACAAAAGTGCTAAACTATTTCGTTTATCTCATAACAAGGAATCATCAAAATTGTGAACTTTTAAATCTAGCATTTCTAAACTCATTTTTATCTCCGATTGCTACATGAAACTAGCATAAATAGAAAGTAAATAGCACAGGAAAAAATCATCCGTAGACAATTGAAAATAAACTTGGTGTTCTGTAGTTATGAGAAATAGCATTTGAAGACCTTTAGATCTTTCAGATGTCAGGTGTGAACGCGCTTCTCGGTTTAATATAACCCAATGTCAAAGTTGGAAGGATTTGTAGGAAGTTTGAAGAACATTATTTAATTATCTATTATATATATATTTGTATATACCATAAAAGTTTATCTCGTTACCCCCAAAACACACTCCGCTCCCGCCTCAAATAAAACATCGATTGTTGTTGTTTTTTTAAAACCTTAAACAGCACATCGAAAATATGATCCATTGGAATGTTAAAAATTTATTTAATTAATATTGTTCATACATTTGGTTTGTTGTTGTACACTGCGTTTTAATCGTAATAATACATATTTAGTATAATAATACAATAATATCTCGTAAACAATATCATAGCTAGCTCTCGGTCAATGGTTGCATGCCTTGATACTTGAAGCTTCTTCATATTTGCTCTATTTTTTAGTTTTCTTTGGTTGGTTGCATTGTTGCTACAGGTCTATTGTGTACTGTATAAGTGTGTTCGTTTGATTTAACTATTCTCAGGTTCAACATTTTCGGTTTAGTAAATACCTATTGTTGCGGTATTTTTGTGAACTGCAAGAAATCAGCGCTATTCTTACGATTCTACTTTTTTTTCTGAATTACTTTTTTGTGCAGTCAGCTCAAGTTTGCACGATTTTTCGGAGAATCTACAATAAATTGTGGGATGTTGTTCAATTTCGTTATAAATCTTCCAGAAAATGGGTTGGGTCAGATTTTTTTGCGGCAAACTTGAGATAAGGCACAAAAGTTGTGTTAGAAATGAGTTCTAATTAAGCTTTCTTTATTAAATGTTTATTGTAGTAACAAAAACACAGTTGTTGAGAAAATGGAACAAATGGAATTGAAACATCATGTGTAAACAAAATAAAGTACTTGTCATTTTGAAATACATAGAGCAGGAAAAAGAAAATGCAATTTAAAAAGTGGAACAATGTGGAAATGGAACACTAGTTCACGCGATTTACGACACTTTCACAATTGGGTGGAACGATTTTTAAAATTCAATAATACATACACGAATTATTAGCTAGAAGTCGTTCATGTGAAGTCAAATATATTTTGAGTTTGGAGAAATCTTACCTAGCTCTGCAAATATTGTATTATGACTTAAATGGAACGAAGTAAGTTTTAACCGCACTCGCTTTAAATCAATTGAATATGGAAAAAATGTTCTTAACTATAATATAAATGAACTTGGGAACAATATGGAACCCTAAATTTATTTGAAATTTCTCTTAAAAAATAATGGAATTGAAACACTGTGAAATACAAACATATGTATGTACTTATACAGCTTTGGATTTCTATGTAATGTTAATGTTATAACAAAAGAAAACTAAAATTTAAATGTCCTTAGTTGATACAACCTAAAACCAAAGGGAATTGGAACATAAATAATTTAACAAAGAATAATAAAATAATTATTTGTATCTGGAAAATGAAAAGTTTTTTAATATTTATTCCACACTTGGAACGAAGTGGTTTTGGAATAAAATTTAGAAAAAGATAATAAAATGATTGTTTGTGGCTAAGAAATTAAATCTTAAAAAGTTTTGAAATTTTCATTTCACACTTGGGACGAAGTGGATTTGGAACATAAATATGTGAACAAAAGATAAAAAAGTAATTATTTATGGTTGGAAAATGAAATCTCAGAAAATCTTGAAATTTTTATTCCACACTCGGAACGAAGTGGAATTAGAACATAAATATTTTAACAAAAGATAAAAAAAGTAATTATTTATGGTTGAAAGATGAAATCTCAAGAAATCTTGAATTTTTCACTCCACACTTGGAACGAAGTGGAACTGAAACACTTCAAATCTATATACATATATCTTAAATAGATACTTGGTAGTTTGAAATTTTTTTCGATTTTGCAATGTTGACGTGCCAAGGAACAGACTGAGAAAGAAACACATAATTTCAAACGTTAATCTGAATATTATAGAGAAATCCACAGCGCTAAGAAACATTTTTTGTCCTATTTTGAATGAATCGTCTACATGTTTATTTATGAGAATAAATATTTTTTTATAAAAATTATTTAAATTTTTTATAGAAATTATTTAATTTTTTTTATAAAAATTATTTAATTTTTTTTCATAAAAATGTTTTTTGAAAAATTATTTAATTTCTTTATAAATTAAAAAAAAAATTAAATATTTATAAAAAGTATTGAACCTCTTAATAAAAAGTATTCATAAAATAATTTAACAATATTTTAAATTAAAAAAAAAATAAAAAATTTGTTAAAAATATTTTTTATAAAAATTATTGAATTTCTTAATAAAAATAGTTTTTTTTTTTAATTTTTTAATTTCTTCATAAAAGTTATTTTAAAAAAGTACTTAATTTCTTAAAAAAAAAATATTCAAAAAAATTATTATATTTCTTTATAAAACTTTTTCTTTTAATTTCCCTATAACAAAAACTTAAATTTATTCATTTTATTTTTGTTCAATATAAATCACTGAACCGCTCGCCTCCATGTGTGGCTGATTTGCTTGCGTTTCGCAAAGTTACCGCTACACAGTAATGTAACAACTATACATTGAAAAAAATATTAGCGGCTTTCAACTTGTTGTTATTTTCTACATATTTTGTTGTTGTAATTAATTTCTATTGTATTTGCTTTAATCACTATATATCCATTAATCGTTGGTAATACGTTATGTATGTAAATTTATTTATATTTATATAATTTTATAATAATTTGAGTCAAGTAAACTGATATGTTTGCTGATGTTCACAGATATTTTTCGCATCTACTGTATAAGAAAAACTTTTCTAACTCAACAATTGCGTTGTGTTGGCTTGATATGTATAGCGATTAAATTTGTATATGGTATATGTATTAATATATATATATGTATAATTTTTTTTTTTTTAATTTTCTTTGAAAGTTTTCATTTACACGCTTAATATCTTACATTCTACAATAAAAGTTCGAAACTTGCTTTTTTACTTACACATATTAGAATATTCCTTTAACTCTTTGAAATAGTAAGCTGATAAAGTTTGGAAAAATAAAGCACACACAGGGGAGCTTTGTATTTTTGCTACCTTTTGACTTTTTTACTATACTTTTAGATAATATTTCGGTTAGTTTGTCTTGTGAACCTATTTTAAGTTGCTTTTAGATTCAACTACTTATTTGCGGAGTAAGTGACGTGCGTTATTTATTAGCTTAGATTTACAGTGTAGTTTTAACAGTCAACATATACATATATAGCTTTTAGTATACAGTTATTTTTGGTAAGGGATTTATTCTTATTTTTTTCAGTGTGCCTTGCTTGCAACAATTTACTGATTTCTACAGTGTTGTCAAATATATTGATGTTCAAGCATGATTTCGTTTGAAAAGTTTAAAAAAATATCAATACTTTGAAACAGCAAAATTTTAAATATATTATGGATATATTTTTAGTTTTTGTAATGATTTTTAGACAGCTAACAATTAAGATTTCAGAGTAATAACTGATGGAAAATTTTAATTAGAAAATAATTTACGCAAATTTAAATGTTTACATTTAAAAAATTTAAGTTTAATACGAAAATTTTAGGTTTAAGTGTGAGTGTAATTTTTTATATATCAAATTAATATTTTTTTTTAAATATTTTTTCAATAATATTCTTTTATAATATTTTTAATTTTAATTATATTTTTTATAACATTTTCACTTTTGATAATATTTTTTTACAATATATTAATTTTAATTTTTTTAATCATATATTTTTATAATATTTTTTATTACATATTTCTATTTAATTTTTTTTTTATTTTTTGTTTGAAATTTTCAGTTTCAATAAAATATTATTTTTTTTTTCTTTTACTACAATTTTATTTTATTTTATTTTTTTTTTATTAATTTTTTGCAGTGTATTCGTTATCTTTTAATTATTCTTCTATATTTTGCGTGCTTGTAATAATAAATAAATCTTTATTACTTTACATATTTTTTTGTTTTTGCATAGGAATAAGTAGTTTGTCTCATTTTCGTTTCTTTTTTTGAGCTGCCTTCATTTTCACTTCCTCTTTCTTCACTTATAACACCTTTTTTTAATAATAAATTCCAACTTTTATACATACATATGTAACTTTTATACTTTGTTTGCTTACTTTTATATTTTATATACACAATTTTATACACATACACTTCAGTTATCTTTGTGGTAGCCATATGTTGCAACATTTTTTAATTATTTGTAAAATACATTTTTTTCAGTGTATTTTCTGGTTTACTAAGAGGTTAGACTTTTTTTTTATTTCGAAAATAAAATTTGCTCAGTGTACTTACTAGCTTACCAAGTTGTAAGATTCTTTTAATTATTTCGGAAACAAGTTTTTCTCAGTGTACTTTCTAGCTTACTAAGCAAACGTATAGTTTTTTTACTACTAACATTTTTTGCCGTTATAACTGCGTCTACGCTGTTTTCTAAGAGCTACTAAATAGCATTGAGTACAACATTATTTTTTCACAGTGTAGTCGTTATTCAATATACATTGCGTTTCGTCTAAAGATATTTTAATAGTAGATTGGTTGTTATATTATTCAACATTTTCTTCGGTAATTTCTTCATTTTTATTTCCTTTGTTTGTTGGTAATTTTTGTTTTCTCACTACTCTCTAATTTAAGGTACTTATAACTCCATTTATTCAAAGTGGTCTCTTGAGTGGTTCCATGGTATGTAGTTTGCGGTGAGTTCTTTGTGATTTGTAGTGCGGTTTGACTTTGTACGTACGCGTTATATTGATATGTTTTAGCTCTATTTTTGAGTCGAAGAATATACGTATATATTTTTTTTGTGAAACTTTGGGTTAAAATTACTCTCTTTTTCCTGCTTGCTGTTTGCGTTATTTAGAAATTCTAAAGCAATTTTTCGTATTCTCTTGTGCTCTACATGTCCAGTGTTTCCCCTTCATTTCTGTTATTATTATTTTTTTTTATAAAAATATACAGTTTTAAGCTTACTATGTGTTTCGTCTAACATGTTCTCTCACTTAAGCTTTTCAACTTCTTTAATTATTTTCATTTTGCTGTTTGACCATTCGTTATATCTATTGTTCACTGTAGCTATTTTATAATCTCAAAGCTTTTGTTGTTCACAGGGTTGTATTGTGCACTCTGTGTTCGTTTTACTCTTGTTTCTAATATTTCTAAGGTGTAAATTGTCTAATACTACGAATTTTACCTGTTCGTGTCTGCTGATATGTTTCGTTAGTAATAATAGTCAAGTAATTTCACTACGGAGTGATCGATACCGTTATGATGATTTTCCTGGAGATGACAGTTAGTTGCTTTCAAAACAATTTAGATATTTTCGAAATAATTAAAATTTAATTTGAAAATTACTAATTCATATGAAAATGTTAAATGAAATTTAGATTTAAATAAACTATTTTCTAGTAATCCCAAAAGTAAGAAGATTAAAAATTATCACTTGAAACTAAAAAAACAATTTTGCAAAACACGGCCTTAGAAGCTGCCGTCTGTCAAAAATATTAGTTAATATTAGCAGTTTGAAAGGTTGTTTTTAGCACCGCTATTTTATTACAATTCCGTATGATTTTTAGTTGCAAATTCTTTATTATGGTTTTAAACTTGGCTATACCTTGAATCAGTTAAGCTTTTCACCTGATTTTGTTAAGTTGGAAAAGACTGTCGGCTGAGTGGACATCAGTCGACGAATCGAATCTATAGCGATACGGAATAATATTCATCTTCTTTCTCTAAAAAGGAACCGCCGTCATCAGTGACCTGCTATATACAAAGTACATTCAAAGTGAAATAGGGTAAATAAAGCAACTCAGGAGCTAAAACTTTTTAACCAGACTTTGCAGTCTGAACTATGAGGGCTCAAAAATTCGCTTCACATGAAAGAGCTACCCCAAAAAGTAAAAGATTATATTTAATTTGGTTTTCGACTATACTGAAAACGGTATCATATTCAAATAACTTTGAAACAAAATTTATGGCAATCGTGAGATCATAAAAATAATCTTACGCGGATTTACATATCATCGTCTCACAATTAAGAACGGTTTGAAAATTACCCAAAAGGTAACAAAGAGTTCTCTGCGAAAAAAAAATATATAACAAAGTCTATAGCGCGATAAGTAGAAAGACAAGTAGATAGCGTAGCAACATGCGACTCGCCAGCGAAACTAAGAGGGTTCAAAAAGAGCTAATGGAGTGGGTGCCGGAATCTAATGTTCGGAGCGGAATCTCAGGTGACTGTTCAAGCTTACAGAATACTGCAGTATTTTTCAGGTGAAAGTCTTTACGAACAGAAAATCGTATGACGTAACTAACAGGAAGGAGGGAATAAACTAACGAAGGTTAATATATACGTCGGTAGCCAGTTGGAAATAATGTCACTTCGTATTACGTCTGAGAATGTCTATAGAAGCAGGGTGTCATTAGAAGTAGCTGGAAAGCATCTCTTTATATTATATATATATATATATATATATATATATATATAAAGGAATTCCGCGAAACGGCATAGCTTATGAGAGTACTTAAAATGCACAGGAAATACGTACAAAAAATAGGGAAGCCACGTTTTTATGGGTTTTAAGATACACAACTCAATTTTTGAAAAAGCTAACAGGCGGATCAAGACGAAATGGTATGTCTTATGTGTATACAGGCGCGCCAAGATCATGTGCAAGGGACCCGAAGAAAAAAAGGCATTCGTTTTACTCACACGGCCTCGAAAGGGGTCGTGCATTAATAAAGATGGCACTTGCCGTTGGTATGCCTTCTCTACTTCTATCCAAACTTATCTAGAACTCGTTTTAGCTATCTAAGAGCTTCGCAGTTCAAAGGACTGGAGGAAATATCAAAATTAGATACCAAGTTCCTCTTGAACTCCGTAAAAAGTGTTAAAGCAACATACATCTGGCATTACTGCGGACAAGTTGGTCTATGCATGGCGTGACAGCCGGCTCGTTTAGCCTAACCTAGCTAAGTCCAAGTAATCTTAAGGAAAAAATAATACTTTGATGTAACTGCGGTATTTAATAACAAAATAACCTAAAAAAATATATACAAAATAAGTTTTGACTCAAAGAATGAGAAATAAATAATTCACGTAACAAATTTCATTTGAAAAACGGATATCTTTTGTTTAACAGAAAAATAGTTAACATAATTTTTTATTGATGACACTAAATTTTAGTACCAAAAATTTTAAAATATGTGTTTATGTGTTTTTGATTTTTAAAGATTTCAAACTGTCGTGTTTCCATAAAAATCAACGGGCGTTTGGTTTGGGTCAGATATTTGTTAACGGCATCGAGCACTCCTTCAGCGAAAGGCTAGTAATTATTTTTAATTATTTTTTTTTTATACGAAATATTATATATTTTAAGAAAACAGAACGCAGCTATAAAACAAAATGGTAAATCGCTAAAGAACAGCCATTACTTACTAAGAAATAAAAATTAGCGCTGAAAAACTTGCTTATTTTGCTTAATAATTTCTTTACACTTCTAAATTTGCCATTTTATAACGAACCATGAACCGTTAACTACGATATGAAATAGTTTCGCGAACAAGTGCACATATGTATGCATGTATGCTTATATACATATGTAAATATGCAGTATATACATACATGCTATATAGTATATAACTATGTAAAAGCTCGAAGCGGTGCAGTCGGCGTGCGTAAGCGCCGAACTGTCACTCAAGTGTCAACTTGTTCGCCTTTTGGCGCCTTTCGCACAAATTACGTTTACTTTTGCATTTCTTTCAAGTATTTCAAGCGTGCTTATGTGAACGCATACTAAAGTACATAATTTTGGAATTTTTATAATATTTTAGTGAACTTCTTCACTCGTCAAGTCGGGGTTGTTTTTTTTTATAAGTTCTTGCTATATTTTGTAATTTCCTGCGTCGTTTGTGGGACTTAAGTTTTCAAGTATGCATACATACATATAGCAATATTTCCTAGATTTATTTTCAGTATTTTTTTTTCAATTATTTTCTGCTGAGTTCTCATAGATACGCGCACTAATCGCTCTCGAAAGCATATTGAAATGCCGTTATTCTTAGGAAAGTATGATTTCTATGCTAAATTTGATATGTATGTGTGTGTTTTAACAAGAAATATTTTTTTTATAAACTTATTTGCTTTATTTTAATAATTTTTCATTTCGAAAACCGGGTTTTTTAAATAGCTGCAGGGCTTGCTAGGGTTGTTGTGTTTTTTTTTTTTTGTATTTCTTTTTGTTGCTAAAACTACTTTTTCTAATTTTGAATACATGCAGATATGTTTTAGTTTGCCATAAATTCAGTTAGTACGCCTACTTTACTGGCTTATAGTGTCTAGTCAAATAATTTTGCGCCACCCTAATGCTAATTTTAAGAGAAAAATTTTCACACAGTGTTAAGTAAATGATTTGAAAATACAGTTACTTAAATAAAAAAATATGTTTTTTTTGCGCATTCATGCCTTCTTTTAAGCTACACACTTTAGAGCGGATTTTTGTCACAAAAAAAATTTTCAAAAATTTACAGCTAATTGTTTTCTAATAAAAAAAGTTGAAATATATTCTCGTAGTTTTAAGAGTTTTTTTTTTGTTTTGGTTTTTAGCTGGAAGGTATATACTGATAGCCATTGTGAGATACATACATACTAATTGTACTACGGCATTAGTCATGCTCATAAGTGGATGAAGAGATTTAAAAAAATTTTTTTTATAATATTTTTGTATTTTTTTATATATTTTTTTTAGTACAACAGTATTTTTTCATTTTAGTTGCATAATTTTTTTTTGTTTTAGTTTTCTAAAATTTTCAAAAACTTTTTTTATTTAATTTCTTATTATTTTTTTTTTTTGCTGCAATGCCTGTGTTTTGCACTCTTCTATCCTCCAACATACACATTGCATTTTGATTGCGCCATTTAGTTTATTTTTCTTAGTAATTTCTCAATTTTTCGCATTTTTTCTTTTAGTTTCTTCATTTGTTTTGTTTTTTCATTGTTCATATCGATCCTGCTTCCACATTTTATTATTAATATGATTGAATTGGAATGTACACATTGAGATACCACTGAAAACCATTGACTATTTCATACTTTTGTTTGTTGTTACTGTTATATTTTTAATGTACACTATTCTTTTCTCAAAAATTTCAGTTTTCAAAATAGCGCCTTGACTCGGAGTCGAATAGAAAGCAACGTTTAGCTAGTGAGTAAAGCAAAAAGTGCGCAAAGAAAGCATACAAACAAAGCGTAGTTGGTAGCACTAAAACCAGTTATAATATTATGTTTGTTGTAGTTTGCATTCGCTCATGGAATCCCCGGAAGTACGCACTGCCCGCAAAGACGCATCAACTACTAACACCAAATAGATTCTTCAGTTTGCTTGGAACTATGCAATTGTCGCATTTTATTTCTACTTCGCCGCCGCTTTTACACCTGCCCCGCGCTTTCGCCTGCCTAAGTCTATTTTCAGTTATATATTTTTTCTAAACACAATCGATTTTTTTGGTCTCATATAATTTTTTGCAATTTTTTTGTGATTTTTACTTTGACTTTTTTCTATAAAAATTCGGCAAACACACGTCAAAACGAAACCTGGGTAAACAAATGAAAGTCCAACAAAAATAATGTGTGTAGAAAATGGAAAGAAACTTGAAGATTTCACTGTAATTTGTTCCTTCACTTTAAGATTTGAGAAAGAATTATGTTCCAACTACTTTTTCATGTGTTTTTTTGCTATTTTTGTTATACCACTGCTTCAATGTATCTGCGTTTTTATTTGTTGTTGTTGTTGGTGTGTATGTCTGCTCTTGTGTGAGTGTGTGTGTGCTTTTTATTCGTAAATAAGGCGTCTCCCTATTTCACCTACGTCCACCAAATACGTGTTCGTATTTAGTAGTTGTAGTTGTCATAGGGTGTGCCCAAATACGAGTAAAAATTGGGGTTAATGGGTTGTGCGTGTGCATAATAAAATCCAGAAGCGGGATCTGGCGCCACTCAGTCTAGGAAGCCGGTGTTGACTAATTTCTCCAAAAAGAACTTTACATCGCCCAGTTCGGAGTCTTTAATGCCGAGCGACTTCAACATGCCGAGATCGCCATTTTCAACAGCCATGAAAACGGATCGTAAGTGCTCCAAGTCGGATCTGCAAGTAAATAAGTGACACATTAGCAACGCATATAAAAACAGTATTAGAGTTTAGTTATGCAAGTCTGTCACGGTTTCCAACTTAGATGAAAGTCCCAAATTAGAAAAAAAGGTTATTTCTTTGTCCAAACTCCCGAGACATTATGGGCATCCTTTAATTTGTAAAAAATGTAGTTTTGGGGTAAAACCACTTGTCTTAAGTGAAAAAAGTAAAATTTATTTTCTAGTAAGAGATTTCAGCTTATAAGCCTTGAGTAAAATAAGTATTTAAGGTCTTCATCCACTGCTCTCAATTTAGATCACAAAAAGCAAAAACTTTAATGTCCTGGATTAAACATTTCTCCCACGAATTAAAAGAAAATATTTCTGGAATGGGGACCAGTAAAGATTCCAATAGAAGAGACTAAGGTCTATATAGAAATAATATGCTAAATCTGAACAGCAATGTGATTATGCGCGGACATCTAAAAGATAAATGCTTAGCACCTTCTATCAGCTCAATTATACACACATATATCAGCTTATTAGGACTGAAACTAAACCACGAGAACCAAAAGCTCTGTTGTGCTGGCGTAGATTAATTAATGGCTTAGATTTCGTGCTTGGCCTTTATGTTTGACACCGGTCCGGAATTTAAGAAAAGCAACAATTTTATAAATATCCTTGTACATCCAACTCTTTTTTTACACGGTTTTTTTAACACGGATTTGAAGTTACACGGTTGAAAAAAAAAAAAATTTTTGTAAAAAATTTTAATCATATATGGTTTTAAAATCACTGTCTTGTAATTACTTGTATGTTTGTTTGTTGGAAAATCCCTATTCCTTCATACAAAAATAGTATTATGCAGCACTACATATTCGAATATACATATTCGGGACATAATAGAAACATTACACAGCACTACGAAATGAATAGGTTGGTAATGCTTTTCAGCTCGTCGTTCGAACTTTTTGTTCACTTCATTCTATATAAAATAAAGATTTCAACATTGGTTTTACCATACTTGGCGATATTGCTGAAATTCGATAACTCTTACCTACACATTTTGTTCGTATGATATTTACCTAAAATAATGCTTAATTAAGTTTTTAAAGTTTATTAGCTTGCAATATTTTATCAATTGTTCGTGCTATCAATTAGATTTAAACATTTTTAACCTTAATAAGTGAAAAAATATATTTTATCTTTAAATTTTTAGTTAAGCTTTAAAAATACATTTATTTCTATTGCTACAGTTAGCAAAATGTCCAAATTTTCACAGATTCGTGAAAGGCAAGCCACTTCTTTGGAAATAAAATTAAAAATTTTAAACTGTCTGGCATGAGGTGAAGGTTCAACATCTGTGGGCAAGGCTTTTGGCTTAAACGAAGCTACTATCAGGACCATTAAGAAAAATGAGAATGAAATACGGAAATCTGTCAAAATTTCATCAAGACATAATTCCAAAACATCGTCATACATTGTATGAATGATGAAGTGTAAGTAAAAAAGTAAAAATATGTAGTGTTTTGGATTGAGCATTTGGTGCAAAAGAGAATACCTGTAGATGGAAATATTATAAAGCAGAAGTCACTACGAATTTATAAGCAACTGCAGATATCGGAGCCATCAACAAGTCGTCAAGATAAGAGAAAAGCATTTTCTGCTAGTGACTAACAGGATTTCTTAAAAGAAACGCATTTCATAATTTAAAAATTAAAGGAGAAATCGCATCAGCAGATGAAAAGGCAGCTAAAACTTTTCCTGCAGAACTAGCCAAAATAATTACAAATGGGAGCTATGCCCCCGACCAAATTTTCAATGCCGTTGAAACTGGTTAGTTCTGGAAAAAAATGCCTTCTAGAACTTTTATAGCAAAATCCGAAAAAATTGCTAGTGGTTTTAAAGTTGCTAAAGATCGGGTAATATTTTTATTGTGTAGCAACGCTTCTGGTGACAAAAGTATAAAGCCCGTTTTAATTAACCGATCATTAAGACCACGTGCTTTTGAGAGGAAAAAACATTCAAGAGTTGCCGGTCCATTGGAGGGCGAATAAAGCTTGGATGACAGCAGGTCTATTTACGGAATGGTTTGAAGAATGCTTTGTTCCTGAAAATAAAATGTAAGCAATGTCTTGATTTTAAAATTCTTTTGCTAATAGATAGTGCGCCAAGTCATCTTGTTTTAGAGTATCCAAATGTTCAAGTAATATTTTTGCCACCTAATACCACTTCCTTGATTCAACCAGTAGATCAGGGTATAATTGCCACGTTTAAGCTTTATTATATTCAACGACCATTCCAACATATTTTAGATGTAGTAGAGAAGGACAACCTTACTATCGTTGATGCATGGAAAAAAAATTCTATTTTGGATTGCATTACACATGCTTCAATGGCCAAAGAAAAGTTAAGGGTATCAACATTAAATTCCTGTTAGAAAGCACTTTGGCCAGAATGCGTAAAAATTGGTACCTCAGTGCCGCAAGCATCGGTGGAGACTTCTAAAATTATAGCCTTGGCACATGAAATCAGAGGAGAAGGATTTGAAGACCTACAAATTGAAAAAGTCGACGAATTGATGATAGATAAACCTCTAGATGATGATTGTCTGATTGAATTAACAACAGATGACGGCAAAACAGAGAACAATAATAGCGATAATGACGAGGAGACCGAAATATGTCAACTAAGTGCTAGTAAAAGTATGGTGAATCATTTCTTAAAAAATGATCCCAATATGGAACGTGCCCTGAAATTCGAACGAGATATTAAAAATTATACTGCTGGGTATAAAGAGTTGTATAAAGAACTTAAAAACCCAAAAGTTCAACTTTCTATAAAAGATTTTTTGATAAAAAAGTCGACGACGCAAGACCTTTCGGAAAGTAGTCCGACAGTTCAAAATTCCATTACCGGACGAAAGTCACCATTGGATAATTTGATGGATATCTCTAGTGATGATACCGACTTTAGTCCAGTTCGTCGCAAACAATTGCGCTTGTTATTAAGTAGCGACGAATAATTGTACCTATGTAAATATTTTTTCTTTATTTCTATTCTAATTTTTCTGTTCTAAATTTTGGGTTAACAGATTTTTTTTTTTGTTTTTTGCTTAATCTACCAATTTTTCACCTGTACGAATTATGTATTTTAAGTTTTAATGCTCAATAAAATACAATTTGTATGCATATCTGAAACTTTATAGTTTTCAACATTTTTTTACACGGTTTTTCGATGTAAATATAGTTCTTCTTTTCATCTTACACGGTTTTCAGATGACATGGAACGTATCCCCCCTTTTACTATAGGAAATGCCTCTTTTTTTACACGGATTTTTGAGAAACGTATCTACCGTGTAAAAAAAGGGTTGGGTGTATATAATATCAGAAAGAAATCTCTCCCCGTGATAAGAAACGATTGTGTTAGAAATTACAGTGAAACAGACGAAAAACGAATTTAAATCCGTCTCCGAAGTGGGATATACGCTTGGATTAGTGGGTTTATCCGGAAACTAATAGAACTGATTTTCTTCCGTCACGACTGTACTTCGGAGCGTGCGCGCACCGACTGGATTGGTTAGTGGGCGTTCCTAGCTGCCGAACGAGCGGCTAGTCAGTTGTCCACGTGCACCTCAAGAGTCAAGACAAACGTTTTCGCGCGAAGTGTTTCTGTGAGTGGTGCAAGCTGAAAATGCAACGTACGTTGGAGCAGATTAAATTCTGTGAGAAACTTAGTAAAACTGCGACAAAGACGTTTGATATAATCAAGAAGGCTTACCCAGATGTGGCTTTAGCAAGAAGTGGTGTGTTTCGGTGGCACTAGACTTTTTTGGAGGGCCAGGAAGAGATCGCTGATAAAAACCGTGTTGGAGGACCTGCGACTTTGACAAACACCGGCAATGTGACTCTTGTGCGCAAAGTTTTGACCTCAGACCGTCGACTAAGCATTCGTTAAATTGCCCAGATGTTAAGTTTATCAAAATATGTGGCTCATGACATTATGACGGAGCACTTGAACATGCACAAGGTATGTGCGAAGATGGTCCCAAAAGTGCTCACTGACGACCATAAATTGCGGCGAGTGGAAGTGTGCAAGAAAATATGAACATGTGTGAAGGTGACCCCCAATTTTTAAATGACTTAATCACAGGTGACGAGTCATGGATCTTTGAGTGTGATCCCAAGTCATCAGTCAATAGATTTTTTGATAGAACACTTCAGTGAGGAGATAATTTCACATTTTGGGCTGGTCGTTTGGCCAACAAGATCATGTGATAACACACCGTTAAACTTTTTCCTGTGGGGATGTGTAAAGTCTTAAGTCTAACCGGATAATTACGCCTCGCGGTCGACATTGGAAAGATATAATCTTCAAAAAGTAAATGCCGAAGAAATTTCTTTAAAGTTTTTGTGTTTTTTATTTAAAATAACAGGAAATGTATATGATAAGTAGCTTCCGATGTCACACAATATCACGGAAAATTATGTGTTAAAAGAAGATATTTGTTACAAAAGTTTCGAAACATTTTATATTTGTGCTTCTCCACGCAACAGTTTTGTCTTATCAATCTCTCATTGCTTCGCGTTATTTAAAAGCACAGAACTCATAAAGAAAATAAATTGAGTTGATTAAAGAAACATTAGGAAAACGGAAACGAAAAGTAAAAACAATGAAAATGGAGTCAAGGGGTGGAAAAGTGAGAGTAAGAAGAAGAAAAAAGTTTGGAAAATATGAAAAATTCACGAAGAAATTGTTAAGCGACAAAAAATTCGTACCAACTTCTGATAACAAAAAAATTGCATAATGAAAGATGCTGCGAAATGTTAAGTAATTCCTCAAATTGTCACAAAAAAATTTTCAGAAAGTTCGCGGAACTGTCAAATGAAGCAAACAACAGTGTAAAAGTAAGAGTGGAAATTTTGTAAATTCTCCTTTAAGTATTCGTGGATGCTCTTTCTTTTAAGTATGGATTAGACTATTGGCTTAGATTAATGGTGGAACAATGGCACTAAATATTACTAGTATTTATTAACTATGATTTAGAATATGAACAAGTTTTTTTTTTTCATTTTCATAACAATAAAAACACTGAATATAATGCCAGTCATGAAATTTAAGCTAAAATTATCATTTTTCATTTGGAGTACGTAAGAAATTATAGAGTATAGTATCGAAGTATATCAAGTTTTTCTTGTTATGTCCACTTTAACTGACTGCAAAAACTTAGACCATGAGGGTAGGAAAGTTTTTGGAAAGACTTGCGTATATCAACATATCACATTTGAAAGGATGTAGATGAGCTGGCTAAAACAAATCATCCTAATGGATATAGAATCCTGAGCCCCAAAAGTATCTATTAAAATATTACCGAACATAATATATTATATAAGTTACCGCTTTTCCATCATTAGTGAAGCTCTGGAAGAAAAGTACTAATATATATTATTTACCCTCTGAGAATTCTATTCGAAGTAAACGGATAAGAAAAGAGATAGTGGTAGTGATGTCTCTCTCTCTCCTCTCTCTCACCGCATTGAAGCTACAGCGCTGAGCCAGAGAACATAAAACAATGAGTGTGCAGGTTCGACTGCGAACATTTGAAAATTTCAACCGGGCAACTCACCTCACAAGGATGGAATTAAAAGGTGCAAATTCAAAATTTAATTTTTCACTCAAACATTTCACTCAAATCGTAGTTACCTCCTCCAATTTTGTTCAGAATCGATGTGTGCACTGTACTTCATCATATAATTTTCTCAGTTGGATTTCTTTACCTTCGGGTATCTATAGAATCTTCTTAAATCATATTGCATTTTTTTCCAATTCTACAAGCTCAATCAGATTGAGACATTGATAAATATTTTGTTGATATGTCATGTATTTCCAAGGAAAATTTAAACTATTTATGTAGAATTATTGAAGTCTTGAGTACGAAATATTATTTCGGAATTCCAGAAATGAATGCTGCTTTTTTCAATTAGTGACTTGTTTGTAACATACATTAGTCGACAGCTGTTACCAAAATGTAACCTAAACTTCGAAGAAAAAGATATAACTGCGAAAATCTTGACAAGAAACAAAGAATTGCAAAAATCGAAGCTCAAAGTAGCGCTTTAGCAGCAAGAATGGAAGATGCAAATGACTAAGAGAACGCAAGTGTTTTCTGCCTTAGAAACCCTCAGCAGTTGCGATAAGGATATACACATATCCGACGATTCATACTCTTCTTCACCTATTTTGCACTTTGCCAGCCATAAATCCTTTTTTTCTTTGCGCCGAATCAAGATTTAGATTAGAACAACGATGCTCCAAAAAAGATCGAACGGCTTAGCACTCCTAAAAATGTGGAACCAGAAAAAGCAATAAAATATTTAGTAAAATAAGCAAACAAATTATTGATTCTATGCTGTAAAATAAGTGTTTAAATATGTATCAAAAATAAAATTATAGTCTTCTGTTAGACATTTCTCAAATCAAGTACAAAATTATATAGTTTCCCTCCTTAAATTTTACTCTGGATCCACCCCTGATATAAAGCCCTATAAAAACCCGTTTTATATATGAAAAGAAACATAAAAAATATTTAACTTCAGTTGTGATGAAACTAATCTTCTTCTATATTGACGTAGACACCGCTTATGCGGATATGGTTGAACCGAAGCTTTAAGTGTAAATTCGCAAATACCAAATGTTCCTTACAAGAACTTTAATCGATCTGTATGGCAGCTTTAAACACTCGATATGTCGACTATATGTTAGAATCTGCTATCTTTATCGATTGTCCAGTGAGAATTTCATGACATTTCATTGATTGGAAGGGAAGTTATTGCGTTTTAAGTGTCAGTATGTTTATTTTATCGGTGGTAAAATGAGTTTCAAACAAAGAGACAACATTAAATTTTGTTTTAAAATTGGTAAAACTTTTACCGAGAAAATTCAATTGATGAAAAGAGCTTCTGGCGATGATTGCCTATGCCGTAGCAGAGTGCACGAGTGGTTTCAACGTTTTCAAAGTGGTCGTGAGGACATAAATGACTATCAACATGTGGGCCACTCAAAGTCCGTGATCACCGGAAATTCCATCGAAACCGTGCGTGAGTCCATCAAAAATCAGCCGAAATCATCATTGAAATTCATGGAAATGGAATTGAACACCACTAGAATATCGATTTATCGCTTTTCGACCAAACACTTGGACTTACGAAAGGTGTGTGCACGGTTTGCTCCTCACAAATTGACTGACGACCAAAAATTGCTCAGAATCCTTGTCATCGATCGCCCTCGGGACCGATTATTTGAACAAAAATCACATTTTAACCATTAAGCAATCCCCGTATTCACCTGATATGGCACCGTGCGACTTCTTCCTTTTCGGAAAAATGCATTTGCCCATGAAAGGAAAGTGTTATGCAGACGTAGAGGCCATTCAAAAGGCTTGCCCCGGCATACTGGCGGCCATACCGGCCAACGAGTTAAAACACTCGATCGACATGCTTTTGGACCACGCAAAAAGCTGTATTGAAGCAGAAGGAGACTATTTGGCATAAAATAATTTGATTTTGCCGAAAAAAAATTTTTTATGTTTTGTTTTAAGTCCTGTAAACATTGCTGCAGGGTCGGCTCGTTGAAATAGGCAATAAATAAGCAATTTAGTTGGTCTTGTTCTTATGTAAGAGTTCCGCCTTCAATTCATGTAGTTGAGAGTGATTACTTTAATTATCAGCAAAAAGGGATCAAAAGAACAAATTATTATTGCGGAATTGATGATTTTTACGAAAGGACATGGTGTATTCAGAAAAACTAACTGATTTTAAAATATAAGCGTGCAGAATAAGGAAAAATTCGATTTTCAATCCAAAAGTGTTCCTTAAACTAAGAGAACAATGACCTAATTATAGTGATTTGTACTTTATTGCCTGTTATTCAAATAATTTATAGTTTTCAGTGTATCTGTTTATAAACATATTTACAACATATTTATATTGCGCTGCTTTATGTGGTAAATATGTGCTACTCATATCTTCGAATCTTCACACATGTTCTACAAAAACCTTCATACATGGCATTTGGGTTCGTCTGCATTTGCAATGTTGTTTTGCTCTTAATTAATCCCAGCGGGCGTATTTGCTATGTCGCCTTAAGCTTTTGCAGAGATCAACATGCAAGCAAGCGCAGGAACAACAATCACACAATTCAGACAATGGGCTTAGCATATGCGAAGGCGCCAAAACAAGCAGTGCGTTTGTGCTAATTTATATACTTATAATTTGTATGTGTATGTGTGCGTTTGTACATGTGCTCCATTTTCTTACTTAGCATTTATTGTTATTCGCCTTAGTTTTTACACTCACACACGCACTAACCTCATTTCACTTTGCGCTAATTCTTGCGCTGCCACACTTCGGGCACAATGTTGCTCTGGTGTCCTGTTTTTCTTTGCAATCGTTGTTGTTAAGGTCAGTGCTGTCACTCGCTGCGGGTTGTACTCACTAACTAATGTGTATGTGAAACAGTTATGTCTGGTAAAACTGCCGCGCATAAACACATGCCTTACACTATTTATATACTCTCATTGTATATAACTGTCCTCAATGTATGTAGTTCTTCGTATGTATTCTCACCATTACATACATAGTTATAGCCACACTTCCGAAAAGATATTTGTGCGCCTTGAGGACTTTCATGCTTTTATGGCCCCAATTTGCAGCTCATCAAACTCGTCTCGCATATTTTCGCAAAATTTTCCCTCCGCTTAATTTTATTGCGTAATTTTGTGCACTTTGCCATCATAACTTTCGCAGACATTTATTTTTACTTTTGCACTGGCTTAGCCAATTGACTCAATGAGACCTGGGCTTGTCATTTTATTTTATTTACATTTATCTCTTTTCGTGCTCATCTCCTTCTGATCTTACTTCAGTTTAGGAAGATACTACAACTGACGAATTAGACATCAAAATTTGCTGACTTAGGTCTAACAGAAAACAAGTACTTAAGGAAAAGCTAAGTTTGGGCATAACCGAACATTTTATACACTTGCAACTTGCAAGAATCAAAACCGTCAAGTACATAAGGCTTGCTATTTATGTGGGGCCTTGGGAAACTTTTCGCCCGATTTTATTTATTCTAAGCACAAAAATGCACCGTTACAAGAAAAACGCACGCTCCCACAGAGCCACACAGCACTTGCGATAACCGAGTTATTGCGAGAAAAAGTTTGGAGATTCAATTATATCTAGAAATGGTGACTTTGAATGGCCTCCAAGAAGTTGTGACCATTATACTACTTCTTGAAGGGTTATTTGAGGTCATTGGTCTTTAGCAATAAACCACACTCTCTTCAAGTTTTAGAAGTCAATACTGAATATGCCGTGCATGACATGTGAATTGGTGTATTGGCAAATGTACTCAAAAATTGGGTTCATCGAATTCATCGATGAAAAGGAAGTCGTGGAGGTCATTATTGTGTCATTGTTTTATTCAGAAATTAATTGTATCGATTGAACTTCACAAGAGTAGAATACCCCCTTAACATTTAGCATGTTAGTTACGGAGATACTCAAGACAATTTTAGGTTAAGTGCACGAGGAGGCCGAGCTGAATTTCTCATTTATTTAGTACGATTTTCAACGTAACTTGCCAGTCGAATTTGGCATCAATTATAGGTTCGTTAATTTAATTGGTAATTTCATTGTCGTATTCAAGGCCGAGCGTTATCTTGATAGGAGTAAATGCCACAGCGATTCCATATTCTTTGCTTATTTTTTCACGACTCATTGCCTTTTGGGCAGTGAATTGTGTCTCTATGAGAAAAATGTCCAAGGAATAAACTCGTCATGCGCAAATCAAATTGATTCATTATTTTTACATACATCTTAATTACTTAATTCACTTTACCAGTGTACTTTGTGGGATAATGAAAACAGCTGTGGTAGTATATACTTGTATATACTTGTATAATATATGTACACTCACATATATTCTATGTAATTAAATGCGCATGTGTTTTATAAAGCAAATATCTATAAAGTGTGTAGTATATACGAGTATGTACGAGTATGTGTGCTTTATCCAATATATAAGTAATTCTTGGTAAAGCAAACGCTTCTGACCCTGCAAGGTACAATTATTCACAGCAGGTGTTATTTTTTCTCCCAGCGGTCCCGAAACTGGCTCATATCTCATCCATTTATTATGTGCAGCGCATGGCTGTATGCTGTGGTTAATTAAAATTTTATTACACATTACAATTAAGTACGCCATAGCCGTGTAATAAATGACTGGCGATATTGTGCTTCAATATATTTGTTCAATAACCGAAAATAAATATTAAACGCACATTTATTATGCTTTTGTAATTGGAGTATATTTTTTAATCCTCGGTTTAGATGTAAATCATATTAAATACACTTGTAATTCTTTTAGCTATACATCCGATTAATTTATCAACCAAATGGCGAAAATTTTATCCTGACAAATTACGTAATTTGTTTTTTTTTTTTTTGCTCTCGGTGCCCTAAATAATGCCAGAATTTAACAATAACTGCCAACGGGTAAATCGGGTTGCAAAATAATTATGAAATTGACAAAGGGGAAGAGGAAACTAGACTGAAAATTAAGTGTGCGCATAAAATGCCTGGCAGATAGTGAAACCACTGCGGTTGTGTCATAAACAATGCATTTCGTGGAGGCTATAATACTTATTATGGAGATTTGCCAATTACTTCGTTGAGATATTAAAAACAGACATTACTTTGAGAGATAAATGTCGATACAGTATTTAATAATAATAGAGTTATGTACATGCCATACAGCCAACGACACAATTAATTTATTGAAGGAGACTTTTAATGAGCGTAGCATCTCGCTTTGCAGCAAGCTCAGCAGCATGGCCTCTAAGATCGTGAGATTTAACACCGGCAGACTATTTTTTGTGAAGTCTGAAGAAAGTCTTGTATGTACGGGAAACGTTATTTCTGACATACGTAGATAATTTCTTACGTAGTGAAAATTGGCTGGAAATTTTTCGAGCCAGCCGCGGCAGAAAAACTCTTATCTTTATAATGAAGCTATATTCTATAAAATAAAATAAAATTATATTATATATAATGAACTTATCATACCCTGAACAGGGTATATTAAGTTTGTCAGGAAGATTGTAACACCCAGAAGGAAGCGTCGGAGACCCTATGAAGTATATGGGGTATTCCATACCAAATCGACCCCTTTTGAACCCGACCACTGTAGATTTTGCTGAAACTTATCCATCTTTTTTTACCCTTTGAAAAACATTTTTGAGAATTTTTTCAAAATTTTTTGTCCAACTTCAAAAAAGTTATGAATTTTTCAAAAAAATGGCTTTTTTATTTTCAAATAGCCATAACTTTTGTAGAAATTGACTTTTGGGGACCTTTTTTTTAAATTTTTGTTTTTGAATGAACTTTTCGAAAAAATACACGAAAAAAATTTAACACGATCAATTATACAAAATAATCGGTTTTTTCGTCATTTTTTGGAAGTTCGCCATTTTTGTTTTTTTGTTTTTTTTTCTCAAAAAAATTTCAATTAATTTGACAACTATCCCTGCTAATCCCGGAGTGGGCCGATTTTTTTTCATATTTTTTTTATTTATTTAAAAAAAAAATTGTCAAATTTTCAAAAATGAAAAATTTTTTTTCTGTAAACTTTATTTCACCAAACTCTTTTGAATAACTGTGAAAGGATGACGGTCATAAGAACATTTCTGGCAAAAGAAAAGCGGAGGAGTTGGCCGACCCTAGAACCTAGTTAGACAAATTCGAGGCCGAGGTAATATCATGCCCGCTAAGAATGAATAAAAGAGAGCTTTATATTTATATTACCCACTGCATGATAAAGAATCTGATATGACCCAGGTCTTACATGCCAGATTTAGGAACGTTAGATTCGCTAATAACTTTACGTTAAGAAATAACTTAAGGGGTTAGGGCTAGTCAGAATTTTCAAAAAATTAATTTTTTTTTTGCATTTTCGTTAAGCGTAATATCTTAAAAATATTTTCTGAAAACTTCACGTTGATCCGATAATTAGTTTTTGTGTTAATCGACAAATAACAAAGAGAGCTCGGGCGCTTCAAACCGCTCGTGAAACTTTAAACGTGTTTTTCTCAAAATTATGTTTTTTGAAGTGGTGACAACTGTAACTCGAAAATCGCTGAGTAGATTTTAATGAAATTCATACAGCGTTTAGAATACATAATAAAATCGGGCCTGACCGAAAAATTTTTTTTTCAAAATTTTAATTTTTTAAGACCATTTTTTCCGAAAATTTTAAACAAAAATTTCTTGAGATCGCCATTTTGTTAATTTTTGAAAAAAAAAAATTCTTCTATCAGGCCCAGGATTATCTATTTATAAAACTATTTTTTTTTTTTGTCCGATTGATTTTAAATGAACCTCCGAGGACTTATGGTTGTCATCGCAAGTACCTTTTTTGGAGCTGGGTTAACAAAAACAACTATAACATTGAAATTAAATTTTTTTTTTTTGAAATTTTCGTGACTTCAATTCAACACATTCTATAATAATGCCATATTACTACTTTTGTAAAATAACACGATTTAATAGCAAAAAAAAAATACTGAAATTTCTCATTTTTTCGTGCCTCTGACTACCCCTAACTCCTTAACTTGAAATCGGTAAGTTTTGTTTCGTTCCACAGATATACTATATTTTAAGGTAGATAGTTGATTATCTCGTTTCATTACCAGTCCGAAACTCTTCACGTTAGGGTATTAGAAAAAGTATTTCAAGTTCCTAGAGAGTATGACTATTAAATACTTCCATACTTTTACAAACTAATGTTTAGACTCTTAAACTCTAAAATAGAGTTATTTATTTTATTTATAATTTTATTACTTAAGATCTGAATAATAAGCAGCAAGCACAAAGGTTGGTGTAGTTTGTGGACTGGGGGAGTCATCGGTCCATATTTCTTCAAAAATGATAGTTGTGATAACCGACTATTTGATGCCGGAAATTGAAGCTCGTGATCTCAGCGAAATTAGATTTTAAGAAGACAACGTCACTTAATACACATCGCATCGTTCCATGAATTTATTGAGAGAACACTTCCGTGAGCAGATAATTTCCGGTTTAGGGCCGGTCGATTGGTCACCAAGATCGTTAGACTTTTTCCTGTGTGGATAAGTAAAGTTTAAAGTCTATGCGGACAATCCCGCTTCGAAGTCATCGAAAATTGGACTCAGCGGATGGACTATCTGAGACGTAGCCGCGGCCAAGATTTGTAAGAGATAATTTTCAAAAAATAATTGCCAGCGAATGTTCTTTCGTATGATAGTAATCATTTCCCATTAAATTTGAAATTTCTGTTTTTTTCTTAAAAATGTGTGGAGCTTCGAAATGGAATACCTTTCAGTAATAAAATATTACTACACCGCCCGAGTACAGTTGCATAACAATGTGTTCGGATGTGTTAGTTTAAGAATTCTTGTATTCCAATTTATAAATTTCACGTATGCCAGGGTCAAATTTAATAATAAGCAGCAAATGACCGCAAGATATTTTTCGTTTACCTTTACCTTATTAGAAAGTCAAAAGATAATAATTTGACATTTCTCTTCTTTCGCTTTAATGCAGGATTTTCTGTCTACGTATCAGACAAAATAGCAAAAAAAAATGTAGGTAAAGTCGCGTCGCCAAGCCTGCGGGCTGCCAAAGCAGCTTCTCTGGTCAATAAATTTTAATAAACCGGAGTCGAATGACCTTTTTCAGATAATATCGCAATTTATTTTATTATATCGAAATTTTCTTATTACATTGGTTGGTAATGAAAACGTGTGCTATTTCGATAGGCATTGGGTGCGGTCATTGGTAAATATATTTACATAAAAATATGCTGACCTTTTGCATTGATACTTGCTAAGAGAAATTTATTTGTTTTGCGGTTTTGGCTGCGTAATTTAATGTTAAATATCAATAAGTTTGGCAAAGTCAATATATAATTTATGGCATCGGCAAAGATTACCCAGCGACCGTTTTACATCAAAAATAGAAACGTTATAAATACATACATATTATATATCATATTCCATTGCTTTGTAAAAGAAGGAAATATTTCTTAAAACACACCAAGGTCCCCAAAACCCATAGCAAACTGAAATATGGAAGAATATTATTTTTAGCGTTTGACAATATTGCACTTTTAACTCTTTTTAGGTAAGGTCAATATGGTGTCGGTATCAGTAAGTCTTATATTAGGGGAATTAAATCAGAAATTCGTCCTTCTGCTGTACGTGTAAGGATCCCATTATCATCTGGGATCAGTACGGTAAGCATATAATTGGGCGAAAAATTTGTTGTGACAACGTGAATTCGCTGTTCTGTGCTGTAGTCAGAAATTTGAAAAGAAATTGTCATGTTCATTACGAGGTAACTTGTACTTATAGGAAGATAACTGGTAGTGGTTGCCGTCTGTATAATTCAACTTGTTTACTCCATCAGTTGGTGGTCAGTTCCAAGTTTATATAGAGCATTTTTAATTAAATACGATGAGATAGTTTACAGTAAAATATTTGATGGGAAAAATAACCGTGGAAGAAACTTTCTGAACATTATTTGGCTGCCGTTGCCACGGTATTTTATTTAAGGCATCGCAATCTAACATATTGGTAACGGAGAGACATCCCTTGTCATCCACCCCATTGGATTCATGGCGATTTACACGGTCTCGGAAAGAATATAAGTATGGCAGACACTTTTACAAATACATATGTATAGAGATTACGTGGAATCGGGTCCCTTTTGCGGCATCTATTTTCTGCAAAAGACTTCGGCCCTTAATGCCCACGCCGCATTTGACGAAACAGATGTCAATTAAAGATTTTCGCAATTCAGCGAACGTGGCATTGTAGTTAAGGAGAAAGATGATCCCCTCACGGGGAGTTGTTTTGTACTGCAAAGAAAGAAATGGCGCATAGTAGTTTCCCACCGTTGCGCCGGTGTCTGAGCAGTTACCTAGATAGCGATATACAAAATGCAACATAATTAAGATCAGGGATATTTGAGCGCTTGTGCTTTAGGTATGGAATGCAACAGTCTCAAGAATCCCGATGCTATTTTCCGTCAAATGGCATGTCGTATTTTTATCGATCGTCGCCATTCAAGTTTCGCCTTAATAGCTGACTCGCCTACTGTGGCTCGATTACTTCATCCGCGTCAGGTTACGGACGTTACAACGATGTAACCGACGAGAAAGGGCTTACGAGGTATGAAAATTAAGTAATGAGACTGATTCCATAAAAACCGTATATTTGAAAATTATTCTACAACTCTGTCATCCCCTTCAAAGTAGTCCCCTTGGGCATCTATGCAGCGATTCCAGCGCGTTTTTCATGCTTCGTAACATTTCGGGAACGCTTCGACTGGGATAACTCAAAATGGGTTCCTTCGACCACCGATTTTGTTTCAGGAAACAAAAAAAAAAGTCACACGGTGACATGGCGGACGATTAAGGCGGCTGTTGCAACACGGCGATTCCTTTAGAGGCCAAATACTGGGACACGCTGAGGGCGGTGTGGCACGGCACGTTGTCGTCATGAAGGATCCAGCTAAGAGCGATGTCTGGGCGCACCCTGTTGATTCGTTTTTACAATCTTTCGAGTACTGGGCAATAGTAGACTTGATTCACAGTTTTCCTGGTGGAACAAATTCTTTGTGGACGATTCCACGGCTATCAAAAAAGGCAATAATCATCGTTTTCACCTTCGACTTGCTCATGCGAGCTTTTTTCGGGCGGGGGCGCGCGGAGACAACCATTGTGAGCTTTGGCGTTTGGTTTCCGGGCCTTATTGGACTATCACCATACAGCCTTACAATTTAGGCGTACGTTTCCGAAGCTGTTTCGCCCAATCTGGCGCAAAATTTTATCGCGACGCGTTCCTCTTGATTTCGTTTTTCCATTTTCGTGACGAGCACTACAAACACACGTCTCTCAACTTGTCAACTTGTCTACTAAACAAGCTAGAGCGATGGTACATATCGGCGTTAATTAAATCAGTCTCATTACTTAATTGTCAAACCTCGTACACTGTATGAGACGGCGGCGGAGTGCTCTTACACTCTCTTCCGCTTTCGTAAACATTTTTGTGATCATGTTATTTCATCTGAAATAAAAGTTATGACTCCTGACTCCTCCGTTACTAGTAGATACACCTGACATATCTCAAGTCAATGAGAGCTCAATTAACGCTGAATGCGTCATTTTGATAAACTATAGAAAATACATAGGAGCATATATTCATCCTATACCATTTCATTGTTATCTGGTGTCAAAGGTTTAGCGGGTTTAAGATAGCGCTAGGTCCATAAACTTTTAGTTTCCAACCTCTTAAATCCTTTATTCCAAAAACAGAACTTGCTATGTAATGACTAACATACGTATACTACTGTCATCAAATTGAAAGGTGAAATTTGTCCATTTCATCTCCTTCAAAGTAGTCCCATCCTGCTGCAATATACTTATGCCAACGAATTTTCCAGTCATCATAGCACTTGAAAATATCCTCCGTCGTGATGGGCATCACGTCTTCTGCGATTCAGGCTTTATATTCTATTATGTATATTAAGTCAAAACGGTGTCCTCGGAGTGGTTATGTGAATTTACTGAATAACCAGAAGTTACACGAAGGTAAATCAGGCGAATCCGGTGCTTGCGGCGCGACATTAGTTGAAAATATGGCGAAATGATCACGAATAATCAATGCAGTATGAGATGGTGCATTATCGCACTTCTTTGTTCAATGAATTCAGATACAGTAAAATCGAAGAATTCACTTTTAGAGCTTCACAAAACGACGCGTATCTCAAATACTATTTTCACGTGAAATTTAGCATAGATGTCACTAACAGCTACCGATTCGAAAAACACGCAAAGTATTAATTAAATATTCACATTTTAATTTGATCACAGTAGTATGTTTCTGCATAAACTGACAGTGAACAAGAAATCCTTGTATTAATTTTGGCATGCTCGATGTACGAAAATTATGACACAAGGCTCCCCATCGGCAGTTTGAAAGTTGGCGCTCTTGATTACAAATTGCAAACTTGTAGCGACTTTCTCTTCTCTAACTTTCGATCATTTTGTGCCACTGGAAATAAGCCAACATATGTACTATAGGCGAAGCTAACAAAATCATTTTATATAATCGGCCATTTACCAACTATTGATAAAGCTACACTACAATTCTTTATAATAATGAATCTTTGGAAGATAAGCCATGAAATAATAATTAATTTTAAAAGTATAATCAATTAATTTAACTTGTAACACAAGTCGAATTTTTTATGAATTGCTGAGAATTCTTTATTTACACAAACTTTGTCCGTATGTATGATTGAGACCACTGTACCAATATTAATTATCAAAATATTCAAATTTTTATTAAAGGCAATATTAGATCAAAGTGAATTTATAATACAGCAAAAGTCAAACGTCAATAGAATAAGTCATACAAATATATATGGTAATTGAAATCGGTGTGGTTGTGGGTGGACATAAAAGTGATTTCGAAAGCATGGCATAATTGAATATTCTCGCCAAATGTATTTGCTTTAACTGAAATTTGCAGAATTTTGGTTGCCACAACACGTTTCTGTGGATATGTATACCTCGCATATACTTTATATACGCTTGTACGGCGCTGAGTCAGTGAATTTCATGCGTCCTTTGTCTGCCCTTACTTTCGCTCAATTACTCACCTCATCAAATGCAATGCGGCGCCAAAATCTTCAATCGTCTGTGATTCGCTCAGGGCTATGGCAACCTTCTCCACGCCACCCAACGGAGCGAGTGCGTCGCGAGCCTTACTGCCGAACAGCTTCTCCAAGTAATTGGGACCATGCGAGGCGATTAGACTTTGCAGGAAGGAGGCGGTCTCCTCAACAGGTGGGCGTTTAGCTGCAAGGAAATAAAGTCATGACTAAAGAGAAGCTTACATACCAAAATATACACAGATATATACATGTAGGAGAGTAACTGTTTGGCGCAACAAAATCCAAATCAGTAAATATTAGTATTTTAAGTGCTAATAAAAATTGTTTATGCCTCAAGCTTAGAGTCATAGTTCAGCTGGGTGCGTAATTGAAAAAGAGGCGTAATAAATTAGCAAACATGTGAGAGTTTACGAACTGAAATTACAGAGTGTTCACTGTATGACAGAAGCTGAGGAGAATCGTTTAAGTAATCAAGGACTGGCGCTAATATTAAGTACTGATCTGAGGTTTCTCCCGTACTTTAAATATAATTCTACTAAAGCGTTCGGCCAGTGTGTCCATAAAGTGCATCAAGGACACAACATGTGGTATATTGCCCAAAAAATAAGGTGACATTGTATTTATTTTGAAAATTCTTTGTTTATTCTTCCAAATCAATTTCATCCCTTTCAAACTAATCCCCTCCCGATGCAATTGAATCTCCTCTATCGTATAAAAACGGTGTCCCCGAAGCGGTCTTTTGAGCTTAGTGAACAGCCAGAAGTTGCACGGCGCCAGATCAGCTGAATATGGTGGTTGCGGAACGATATGGGTTGAGTTTTTGGCGAAATGATCACGAATTACGATTGCAGTATGGGATGGTGCATTATCGTGGTGCAAAAACCAAGAATTGTCTTTCCACAATTCCGGCCTTTTTAGGCGGATAGCGTTACGCAAACGACGCATAACGTTCAAATAATATTCCTTGTTGACTGTTTGACCGGTTGGAAGGAATTCATAATGCACAGCACCACGATAATCGAAGAAAACAGTCAACATGACCTTGATTTTTGAGCGACTTTGGCGCGATTTTTTTGGTCTCGGCTCTCTTTTGGCACGATATTCGTTCGATTAATCGGCTGTTTCGGGGTCGTAAGCATAGATCCAAGTCTCATCGCCAGTTATAATGCATTTCATGACACTCTGGTAGTCGGAAAGCATCGTTTCACACACTTCAACGCGACGCCTTTTTTCCAAAAAATTCAATGTTTTCGGTACCAGTCGAGATTTGACGCGCTTGAGGCCCAAAACATCCTTCAAAATGGTATTGGCTGAGCCTTTCGATATGCCAACTTCATCAGCAAGGTAACTCTAACAGTTAATCGACGGTTTTTCAACACCAAATCTTTGATTTGTTGAACGTGAGCTTCGTCGGTTGAGGTTGATGGTCGCCCTGGACGCTCCTCGTCTTCGACACGTTCACGGCCGGCTTGGAACTCACTATACCACTTGTAAAAATTTTTTTAGACATAGCCTCATCACCAAAGGCTTTCTGCACCATCCTTAACGTATCCGCAGCAGAAAATTGATTCCGTAAATTTAATGCAAATTTTTTCCTCAAAAATTTCGACTTCGCAAAAAACGAAAAACTCACTTTTAGCAGCTCACAAAACGACACGTATCTCAAACACTAATGAATATTTTGACATGAAATTTGACATAAATGTGACTGACAGTACTACCAACCTAAAAAAAATTACAATGTCTCCTTATTTTTTGAGCACAGTAGTATACCGTTATTTGACCTGGTGTAATATATGGTATATAACGTTATTGCGATAAAATCACTCTTCTTTAAAATTTAAGTTGATCCAAGAAAGAAACTTATCAGATGGCAGTGCAGTTCTTAACGGTCTTACTGTTTTAATACATTAGATCACCTCAGCCATTTATAATACATAATATCACCTATATATCCATTTTGATTTCTAGATAAAAAAAAATACACCTCAGATCTGCTTTCTGAAATCTTTATTACCAAGTCTGGCTTTGTTTCTAGAACAGATCGGATTCAAACAATATTGTTTGCATCACAAAGCAAGGACCATTCCAATTCCAGAGTAGTTTATTGTCTTCGACGAAACGACTGACAATGATATTACGATAATGGAAACTAAAAGTCGTTCAAGTGTATCTCTTCTATTTTAGACCACAAAATATACTTTAACGGAAATTTGTATGTTTTTGTCAACAAGCACATCCTTTTCTCTTCACTCATATCAAACATGCAGAGAAAACAATAATTAATGCAGAAATTGTTCAACCACAATAAAACTTGCCAGTTTCTAAAGTCACTGAGCCGAATGATTAACCGCAAATCAACATTATGAGCGGTCATGACTGTCAGTATTTGCTTCATGCCCTTTTCAGCTATTAAGGTATACTACATTTAACCCAATATTAAGGAACTCTGTGGCAGTCACAATACAAGAAAGCAAGAGAGTATGGGAGAATTTAGTAGACCTGCATTCGACCTGTGTCCTTCTGGCCGTAGAGTGAGTACCAGAAGGAGGCGTTTGGGTGAGACCATCCGTAGAAAACGACGGGAATTATGGAAAAACAATTCATGCATTTTACACGATGATAATGCACCACCGCATCGGGCAAGCATTGTGACCAAAAAACGCAATGAATATCATCGATCAACCACCGTAGTCACCAGATTTGGCTCCGCGTGATTTTTTCTTGTTCCCCAGACTGAAACTGCCGCTTCGTGAAATCCTTTTTCAGTCGAGCGAAGAGATAAAACAAAAATGCGCTGAAAGCCATCCCAAAAATTGTTTCGAGGACTAGAAAATTCGTTGGCATAAGTGTATTACATCTCCTGGAAAGCACTTTGAAGGCGACAAAATAAATATTGTTAAATAATTAACAATTTTCTTTTTGGTTAAAATTTCCGGGTACTATTTTTAGAGTCTCCAACGTTTCAGGGTTATGGTCGATGTTTGTTTAATTCAAAAATAAGTCGTGTTTTCATGTATGTAAAAAATTACATTCCTTGTTTGACATAAGCTAATTAGATTCATACTTTCATTTATATTTAATTAAAAAGCAATAAAATTCAAATAAATATTTGCTTTTCAATTAGTGTTTTGACATTTTGTTTGCATTTTTTAGCATTTAATTGCATTTTAATTTGCCTCACACCAAAAAGCGCCCCAAAAAATTAAAGCATACATCCAGGCGTTCATTACAACTACATGGACTCCGCGATATTATGATGCTTCAAAACAAATAAAAACAAACAACAAAAAACGCACACATGCATACTCAATTAGAAAAAGGTATGGCAGTAAAACAAAAGCAGCGACGAAAATAATTTACGCTTTTGCGTCATTTTTAATTGCGTTGCCCCGCAAAATATGCTAAGTTTAGTGCAGCTACCTTTTTGACTAACACTTTTTGCTTTTTTGTTGTTTGTTTGACACCTACATGAAATTGCTTTTAACAAAATGTGTCTGTGGCTGCCGCCTTTCTGGCTTGTTTGTTTTATCTCAATTTTAAATATTGTTTTTCGCTCTTATTACATTCCGTTTTTAAAAGCAATTTTCATGCATAAAAGTCAATATTGTTGTTTTATTTTAAGTCCGAAATTGCGTTTCAGCCGTTAGTCGCTAATTAAATAAGGTAAATGCCAGCAAAAACTTAAAATTCAGAAAGCCAAAGTTAAAGCCGAAGTGAATATCGAAAAGCAGAGTTTGTTGAATTTGGCAAAAACAGTTCAGGCGTTAATTTTTGTTCAATAGGGTTGTACTTGAAGATAAGTACAAAATTGTTTCTTCTCAAAACGCAGAAGTTGATGAAAGTACGGAAAAGGAGGGTATCAGGTCCTTACTAAAAATTTAAATACATAAGAAATCTGTTTGAAAAAGATTTAATTTATATTTTTAAGGACGACACTAATAAATATGTAAACGTATGTAATTAGTAAATAGATAAAATAATATTAAAGATCATTAGTCTCTGTGTATCACTGGGAACCGCTCGTTTATACCCTAAAATGCTGTCATTTAAACTCATTTCTATGTAGGCCTACCTTAAAGTCAGAAAATCATATTCCTATACAGACATCGATTGACTAAAATATAACAATCTCACACATACTATATAACAGGCGTTTTAACAGACTTACACTCCGGTACTCTACGAGCATTGTGCTCCGAAGAGCATTTCAGTTCAGAGTTACTGCTCCAAATAGGAGTATGCGTTAGATAACATTAAGAGTACCTACAAAACCCTGAACATCCGCGACGTTAGTTCTGCTTTCTCCAAGTAAAGCAAAGAAGCAAAGTGAATGTGTCTGGTAGTGAACGAGAGCAAGACAAAATATCTCTTGTCATCAAATAAATAGTCGCCGCACTAGCGGCTCACACGTCACTGTTGACAGTCATAATTTCGAAGTCGTGGACAATTTCGTCTATCTTGGAACTAGCATTAACCGCAACAAAAATGTCAGCCAAAATACAACGCAGAAACCCTCTAGCTTACAAGTGGTACTTCGGACTGAGTAAACAATTGAGAAGTTAAATCCTCTCTCAACGAACAAATATCAAACTCTTCAAGTCACTCATCATCCCCGTCCTGCTATATGAACAGAGGCATGGGCGGTGACAAAATCTGACGTCGACGTTACGAGTTTTCGAAAGAAAGGTTCTGGTCCTTTGTGCATTGGCAGCGGCGAGTATCTCATTCGATGGAACGATGAGCTGTTCGACATTGACATAGTTCGGCAAATTAAAAGATAACGGCAAGGCTGGCTAGGTCATGTCGGTCGAAAGTATCTTGGTTTGCGAAATTGCTTTATCTAACTCCTTCAAGACTTGAAACCGAACGACCAGTCTCGAAATGTCGCAAGGAAATTTTGTTCAGTGATGAAGCTCACTTTTGGTTGAATGTGAACATTAATCAACAAAATCGTTGACATTGAAAAGTTAGCAAGAAATGCTTTTACAGGAAATACATTACCGAAGATGGTTAACGGAACAAACGTAATACTAGTTTAAGTGTATCCATGGCGCATCTGTTCTATAAAAATGATAAAATAAGAAGTATTAAGTTAATCACAAACGAATTTGAGACGAAATCCTTAAGTTCGGCAGCAAATAATCAAAAATTTTATGGCATACTGGAGAAGTATCTTTAACGTGTTCCGACACGCTCATTAAACCGAAGGAAATGTGTGCTTCAAAAATTGAAAAGCTTCATGTCATCAGAGCTTGGCACCGAATTGGTTGCAAGTTTTATTGCTTGTAATTTTAGGTGAACCAAGGAAGCACTTTATTGGCTGTTAAAACAAGAGGACTTCTTATTGATGGCACAATAAAGAATACCAATTTTAATAGGAAACGGTGGTGCATAAAACTGAGGTCACATGAATTCATACAATCTTGTAATTTTTAAAGATGTCTTTTAGTTTTCGGTAAAGAAGTGGTTAATTGATTTTCTTAAATTTGATTAGTAGAACTAAGTTAAGGGACTCGCACCATAAAACCGTATTGTTCAAAAAGTGCTGAATATTAGTTAAGTATCTAACCAATAAATCGCGGAAAGTGAAATTTAATATATTCAGCTTTGTTCTGCATTTCAACTCAGTTTTAAAATCGATAGTACATTTTCCAGAAATCGATCACTTTTGATATATTGTCGAAATGATAAGCCTTCTTCAGAAAATCGAATTGACATATTTAAGTGAAACTTGGAAAAGAAAAATTTCACAACGATATACACTGAATAACTGATGAGCTGAGAATGGGCACCCTGACCTTAATATCATTTCACTGGATCGGTGCTCCACTAGCCTATTCCATTCTAACACTGAATCTGGGACCTTGTTTGAGTACAGGTCATGAAAATTCTGACTGTTACACTAAGAAAATGCTGAACGAAACTGAAATTGTTCATATATTTTTCTCTTTAAGTATACATATGTATATGATAAAAGCACAAACATAGTTTCCTACTCGATACGGTGTTATTTTCGACAATGAAAGTATATTCAGGCTAATATCTTTATACCCATTCTAGATGAGATCTTAATATTCAGATTAGTCCAAACTCGGCGCTCGCCTTTCCATACTATTTCATTAAGCTTGTCCGGTTGGGTATAAACTCCAAGTGCTTAATGCAACCCATATGCTCATGAAACTATTTACACAAGCAATTCATTTATATACATACATAAGTATGCTTTTCAACATTCTTTTCGTGCTCACTAGAAGACCAAACATGCCCCAAGCTATTTCAATAACTACGACTATGAGCACTTACATATAATACATTCCTTCTCCATCCTCGTTCCACGCCGCTTTACCGGTATATAGTACGTATATAAGTTATTTATTTGGTTTATACACAGCAACAACAACAGCGTTTGTTTTGTTTTTCTGCTTTTGCGTCGTGAAAATATTGCAGTTCTGTTGGCATTTTTCTGATTTCCCCGAAGGTGCAAATAAAATTCATATTGCATTTAAGGACCGAGCGAATAAACTAAACAACGAGTGCACAAACATGCTGTTGTACAAAATTGAAAAAAAACGTAAATAAATTTACAAATATCTGAGGTCATAACTAGAAAATTCTAATAAATTTCCCACATGAGAGCGCAGTGAATATTACCCGGTTCCGTGCAACAATTGGCCTTAAAATAATTGAGGTGAATGCAAACATGCTGTGGAGTTTGTTGTTTTTTCAACACTTTTGTGGTTGTATATTAAGTTGGATCAATGTTTGCTTAACACAATAAAGTACTTTTAATTAATGAAATTGAATGATTTTCTAATATGTTATATATTTTAGGATGCAGTGAATTTCTAAGTTCTGAGAAATCAAATACATATGTATGTTGCCTTTAGTAAATCTATGGTAAATCAATATCACTTAAATCTCCAATAATAGAATATAATACGAGCTCTTAGTTCTGGTTTAGTATATTCACAACATTAGTGAGGGTCATCTGTGATTGTACAACATTTTTAGGTAGAAGGGGCAACACAACAAAATCACTTTTTCAAGTATTTTAATACCAATCTTAATTGCCGTCTCCAAAATGGGATTATGAGGCAAAGCAAGTACGAACTTGTGTCTAAGTGTCGATTAGGAAGGCTTTCGGTGCTTTCAACGAATTTTGTTTTTCGTTTTCGGCATATTTTTGAAACACTATTCGCTAATTGTTGGACACTTTCTACGTTATATTCATAAACCCACATTTTGTTACCAGTAGTGACGGTTTGATGAATGTATGATCCACAGCGTCGTTGTCAATTATTTTTTTCCAACCTAGATCGACATCCCTTTTGCAAAAGATTGAGGTTCTTTGGTATGATTCTAGCATTGATTCGCTTCACACCAAAGATATGTTGAGTTATTTCAGAAGAAGTGTTCAAATCGTACACTAATTCTTTGTTACTAACAGAAAGATTTTCAACCCCGCTTTCTTTAAGTTTTTCAATGTTATCATCAATACAAAGTTGTACGGACGACTTACATCACACTAGTTTTCGTTGACTTCAGTACCTTCTCTAAATGCTTTGTGCCACCCAAGTATTTAGATTCGTGATAAAGTAGACTGTGCAAAACACTTCTGCATAATACTTTCAACAATTCTGCAGCCTTGGTTACTTTGGAAACGCAAAATCTCAAGCGAAATCCTTCCATTTTTGTTTTGATAGAGATTTCAAGACAAATCGTTCGCGTCGTAAAAAACACCTGCCAAGCATACAATAATTGGCATGTATGAAGATCCAAACGTCCAACAAACGTAAAACAAATCTACGATGTTTTGATGGTATTTCAAAATTATTTGAGTTATATCAACTATGATCAGTGAAAACATTTTTAGTGACATTGCATGACTGGGTTTTAAAGCATGCAAATTCGGACTGTAATTGTCTACTTCACGCACGACTTTTCACATAATTTATCAGTTTCTCTCACTTATTAATCAAACACCAGTGAAGAAATTGTAATAAAATTGAGGACAAATATTCCCTTGAATGTTCAGCAAATATCATCCAAAATCTTTCAAATCTGCAGTAAATTTCCCCCAGATACCAAATATGACAGGCTGAGCATACAGCCTAATTTATGTTGAGAATATGCGAAAATATATAATGGGGCTATCTGCCTCTTGCTATTGTAATATAACGATAAGATAATATATTGTATAAGAAAAAAAGAAAGACACCATACAAGTAAATAATGGCTTTCTAGGGAACTTTCAGCATCGGTTATGTTAGGTTAGATGGCTGATCGAAGATCGCACGTAATATATGTAGTTCTTCACGAAGCCATGGAAAAGAAGAAGTTCGGATCTAGATAAGCAAAACGCTTAGTATGCAATAAAAATTTGTATAGGCGTTCAATTTTAATTCTCGCAAGTTCGGTCTTTACCTCCCAAATGCGATACAGTTAAGAAGCAATTAATGAGTTGTTTCCACCTCATCTTCTTTCGTACAGTTTTTGCAAACGGCATCTGTTAAGATTCCCAACCTTACAGCATGGACGCCACTAGGAATGGCCTGTTAAAAGCCCCACTACTAGGGAGAGGCTAGTCTTTCTGAGGGCAAATAGATCACTCGTTTTTCTACGGTTAAACATGGGCCAAAAGGCGTTTACGACAGCGCAAGTACTGATGGTGGTCCATCGGTTTTAGGATTCCTTGCTAGCTCAACAGCTTTACAATTTCCTGCGGTTCCGCTATGGCCCGGCACTCAAACCAGTTTTAACCCAAGGACACTCGATGCTATTGATAGCGAGATTAGGCCTCGACCAACCCTGAATGCACTGTAAATAAGTCAAGGCTAGTATCGCCGCTCTGCTATCTGAGTGAATATTCACTCCTCTGAAGAAGGCTGCACACCGGAGCAGCAGATCTGCGGCTACCTTAATGTCTGCAATCTCGGCTTGAAATACACTGCAATAGAGAGGAAGTCTGAAGTTGGAGTTGATAGAGAGCTCCAGACAGTAAACCTCTCAACCGTCCTTTCCGCCAAGCTTTGACTCATGCGTAAAGAAGCTCACTGCCCCACCCTTCCAACGACTTTTTCTCATCCTTAGCTGCCGCGTCGGTATAAGGGCAGAGAAGGAGCCGCCTGAGTTCAGGTTGGCGACCTTAGTGCCCTACACATTCTGATGAGCACCGCCCGTTGAATACTCTCGAGTTTCTTTGCAAGTGTGATCTACTACCTTAATACAATAATTTTCACTTATCGGCTAAGAAGCGTGTGGTCTTTCAAAGAAGTTAAGCTGACATATTTTCTTGACTCAAATGAGGTTTTGCGTCGAAAATTTATAAAATTGATCGATACCTTTATGTAACCTCTTACTATGCATTATTATATTTCTGTATCCCTTCCTTGTCCGTATCTATGTCTGACCGTCCGTCTTTCTGCATATATAATGGAATTAGTCCCTCAATTTTGTAGCTATCGATCATTTAATTTTTCACACGTCCGTTCCTCACTAAGCAATTACGGTGCAACCCAAGTTAAGGGATATTCTTTATTTGATAACTTTTTGAGCTATTTAGTAAGAAAAATAAAATGAAAAGTAAATTTTTTACGCAGATTTACGTATATAACTCTGTCATATCGTTAGTTGTATCACATTATCCTGCTTAATTAACATTGATTGATGTGAAAAAGGCCATCCCAGGGCTTATACATAGGTGTTTCGTGGTGTGGGAAAAGGAAGATTACTAAAGGGTGATTTTTTAAGAGCTTGATAACTTTTTTAAAAAAAAAAACGCATAAAATTTGCAAAATCTCATCGGTTCTTTATTTGAAACGTTAGATTGGTTCATGACATTTACTTTTTGAAGATAATTTCATTTAAATGTTGACCGCGGCTGCGTCTTAGGTGGTCCATTCGGAAAGTCCAATTTTGGGCAACTTTTTCGAGCATTTCGGCCGGAATAGCCCGAATTTCTTCGGAAATGTTGTCTTCCAAAGCTGGAATAGTTGCTGGCTTATTTCTGTAGACTTTAGACTTGACGTAGCCCCACAAAAAATAGTCTAAAGGCGTTAAATCGCATGATCTTGGTGCCCAACTTACGGGTCCATTTCTTGAGATGAATTGTTGTCCGAAGTTTTCCCTCAA
This sequence comes from Bactrocera zonata, assembly GCA_037783105.1. NCBI lineage: Eukaryota > Metazoa > Arthropoda > Insecta > Diptera > Tephritidae > Bactrocera > Bactrocera zonata. The sequence continues at coordinate 128,980 of JBAWJQ010000271.1, read as the reverse complement.
AATGGCCATAGAATCGCGAGCTGTGTGGCATGTAGCGCCATCTTGTTGAAACCACATGTCAACCAAGTTCAGTTCTTCCATTTTTGGCAACAAAAAGTTTGTTAGCATCGAACGATAGCGATCGCCATTCACCGTAACGTTGCGTCCAACAGCATCTTTGAAAAAATACGGTCCAATGATTCCACCAGCGTACAAACCACACCAAACAGTGCATTTTTCGGGATGCATGGGCAGTTCTTGAACGGCTTCTGGTTGCTCTTCACCCCAAATGCGGCAATTTTGCTTATTTACGTAGCCATTCAACCAGAAATGAGCCTCATCGCTCATCGGACACGGACGCGAAACACATTTCGAACCGAACACTGATTTTGGTAATAAAATTCAATGATTTGCAAGCGTTGCTCGTTAGTAAGTCTATTCATGATGAAATGTCAAAGCATACTGAGCATCTTTCTCTTTGACACCATGTCTGACATCCCACGTGATCTGTCAAATACTACTGCATGAAAATCCTAACCTCAAAAAAATCACCCGTTATGAAAACGCAAAAATTAATAAAAACTGGGAAGTCTTGCTTACAGATATTGCATTTCAACTGTCATATATCATTAATCGCGTTAGCTGTCAGCATGTATGTACCCACCTACCTTTTACTATATGTATACCAACTACCATGCAAAATAACTGTTTATATGTATTCCTACACATAAATACAAGGTGAGTTCCAAAGTAAACAGAACAAATGTCTTTTTCGGCGAAATCAATTTATTTTATTCAAAAAGTCTCCTGCTTCAATACAGTTTTTTTCACGGTACAAAAGCATGTCGAACGAGTGTTTTAGCTCGTTGGCCGGTATGGCCGCCAGTATGCCGGTGCATAACGCTTTCCTTTCATGGGCAAATGAATTTTTCCGAAAAGGGAGAAGTCGCAGGATGCCATATCAGGTGAACCCGGGGAGTGGTTAATGGTAAAATGTGACTTTTGGTCAAATAAGCGGTCACAAGCGTCGATCGAATGTCGGATTCCGAGCAACATTTGTCCAAGTCCAAGTGTTCGATCAAAATGCGATAAATCGATATTTTAGAGATGTTCAATTCCATTTCCATGAATTTCAATAATGAGTTCGGCTGATTTTTGATGAATTCAGGCACGGTTTTGATGGAATTTCCGGTGATCATGGATTTTTATTGGCTCATATGTTAATCGTCATTTATGTCCTCACGACCACGTTGAAAACGTTGAAACCACTCGTGCACTCTGCTACTGGATAGACAATCATCTCCATAAACTTGTTTCATCAATTGAAACGTTTCGGTAATAGTTTTACCAATTTTAAAACAAAATTTAATGTTGACTCTTTGTTCGAGGCTCATTTTCCCACCGATAACACAAACATACTGACACTTAAAACGCAATAACTTCACTTCCCATCAATGAAATGTCATGAAGTTCTCACTGAACAATCGACAAAGATAACAGATTCTTACGCATCAGTCGACATATTGATGGCGCCACCAGGGGGCGCTAGATTCAAAAAGTCCTGTTTATTTTGGAACACACCTTGTACGTATATTTATTCTGCTCGTTCACAGTTAAGGTACATATGTATATATATATATGTATGTGCCAGCTTCAACACGACTGTCACCGTTCTCGCCTACGAGCTTTAGAGGCTTAAAAAGCAATTTATCTCCTGACCAATGCATTTCAAGCAACTGACACCGAGCTGAGCACATTCGTCAAATTTGACAGCCAGTACTTCGTACCACGTAGGTGCTGCAAGGGCGATTGTTTCATACAATTCACTCGACGCAGTTGTTTCTTTTGCTGTTTTTGTTGTAGGTTGTTATGGACAACTCTCAGCAATCAAGGCAAATGCATTTTTACTGAATCGAATTGTGAATATATGAGGAGCAGTTGCCTGAGCTGTTCTTCCTTTAGGAGGCGTGGATACGAGTTTAAAAAACAATTCAAAAGTAGTAAAAGTATTTTTCATCAATTCTTAAGTCTCTAGATGGATTTCGGATAAACAAATGAACATTAGAATTAATTTATGGTATTTCGAAGTACTTTTTTGCCGGATCACTCCAAATTAGAAAGTTTAAAATCTCTTTGAAATTTGTTTCTAATGTAAATATTCTGGCTGTAAATTACTGTGCCTCGAACTACATATCCGATAATCACAAATTCTGTATTTAAATATCGCCAAACTCTCTCATGTCGCAAATCAAGTTTTTAGTGCTCTCTGGAATTACAAAATCAAATGTTCATGCAGCCAATGTGATTGTCAATTACGCTTAATAATATTTTGCGACTCTCAATGTCCTGACATTGCCACCTAGCTCCACTTTAATTTTCACCAGCGCCATTATTCACACGAATGTGTTTTCACTTACCTGCCGTACAGAGTCGCATGTCCTCGTCGTAGCCATCGGAGCAATCGGGCGCACCATCGCATAAATATTGAATCGAAATGCAATTACCATCACCCGGACACTTGAACGGCTCATATGGATGACAGGCATCTACACCAGGCAACCACCAACCGCACCACAGCACCGCAAGCATTGAACCCGTGCATGCACGATTCGCACAATAACAAAATATGAGCATAGATTTATGTCGGTGGTTTGGCGTAATTTACGAATGACCAAGTGTATAAATATTATGGCAGTTGATTAGCAGCGGTTTGGTCGAGTCAACGGTCAGGCGAGTTGTAGCCAGCCGTTAGGGGGAGACACGTGCGACATTTAACATTGTCGACATTCATCGTTGGGTTGGCCAGTCAATTATAATTGCAGTTGTTGTTGGCGTTGCCATTAATTGGTATTACGTTGGAAAATACGACATCCGATTGCGACAAATTGGATTTATCATGGATTTTGGTGAGCCCATGTGCGGTGAGTTGGTGGCGTTTTTCAGCATTTTTTTGTCGAAATTAATTGGTGATTTGCATGAAATGACAAGAAAAAAGAAGGAAATTGATTATTATTATTATTATTACTAGTATTTTTCATATTTGTACTCATACATGTACATATTCTTGGCCATACTAATTTAATAACGACTATTATTCAAATTAATGTTCATTAAATATCATGTAATATTCCTGTTCATATCCATATCCGCATTGGTTTTCATATATATATATATATTTAGACAGATACCTTTTTACCTTACTCATATTCAGATCCTTACTAATACGAGTATTCATACTCATACCCATATTCAGATTTAGATTCATACTTAAACTCATATGTAAACTCATACTTATATCTCTACTCTTACTTAAATTCTGATTCAGATTCCTACTCATACTTATAAAGGTATCAACTCATACTCATATTCAGATCCAGATTCAGATCTACACTCATATTCCTACGCACACTCATATGTATAGCATACTTATACTTATATTCCCACACGTACTCATATTCCTAGTCATAATCATTCGCTTGATCCTATTAACACCCCATATCCATATTTGTATACGTGAATATTCACATACATTTTTTCCCGAAATTCAGTTTCCCATTCGCAAACCAACATCTTATACTATATATGCATTCGATAACACTCCTTTCTTTCATTTAACAAACTAAACTAGAGTTAGATATTCATTCCCAATGTAATAGTGTTGCAAATGACTAGCCGATAAAAATCGTAAACCAATTCACAAACACCTACACACTTACATACATAGCGGCAACAATTTACCTCTAAAAATCGCACCCCTGTCTGCTTCTCTCCCAGCGCAAGCATAAAATCCCCAAAAAGTGCCAACTAAACTTGCGATTTAATAGTCTGCCTGACAATGGCTGCTACAATCGGCGCAAGTGTCAACAGCAGCAACACATGAAACCCAACCGCCATAAGCAAATTGCGATGTGAGGCCCACATGGCGTATACTTAACACGCAATTTACTGGAAATTATTTGCGCTCTATCCAGCGCGTTCATTGCTTCTTCTGTAACGCGTTGCCTTGCAAATACATTGCAAAGGAATTTTGTTGAAATTGTGTCACTTTCACATTTTATATATGTAGTTGTCTGCCATTGTAACCTCTAAATGGCGTGGCAAAAAGCGGGTTACATCAATGTACTTGCCACATGACCTCTTTATTTCACACAGATTTCTCGGGTTATTGATTTTTGCTCTGATTTTTGCATAAGCTTACGTACATATATATTATATGTACAGTTATATGCCTGTACATGCTCAACCAATAATCGGTTTGCTTCTTCGTTTTCCATTTGCTGATTGTCTGCTTCTGCTTAAAGGGTCAATACTGGCAATAGTTTAACGTGCTCTGCGTTTATTTTGTATTTTATGCAGCGATGTGAAAAGGAAAACTATATCGAAGTGAAATTCATATACCAGAATGAACTCGAATTTTCGTATAGTTTTAAACAAATATTTAATATGGCAACTGAGGGTATAAAAATATTTATAAAATTTATTTTTATTGTATTTAAAGCGAAAATTATTAATAGAATATTTGAAAATATAAAGTTACTAAATATTTTGATCAGCTAATGGTTTCTTGCTTAATAATTATGTATCTGTATGAATATGGTACGCATAAGGGATATGCTTAGGTTTAGCTCATGCTTACTCTGTGCGAAATGATTCATTCAAATTTTTGTAGGCAATTTGATGAATTGGAAATCTACTTATTGGGGATCTTCACGCGACAGATGGAGCCTATGTAGCTTTTACCAGCCTTACTACAACCTATGATATAAAGCGGGTTTTTGTTTTTGGAATCTCAATTAGCAAAACCTTTTCTTCACCAATTGTGATTTTTCTTTGCCTCGATTTATGTTTTCCAAACTGAACTGGATCTGAAAACTGATGTAGACATGAGAGTGATTGAAGTTGATTTTCTGTGGAAGTTAGTATATCCAACAGATATGCTATAAAACCACGAATATTCACTAAAATTATTGCAACTGTCAATTCTTCGCCAAATTTACACTGTGATATTTATATGAAGTATGTAACACATATGAGCAAAGAAAATCAAATATTCCTGATTTCAAAATTTTTTTGCATTACGAAAGTTATTAGAAAAATAATATATACATGTGTATTCAAATATGTAAACAAGTTGAATTTTTTTCGCGGAAATATAACGGTACAATTTCTCGTTAATTTTCTGACGGTGTCTGGTTTGCGCCAGGTGCACATTTGCTCAATTTTCTTACAACATTGGTCACATTTAGGAGTGTGAGCATAGCTAAGATCAAATGAAGAATTTTCGTGTTTTGTAAATACTAACTAAGAGCTCTATTTATTAATTAACTAACATCTTAAAAAGTATTTTTCACTTTATAAGCGGTAAATAGAATTAGAAGCTTTGAGTTTTGTGAAGCTCTTAAATTCGTGTTTTTTTGTTTTTAATCAAGAAAATTGCTGACTCTATTAAAAAAGCTGTGTTTCATTGGTTGTCTGAAGGGCTCTCATATCGGCAAGTTGCTAATCTAGCTGAAATTTTGTTTGAATCACTGAAAAATATAAAGCAAATTATCATGAAATGTCTGCAGAAAACCTCGATCTGGTCGCCAATCTATTTTAAATAACCAGACCAACTATTTGCATTCCATGACCATGGCAATAGTAAAATCAGGTACTGAGATTCAGAAAGAACTTTAAAGGACTTACGTAAAATATGTTTATCGCATGACTGTACACCACAAGTTGAAGAAACAAAGGTTCAAAGCCAGACGCAAAATTAAAAACAAAAACTTTTGCTTACTAAACATCCTCAAAAACTACGTGTAAAATTTGTTAAAGCCAAAATTGGACTCCAGAACAGTGGACGAATGTATTTTGGGCAAACGAAAGCAAGATTAATCTTCACCGGTCAAACAGAATGCATTAGTCAAATTTGGGGGCGGAAAATTCCATTCTTGGAGTGACTTTTGCAAAACTGAAGTTGGGTACCTAGTTTTAATCGAGGTATATATGGACGCGAATATATATAGACATATTAAGGCAAGGGTATTTTTCTTCGTTGGAAATTGGGTCTGAACAGTAGCAAAATCGTCAAAGTTCCGATATTAATTCTATCGATAATCTGTGGGTTGTTTAAAAAAAATACACAATTATGCCTGTCTACCTACAACAAAGGCGGCAGTATTTTCTAGATGTTTAGAAGTATGGAACTCCATCACTAAAAAGAATGTGAAGATTTCGATTTCCATAGCGTTTCCAAGTTGATTAAGGTAGTGACTTCAGTGAAAATTCCATAAATCATATTGTCATGAAAAAAAAATATTGTAAACGAGCTGTGTGCCTACGCAAGAATTGATTTGCTTACCGGTATTCATTAGACATTATCTGCCTTGTTCTTAAAACGTTGGCAGTCATTTGAGAACCGATGGGAATATTGATTACCTTGTATTGCTACATACTGATCTTTCCGCCGATAAACTGACTCATTTGAGAGAATTAAAACAGAATATTTTAATAACATTTTATTGTCTTAGAAAATATTTGGCAACACTTAATCGCTAAGAATATTTTGAAGCAAATGGTAAGAGAAATCTTGCTGCAATATAATACATAGCTGTATTTCCATAAATATGTAAATAAAATATTAAAACATTCTCATCACAATTGCCAACTATTATGAGTAATAAAATGAAGTATGGGCAATAGTTTTGCTTCATATCTCTAAAAATCTGTTAAGAGGATCAGTTAGAAGGTCGAAAAAGCGAATTTTTCAGAATTTTTCTGAGAAAACTTTTAAATTTTGTGATCCAAATAACAATATCAAGTTTGCTGTGTGTGTTATTTAATATATGGACATTAAGAAAATAAATTAAAACAATTTTTTCAAAATTCTAACTGTATATGTGTAACTCCATAAATTTGACACTCTAATCAACTCGTGACAAAAAGCGATTGAAGTCACTTCGCATGTTTTTCAATGGTGAAGGTTAAAATTTTTCATTATTCTTTTGAAAATCAATACCATGAAATTTTTGGGAAAACTAATTCCGATTGCAATCAGCAAAAGATTTATGATAGACTGTTACAAAGCAGCGTTTGTGGTAACCGCTCATCTACTACCGTTGAAAATGTAATGGAAATGAATTTAATTAACTATGTTGAAATAACTGAATGAAGACATAAATAAATATGCAATACACATTTCGCTTTGTGCGTATATGAGTGTACATGTTTAGCAATATGTACATATGTATAATGCATTGTGCATACTCATATGCATATCTTCCAATACTCAAATTAGCGTGGGCTCAGAATAAAAATGTAATTACGTATACGCCATGTCAATTTCGTGAAATTCAACTCTAATAATTGATTTTGTCGCATATTGTACACATATATTGATATTCATTGTTATGCAGTTTAATTAAGCGCATGCAGTTATTATTCTAAATAAATTATTAGTTTTACATAAGACAATGAGCAGCAATAGTAATTAATTTCCAGAATTCGTTATTAATTGACTTTAACAAAACACTACGACACAAAGCAAATAGTTGAAAATACGAAAATATCTATGAGTTGCTAGTTACATTTTTAAGACTTTGATTTGAATTTATCTTGAAGTAAGAGCGGTAACTTCGTGCGGAATGCAATAAGATATGCTATTGAAAATCTTAAGCATATGAAGAGTTTTAGCAATACGTGTATGCGTGAAGTGTACTAGGTGACAATATTGTTGACCTCTGCGAAAGTTGTATGCTCATTTTATGCTTGCCAATGCTCACAAAACTATTTGATGAATATTTTTGCCCAACACACTACCTTGTGGAACTCCTACTTTTATTTCCCTAAGAATAGAATACTCGTCTCCTTGTTTAACGCCTGATAAATATGATTTTATGATATCACAACACAGTTTTGGTGGAACCAGTTCCTATTTCGAAAGCAGTCCTTTGTGACAAACTTTACCGAATGCTTTTGCAACATCCAAAAACATGGTAGAATAGAATTTTTTATCCTTAAGTCTATTTCATTAGTGTGTGTAATTCTGCGGATTTAATCAATCGCAGAATGGTTAGCTCGAAACTAAAACTGATGCACTGCAATAATGGTTTTTCGTTCTATGACTTTTTTGAGATGTTTTGTGAGAATTTTCTCAAAAAGCTCCGATATTATCGGTTGAAGTGATATGGGCCTGTAAGAATATACATCATAACTTGGTCTTCCTGGCTTTTGAGTCATGATAACTTCAGCAATTTTCCAATAAGTTGGCACGTGTTTAAAATGAAAAGATGCTTTAACATTGTTGGTAATTTATACTATACTTATTGGAGGAAGTTGTTTTCGAACCGCGGCAGTAATCAAGTCGTTAGCGGTTTTTTTTTTTCTTTTTTTTTTTTTTTTGATTTTCATATTTTTGATTTTCTTCCTCAGCTCTTATGCAACTTAAGATTTCTTCGCTTTCTTGACTGGAAACAGTAGGATAATCTAAAATACTTCTGCTTTTTTTTGAAATATCTCTACCCCAATTATCAGCACTTATTTTAATGAAAGATGCTTGAGTTTTTTGGTATTTCTAATATTTTACAGCTTTTCCAAAGAGAGTAATCGGAATTTCTATTACTTGTTAGGGACCTAAAATATTTTCCGAAACTCTCATTTTTAAATCTCTCAATTTTTCGATTAAGATTTTTAGAAACTTTTTTAAAATGGATTTTCAGTTGGTCAACAAGTTTGATGCCACTTACGTCGTAAATTTCACTTTAGTTTAACTACTGGTGTACTTTTCCAAGTTGCGTGTTGTACACTTGTTATAAAATATAATATAAAATTTCAGAATCCAGTCTTATAAGTCGACGTTACGAGTTTTTGAGGAAAGGGTTAAATGAAGATTTATGGTTTTTTGCGCGTTGGCCACGGCGAATATCGCATTCAATGCGGCTTCGCTGGCTGGGTCATGTTGTACGAATGGGTGAAAACACTACAGAACTGTAAGTACTCGACGCAGTACCCGCCGGGGAAAACAGAGGAAGAAAGGATATGCGGTTTCTACGTCAGTAAGGAAACAGAATATTCGCTTTTATACGTTTATTGCAAAAAGCCCCTGTTTTGTCTTCAAAGATGATGGTTTCAATATATATTAAATATATTGGAGAATGACTTGGACATAACCATGATTGATCGACACAAAGTTCCGAAATATTTTGTGGACTATTAAAGAATGTATTATACATGAAATCTTCTGGCAATCTAATAGCCAATGCGATGGTAAGGTCGTTGAGAATGCATAGCTTCTGGTTGATTATAGTGCTTTCTAGAGTTATCTTCCCTTTGTAGTCGTAAGCCTTGAACCCCAGAGCGTGTCCTTTGTGTAGATATTGTTTCCCCCATTATGAATATATACCTGGGTCTGTTTATTAAGTGTTGGTACTCTTCAAATTGAATTTGATGCTTTTGAGGACTATGCACAGAGGTAAGTGAGAGTGGACTTTTACCTCCGTAAATAGTCACTGTTGTAGTTTGAAAGTTAAAAGTTCCAAAATGTTTAATTTTATTTTTTATTAATATTGTGCTTTCGACACGGTGCTATTGCTTGGATTGTATTTGACTGATATTGTCTGGTAAGTTTCATAGATTTTTATTTTAGAATATGTTTATGACATAAAATGATAACTAGTCAAGTTTTTCCAAGTTCAATGTAATCTCGATTTCATTCTTATGTTTGATGAACCCATTTGAGTTTTATAGAAGAATTTCTATTGCTTTAGACTATCTTTAGTTAAGTCATAACTTCGATATTAAAAATATTATTCAATTGGCAGTATATTAACATACAAGTACTTTTTAAACACTTCTCACAGACTGTCACTGTATACTGCTGAAATTTTAACTGTAGATTCATTGTTGCTATAATATGTGATCACCGTACTTACCTGTTTCCAACCAATAAAAGCTGAATAACTTGGAGGTGTAAGAGTAAATGATTATTTGAAAGACTTTACTTTACAGATCAGCCAATAAAAGGCTCATTAACAGTTTAAGTATGAATGAACACAATCTATTGGAGACAAGGCGTTCAATGGCAGAGAGCAGTAGCAAAGCGTTATGATTATTCTCATATGGGAGAAACTGCCGATTTCAAACAAAGCCTCCTCTCTAATAGCCAACGATTTCAAGTCATATATTTATATTCCTATTTTATATTAGGGGCCGTTAAGTAGGATTAAATAAGTAGACACGAAAGGAGACTAATTCCATACAGCTGTCTGCAGTTTTTGAAAGTAAGTCGAACGAATAAGGTAACTGGATTTTATGATTACTAAGAATAAACATTTCATTTCCGACTTTGAGACTCGAATGATATGATAAGAGGAGCAACTTGTATATAATAAAAAATAAAATATTATACTTTCTGAATAGGCACCGCTTACATCACAGCCAAAAAAAATTTTAACAATAATAATTTTTTAAATCCTATTTGTAAAATATAATCATATTTTTAAAAACCCTGCCATATAGTGAAACCACTTGCAGTTAATTGCTTATGCATTATCAAACTGTAAATTAAATAGTCCGACGAAATAACACTTTTACCCATTCTCAAGCAGCTCTACATGCTTACAACTACATACATACATTTGTATGTTATTATTTTCCGTTTCTCTGAATTCAATGAAAGGGTTTGCTTATTACATTTGGGTATACTTAAGTTGTGTTCGCTCAAAAAGGCGTTGGCGTGTGTGGAATTGCGTAAGCATAAATTCGCTGAAAAGTAAAACAAAAACAATAAACCTACTGTTTACGCAGTGAATGCAAATGAGATGCGTGTTTGAGGGGAAACTTAAAATAAGCAATTAAATGAGGCGCCGAAATGGGGGCGCTTTTGTAGTTTCCGCTGTAAATTAGATGCGTTCAAATTAGGGTGCCGAACGGTTTGCGACCAGCTGCGTTGGCTTATACAAACATTTAAGTTTCAGTTTGAAGGCCAAGGCAAACTTTATGTGTAAAAGCTGTTGGTGTCAGCAATTATTTTCTACTACATGTGTTGTTGTGGAAATTTCCATTAAGCTGAGGCAGAAAAAAGTTTCTGATTGGTGTTTTTAAAGCAGCGATTCATAAATATTTATTTGAAAAGGTTCTTCCAAGCAGAAGGATTTTTTATTTTATTTTTGTTTTTCTATTTTATTTCTTTACTTAATTGCCATTGTAACTAGTTAACTTGAAATGATCTAACGCACAATTTGGTTTGCTGTTTGCAAAGTGCAGAGAGTCTGGCTGCTGTATAAGATGGCGTTGTTTTGCGCTTAAGTCTTTCTTTGCATTTACGTTGAGTGACAAGAGCTCTGGCTTCAGTATTCACATGGTCAGAAAGTCTTTCCTTATGAGACTTTGCATATTTGTTGGTTGATGCGGCAACTGAGTCAATTCCGAGATCTCCTTCAAGATCGTGACGGCGAACATAACAAGTCGCATTGACGGCGCATCTGAAAATTTTATTTTGAAATCGCTGGATTTATAGGACAAAGCTAGGGCTAGAGCAACCCCGAAATTGTATCCTATAAGTTCACACTAGTCTGAGCACCTTCTTGTAAACCAGAATTTTTCTATATGTGTGGATAGGGCAAAGTTTCTACCTAGTAGCCAATACAAGTCTCTGAATTTTATTTCTAATTCCTCTTTTTTCTTCTTGACATGTGCACTCCATCCATCTAAGTGTTGTGTCCAGGGCCATGCCTAGGCAGCATTGTGATATGGTATTTACACACCGGAGTCATGTGTAGAAGTTCACGCAAGTGAGGAAAGTTCTCTGATCGCCATTCACTTGGGAGTGGCCAGAAACGATTCTTTTACATATGACTCAAGCAGCTCACGACTTCTGGTCTTTGACCAAGTATCCTCTGGGTAGCCTAAGAACATCCGTTTGAAGGCGAGCTAAAGTGAGAAGGCGAAATATTCCCCTACTTAGGGTTGTGCGCTGGGTTTGGGACCCGCCACGTAAAAAACCATCCCCAATGAAAAATCGCAAACAGCCTCGGATGAGAGACCCCCTTTTGATGACGACCACGGCAAACGAAATAAGGACTATGATTTGAGGGCATGCACCTGGAATGTCCGGTCCCTTAATTGGGAAGGTGCCGCTGCCCAGCTGGTAGATGTCCTCGTAAAGGTAAAGGCTGACATCACCGCCGTCCAAGAAATGCGATGGACGGGACAAGGACAGAGACGAGTAGGTCCTTGTGACATTTACTACAGTGGCCATATAAAGGAGCGCAAGTTTGGTGTTGGATTCGTGGTGGGAGAGAGACTCCGTCGCCGAGTACTATCATTCACTCCGGAGAATGAACGTCTAGCCACAATCCGTATCAAAGCGAGGTTCTTCAACATATCGCTGATTTGCGCCCACGCCCCGACGGAAGAGAAGGACGATGTGACCAAAGATGCCTTTTATGAGTGCTTGGAGCGCACTTATGAGAGATGCCCCCACCACGACGTCAAAATCGTGCTTGGCGACTTCAACGCCAGGGTGGGCAAAGAAGGTATCTTTGGCACTACGGTCGGTAAATTTAGCCTCCACGAGGAAACATCCCCAAATGGGTTGAGGCTGATCGACTTCGCCGGGGCCCGAAATATGGTTATCTGTAGTACTAGATTCCAGCATAAGAAGATACATCAAGCTACCTGGCTGTCTCCGGATCGAAAAACCACCAACCAGATCGATCATGTTGTGATAGACGGAAGACACGTCTCCAGTGTTTTAGATGTGCGTGCGCTCCGAGGTCCTAACATCGACTCGGACCACTACATTGTTGCAGCCAAAATTCGCACCCGCCTCTGTGCAGCAAGAAACGCACGCCAACAAACACAAGGAAGGTTCGACGTCGAGAAGCTGCAATCACAACAGACAGCCGAACGATTTTCTACTCGGCTTGCACTCCTGCTCTCTGAGAGCACTCGTCAACAACTCGGTATAAGGGAACTGTGGGACGGCATTTCAAACTCCTTACGTACAGCTGCAACCGAAACCATTGGTTTTCGGAAAGTGCAAAGGAACAGCTGGTACGACGAGGAGTGCCGTGTCGCAGCGGAGAGAAAACAGGCTGCCTACCTCGCAACGTTACGATCGACCACAACACGTGCGGGATGGGATAGATACCGAGAGTTGAAGAGGGAAGCGAGACGCATTTGTAGACAGAAAAAGAAAGAGGCCGAAATGCGTGAGTACGAAGAGCTTGATAAGCTGGCCGACAGGGGTAATGCTCGAAAATTCTACGAAAAGATGCGGCGGCTTACAGAAGGTTTCAAGACCGGAGCATACTCTTGTAGAACCCCCAAGGTGATCTAGCCACCGATGCCCAGAGCATACTTAAATTATGGAGGGAACACTTCTCCAGCCTGCTGAATGGCAGTGAACACACAACACCAGGAGAAAACGAACCCGATACCCCAATCGATGACGATGGAGCAGATGTTCCATTGCCCGACCATGACGAAGTTCGAATAGCAATTGCCCGTCTGAAAAACAACAAAGCGGCTGGGGCCGACGGATTGCCGGCCGAGCTATTCAAACACGGCGGCGAAGAGCTGATAAGGTGCATGCATCAGCTTCTTTGTAAAATATGGTCGGACGAAAGTATGCCCAATGATTGGAATTTAAGTGTGCTATGCCCAATCCATAAAAAAGGAGACCCCACAATCTGCGCCAACTACCGTGGGATTAGCCTCCTCAACATCGCATATAAGGTTCTGTCGAGCGTATTGTGTGAAAGATTAAAGCCCACCGTCAACAAACTGATTGGACCTTATCAGTATGGCTTCAGACCTGGTAAATCAACAACCGACCAGATATTCATCATGCGCCAAATCTTGGAAAAGACCCGTGAAAGGAGAATCGACACTCACCACCTATTCGTCGATTTCAAAGCTGCTTTCGACAGCACGAAAAGGAGCTGCCTTTATGCCGCGATGTCTGAATTTGGTATCCCCGCAAAACTAATACGGCTGTGTAAACTGACGCTGAGCAACACTCAAAGCTCCGTCAGGATCGGGAAGGACCTCTCCGAGCCGTTCGATACCAAACGAGGTTTCAGACAAGGCGACTCCCTATCGTGTGACTTTTTCAATCTGCTGCTGGAGAAAATTATTCGAGCTGCAGAACTTAATAGAGCAGGTACAATCTTTTACAAGAGTGTACAGCTGCTGGCGTATGCCGATGATATTGATATCATCGGCCTCAACACCCGCGCCGTTAGTTCTGCTTTCTCCAGACTGAACAAGGAAGCAACTCAAATGGGTCTGGCAGTGAACGAGGGCAAGACGAAATATCTCCTGTCATCAAACAAACAGTCGTCGCACTCGCGACTTGGCTCCCACGTCACTGTTGACAGTCATAACTTTGAAGTTGTAGATAATTTCGTCTATCTAGGAACCAGCATTAACACCACCATTAATGTCAGCCTGGAAATCCAACGCAGGATTACTCTTGCCAACAGGTGCTACTTCGGACTGAGTAGGCAATTGAAAAGTAAAGTCCTCTCTCGACGAACAAAAACCAAACTCTATAAGTCGCTCATTATACCCGTCCTGCTATATGGTGCAGAGGCTTGGACGATGACAACAACCGATGAGTCGACGTTGCGAGTTTTCGAGAGAAAAGTTCTGCGAAAGATTTATGGTCCTTTGCGCGTTGGCCACGGCGAATATCGCATTCGATGGAACGATGAGCTGTACGAGATATACGACGACATTGACATAGTTCAGCGAATTAAAAGACAGCGGCTACGCTGGCTAGGTCATGTTGTCCGGATGGATGAAAACGCTCCAGCTCTGAAAGTATTCGACGCAGTACCCGCCGCGGGAAGCAGAGGAAGAGGAAGACCTCCACTCCGTTGGAAGGACCAAGTGGAGAGGGACCTGGCTTCGCTTGGAATATCCAATTGGCGCCACGTAGCGAAGAGAAGAAACGACTGGCGCGCTGTTGTTGACTCGGCTATAATCGCATAAGCGGTGTCTACGCCAGTAAAGAAGAAGAAGATTTACACACCGTTGTTTAATTTATTTATTTTGTTTAAATGTGCTCACTGACTTACACTTGATGCAGTTAGTATTTCGCTGACAGAGAAAACCGCTGTATAGTCTGCAAGTACTGCTGTAATACAATTGTCATCGTAAATCGCATGTAAAGGGTACATATAGAATGGGTCCTAAAACACTTCTCTGGAGAGCCCATCTTGTATTTCCTTTAAATTAGAGTCTCCATGTTTAATTTGAAAAAAAAAAAAAACAACTGATCCAATCTGTTCCACGGGCAAGCTCTTTCTCATTTGTTGCATAAATTTCAGCATTTACATCATTATTTCTAGGATTTAATTTTTTCGTTTTTATGTTTTGATTTTAGGCTCTGAGTTGGAAATTTAGGCTCTACATATTGTTTCCAACTGTCCGGATTGTTGGTTTATAATTGTTTCGTAAAGAATAAGTATATTCGTCGTAGTTTCTGAGTTTTCGGATAGGTCGAGCTATTCAAACACGGCGGCGAAGAACTGATAAGGAGCATGCATCAGCTTCTTTGTAAATCTGAGCCAACTACCGTGGGATAAGCCTCCTCAACATCGCGTATAAAGTTCTATCGAGCATATTATGTGAAAAATTAAAGCCCACCGTCAACAAACTGATTGGACCTTATCAGTGTGGCTTTAGACCTGGCAAATCAACAACCGACCACCATGAGAAACTATTAACTACGTTTGCCAATTTTAGTGCATACTTTTAAGCTAATGTAATACAGGTACTATAAAGAACGAAATATAATTTGGTTCTTGTATTGGATAACAATTGAGCTTATACTATCGTAGTGACGTTTAAAGCTTTCCTTTTGCTGGTCAAAGTCCAATAATAAAAAGTGGTAATAGATTGTCTCACATCTACTGAGAACCTTTAACAGTTGCAGGAGCCTGCCTCTCCACTCGATCATCTCACCGTACTTCAACTTCCAGGCGAAATCCGTGAAAAGCACTTCCGTATAGAAACAGGTTTTTAATTTAATTGTGGTACAGTCTGTCAAGTAAGAGCGTGGTCGACTTTACCGACAGTTAATGAAAGATTTCGCTCCAATTCCCTCGCGGGCCAATAGAGGGAAGTTTTGTCCTTGATGCATTGTCAACAAAGGTTCAGTTGTCGTTGATATTTTGAAAGAGAGTCACGTTAAACGCCATGAGTAAGTACGCGTCGCGCTACGAAGCTGTGTTCCATTGCATCCACCCGAAAGGTCCCAAAATGTCGCAATCAGCGGCTGCTAAATATATGTGAAACGCGAAGGCATTTGTACAGAAGTGGATACAGCGATATATAGTGGCTAAAAATGTCGATAATTTACCAGAACGTGGTTCGATAGGAACAGTGAACAAAAAAGATGAAAAAAGAATAGTGCATCTGTTTTCGCGGAATCCTGTTTTAACACTGCGCGAGGATAAGCTTAAGGCTTAGATATATCCTACGAAACTATCCGAACCCTTCTTTATACTCATGATCTGAAATGGCGCAACACAATGAAGAAGCCTCGGTTGACTGAAAAACTTGTGACAAAGCGAATCGATTTTGAAAATGTCAATTTTACTGATGAATGTTCTATATGGGCACGTTCTGTCCTCACGCGAGCCTGGTCAACTTCCACCAATAGGCTTGTTCAGCGGACCGCAAAACCTAGAATAAAGATGCTTCTTTGGGGCTGATCCTTAAAGCAGGGATTCGGT
This sequence comes from Bactrocera zonata, assembly GCA_037783105.1. NCBI lineage: Eukaryota > Metazoa > Arthropoda > Insecta > Diptera > Tephritidae > Bactrocera > Bactrocera zonata. Next base: position 112,274 of record JBAWJQ010000271.1, on the reverse strand, counting down.
ACTTTGTACCTCTTTACTGACAACCTAAATGCCGAGAAAATGATAAAAATCTACAAGAAGTCTTTCGCTATCCGCCAAACGATGGTTCATCAGAAAAAAGGAAGATTGGATTCTGCTGGAGAACAACGATCCTAAACACCACAGCAAGCTCTGTACTCAGCGGAATCTGGCATCGTTACATTGGATTGGCCGTCGCAGTCGCCCGATGCAAACCCCATTGAAAGTGTGTGGGCATAAATATATTAAACAGGAGCTTCGTGGAAGACGCACATACACTTTGAATCAGTTGTCTTACGATATTTGTCGTTTGTTGTTTTTACTTACTGGACAGACTGTAAATATTTAAAATTATTTTATTTAATCTATCACAGTTTAATTCTCTTCACTTCGCTCCAGATGCTCCAGTGCCCGATTTGAGAGATAGCTTATTCGAAATTTAATAACATCGTATAGGAGGTGCGTGCAAAAAATTACGGGAATCTTAATATCAAATATATTTGGTAAAAATATTCCAAAGATCGAGTTTGAAAAGTGTTTCATTGCGAAGTAGAAATATAGTTCGCAGTCAGTCCTACTTTTATATTGTCAGGTGGTACCTAGAAATTTAACATCATTATACATATATAGCCATTGGTTGTGAGGATACCCGTTCTGATATAAATGTGATTCGGAAGCAGTTAGGTTTCAGACCATCCACAACAACAACAACAAAATTATTAGGTTGCCAAATATCTCCCTTCCGCTTTTTGCCCTTTAATCGATGCTTTATAAAAACTGTTATAGTTATCGGATTTAGTTCAAATATGCGCCGTTTCGTTCGATAATCCGTATCCATCTAGACGGCAACTTCATAATGTCCCTTTCGTAGAAGCCCCCCTCCTTATTTGCGAAGAACTAGGACAGCCACTTTTCACAAGCCTCTTTTGAGTTCAACTTTACATCAACAAAACGTTCGCCATGGACAGCAACAGGTGGTAATCACTTGGCGCTATGTCCGGGCTATATGGACGACGCGATTAAACCTCCCATCCGAGCTCTCTTAGCTTCTGACGAGTCATCTACGAAGTGTGTGGTCTGGCGTTGTCCTGGTGGAACACTACACCCTTCCAGTTGGGCAATTTTGGACGCTTCTGGTCGATCGCCTGCTTCAAGCGGTCCAGTTGTCCGCAGTAGATGCTAGAATTAAGCGTCTGGCCATATGGGAGCAGCTCATAGTGGATGATTCCCTTCCAATACACCAAACACGCAACAAAACCTTCCTGGCTGTCAATTCAAACTCTCTTAGCTTCAACACTTGGCTTTCTTCCAAAGATTCCGAACTGAAAATGAAGGAAAAGGCGTATACAAAGCAAAGGAGTCATGGGTAAAATTCGACAATTCTTCAACTTTAAACTAAATTCGTTTATAATCCCATATAAAGCCACTAGATGCTAAGAAAGAAGACAAAAGGTTTCAAACGATTTTCCTAGGAAGCAATATTGCAAGAAACCCTTGACAAAGCACTATCCAGTCGCACACGCAGTAAATTCTTTTTTAATCATGTTCTGTCTCTGATGCGAACAGAAATTATAGTTTTCCATCGACTTTGTTAACTTTTTTCATTATAACCTGTCATTTTATGCATATCACTAAACGCTGAGAAGATAGTAATTTTGAAATTACATTTATTTTTCTTATTTCTTTCAATATTTTCATTTTCGTTTTCGTTTTTTGTTTCAAACTCGCAAGCAACTTTCAATCGCGCGATTTCCAATACAAGTGTCCGTTTGCTTTTAAAGCTATTGTTGTTGGTGTTGGCAAACTTTTGCAGCAACTCGTCTTCCATGAAAGTTGTAGTACAAAAAACAGTGAAAACTTTGCTCCAATAAATCTTACTGCCACAAGCCATCAAGCTGCGCATGCGCCTCAGGCGGACCAACTGAATTTGTAGTAAAAAGAATTTCAAATGTCATAGTGTCCTAACGGCGGAAAACAATTTGTAAAGTGGGTGTAGTGGAACAAAAAACTTGATAGATTGGATTCTAATTTCTAATGATATCAAATTTTTAAAACTAGTTTAATGATATTTTTAAATAGTTTAACGAGACGGTATTAGCAAGAAAAAATTAATCATAATAGTACTCGTATAGGTATTCGTTAGCTAGAAAGCTGAAGGCAGTGTTCAGCTTGGCGACCAAAATCATGGAAGGCTACTGTGATAAGCTTGCTACTCAAGTGTCTGAGTGAAAAGTCGCATGAAGCGCATTTAGAGAATTCGCTAAAAACTCTTGTGAGAGTGCCGGATGGCACCATGGGCTTGATAAGCTCATTAGATGCGCCGACGAGCGAAACGTCTGTCTTATATAAAGAGGCAGTCTCTCGGGCATGGATGCTTTGGAAGAGAGCCAGGTTGGAGGTTGTGGGAAAGGTGGACCTTACGCTCACGTTTGGCTCCCAGCTGAATCTTCCTTTCCGAGTTAGATTGAGGAAATTCTTCGGTACTCTTCGATACCCGTACCCACGCATGACGGGAGGGTAATAAAACTGGAGATCAACCATATCGGCAAGCGCTAATTCTGTTAAATGTGGTGATGCGGTGAAATGTGGAGATGGTCAAACGACCATGGAGAACGACCAGAGTCTCCGTTCCCACGACAGTCGGGTCTAAGTAACCGGAACGGACCCGGATTTTTATCCGGCCAAGGACTGTCAACTCGGCAGAATTCTGCCGCTACAACAACAACAACAACCAGAGTCTCCCTAATGTAGCGAGTTCCGGGGGCGGTTCGTCAATTGGCGACTCTGTTTTCAGTCCCGAATAGCTATTGGAGGAGGTTCGGGTCGACCACGACGTGAGCGCTGAACTAGCGCTTCTGGAGGAGAGTTTGAAGGATGAATTCCTTCAGGTGAACCTCCATCATGGGAAAGCAGTCTTCGCCAACTTCCTGTTTCCTCTGAAACTAGACGAAGCCGATATCGTCCTAACCCAGGAAACCTGGCATGGAGAACGACCAGAGTCTCTCTAACATAGCGAGTTGCGGGGCGGTTCGTCAATTGGCGATTCTGTTTTAATTCTCGAACAGCTGTTTGAAAAGGTTCGGGTCGACCACGACATGAGCGCTGAACTAGCGCTTCTGAAGGAGAGTTTAAAGGATGAGATTATTTCAGGTCAAACTCCAACATTGGAAAACAGCCTTAGCCAACTTCCTGCATCCTCTAAAACTAGACGAAGCTGACATCGTCCCAACCCAGAAACCTTGGCTGACGAGTAACGGACTGAGGAAGAATAGTCGCTGAATAACTGCTGAAGTCCAACGATTCAGTTAGAACCTGTGTGATGATCCGAAACGAACTAACAGTAGTTCTCTTACCTAATTTCAGCAATGGTGACGGCTAAACTGATATGGTGACGGCTAAGCTGTAGTGTGACACCGGAGATTTCTGGTTAATCTCCGCGTACATGCCGCACGAAGATAAGGTGGAACCACCTCCATAATTGTTGAGGAAAACCTTCGCAGAAGCGTCATGAAAAGGAACCGGAGTCATTATTAGTTCTGACGCCAAGTCGCGGTATCCAATGTGGCTCGGGCGCAAATAACAGAGGTGTTATTTTAAGTTGAGATAAACTAACTACGCACTGTACGCACTACGCATTTGTTGTCTTTAAATCGCCAAACATAAATTTATGCCCACTTATGCATATGAAAACTAAATTCATTTATTACATTCCCTTCAGCACTTCTGAGCGGCTAAAAAATTGTATCCACTATGCTTTATGCTTTCGGCACATTAATAAAACATGTGAAACAAACAAAGCGCACAAATAAGTTATGAGTGATGTTTGCGGAGCATATGCGCACCTTTCGCTTTACATTGTATTCGTTATTATAATATGCAATATATCGTTTATTTACGCATTCCGTATGCATATGTGTGGGTGTGCGATTTGCAGGGAAATTTTTCAACGCCCGAATATTAAATTGTTTACTTATTATTCTAATATAAATGCAAATTTCGATGTTGCGTATACGCCATGGTGTCCAGGCGCCTGCCTGGGCGAGGAAATGTAAAAGTATGTATATTATAAATAAAATATTTCAATAAATTTAAGTAGCATTGCGGTATTGTTTTACTATATTGCTGCCATGCGATGTGGAACGATGGATATTGCTCGGATTGAAGCGGTCGTTATATGGTTGTAGTATATTATTTGATTTGAAACAAATAAATAAAAATTCAAGATGGTTAAAAGGAACAAACAAAGTTTAGTTATTTTATAGCCTTAATATATTTCTTATATACATTTACATTATTTTAATTTCATTTACTTCCAAATGCTTTATGCCAAATGTTTTCCACTACATTCACCGACCAAAATGTGATGTGAGACAATCAAAAGTGCTTCCTCGCAGCGTTAATATTTTTAGGAGTAGAAGGGCCCCTGGAAAATATTGTTTCAGCTCGTGTAGCACAATCGAAATTTCGTTTCACACTGATAAAGTTTATAGTGGAAAAATTGCAAAAAGTGGTCGACCGAAATGTTACATATTTGTTGATTTGTTTTTGTAGTTTAAATGTAAAAAATAAGTTGAAGTTTGATTAAAAATATGAAAAGACTTTTTCAACTACTCATTATATACTGAATAAAATTTGGAAAACAGTTTGAATGACAAAAACCGAAAATTATAGAAATGAAAGTAAAACCCTACATCGAGTAAAAGCTATATCTACCAATGCCAAAAAAATCAAAATGCTGAATCGCTGTAACAGCTAATCGTTTATTTTTTCGATTTAATGAAGAGTAATCGATTTAAAACGCCAATTAAGAAGAAGAATCGATTCACAACGAACAGGTTGGGTTAGATTTCAGTATCAAATCCACCACAGAGGACACAAATATCTTATTTCAACAATGAAAGCAAAGGTCTACCATTATACCTTCCAGTATCGAAGAAGCGCTTGAGACTACCATAAATTTTGTTGAGGCTACTATAAACAATGATTTTCGACTTTAGCCTAGCAAAAGCTGGAATTATGATATTGATGAAACACTGATTATTAACCATTGCTCACACACGTTTCATAAATTCAATACTATAACATGAGAGCATATGGGGGTTCTAACTCTTTCACAGTCACGAAATAATTTAATTTGGTTTCCAAAATAGACTCTGTATCTGGCTAGATGAATTAGCTCTCCCCTCTATACACCCGACACTGAACGACCACACGACAACACACCACACTAACGCGATCCACAAATGAAGACACCACACATGCAGATATTCCACATGAAGACACCACACACTACTACACACGAATATGCCACACATGCGGACATCACACCACAACTCTACACTACACAACCATCAAAAGCGACCACTTCAGAGGACGACATTCCCTTCTTTTCGTCGATCTCGCACCGAACGAACGTATCCCGGAGCGTCATTTGTTCTTTTATACATCGATCAATTTTGTTATTATATTATACTTCGAAGTGTCTACAAAAGTGCAGTGGCAGTGAACAAAGAAAAATAAAACCAAAAAGAAAAAACCCCAAACGTACTGTGTTCTGCTTTTAATTAGTTGCGGGTGAACAGGCTGTGTTTTTTTTATAATATTTTTATTATTAAATAATTTGTGCGGAAAGACCTAGCGCCGAGGTAAGTGGTGGCTAAAACCAACGATTTGAATAGTATCTAAAACTAAACTAGATTGCATTCCAGACCTATTTGCTTCAGAGTTACAACATTAGAGTTATTCTATGGAATTTTAGTCGCAAATATTTTTATAATTATTGCTACTTTGTAATAAAACTGTCAAAAGTATATAATTTCTTGGATGTGATGTGTGTAGGAAATAATCGGAGTTCGAGGATAGGCTGAATAACAATTCGAACGTAGTCGCCTTCGACAGCGAGAATAATATGACAATCTTCCAACTTCTTTTTAAAAACAAATTTTGAAATTTGAGAACGGAGAGACATTGCTGGAGCTGGATCACGAGAGCACGCTGGGTGTGAAAGAAAGTGAAGATTCAGTACAAGGAATTTTGTTTTCGTTTTTTAATAATTTGTGACAGAGTGACCTCTCCGCATTTACACTTTGCATGAAGCTTTCTTCATGTTGTCTTAAGATTATCTATATCCATTAACTTTTTACGGCCTACCAAATATTTAAGTGCCTCTTTTGGATGTTCGCATAGTCGTCTTCGAAATTCTTGCTGTTCTTGCTGTAGCTCCTTAATTATTTGTCGGAAAGTTGCTTTGACATGTCACATTGGAAAATGTTTTCTGACTACAATTAAGGTGCCGAACAAATAAAATTAAATGCCTGTTATATTCTTATAGCTTAGGATATTACAATAGTGAGCAAAGAACTCGAGAGGACGCAGTCCCGGCATAAATATTAAAAAAAAACTAGAAAAGTATATAAAACGTCAATCTCTGTTGATTTATAACTAATTAGAGCTCTACAATATTTGTAAACTTTCTCAGTTTTTCCATAAAAAATTTGCCGATTATAATAAAGTAGTAGTAACTACAAAACTAAAACTTTAAAAGTTCTTTACCGAGCAGAGTGAACAAATTCTAAAATCCAGCAGAATATGTATTCTGATTAATGCCTTCAAAGCTGTTTGTTTTGAGTTTAAGTTTTGCAAGGAAGTCAATTTAGTAGTTGTGCAAAACTTCAAGATAACTCTCTTGTTCTCTCTCTCTCTCTCTCTATCTCCGTACTGCACTGCACCACAACACAATAATTTACGAGAGTTCATAAACTACTTTTTAACCATATGCTGCTTTGCTGCGGCCATTATAGCGGTACTAAATTAAATAAATAACGAGATTTTCCTGTCTTGCACACAATTCATAATTGAATTCATTCCACAATGTTGCGCGAAAGAGACAGACTGAGCGCGCTGCATTAAAATGTCATTAGTCAAAGTGCACTCAACCGCCGACATGCACATTTTTACGAGCAAATTCACTTGCTTTACATATATATATATGTGTATGTGTGTGTGTGACTCACATACAGACGAGTCAGTGTGTTACGTGTCATTTTATTGTTTATTACCAGCATTTGCCTGCATTGCGATATGAGCATACGGTTGGATTTAATTCCAAAAGACACGCGAAATCCTTCAGCAAAGCAAATTTATACTTTGTCTCTTTGCAAATGAATATAAATTGTTATATAAGTATGTGCGCTTGTATCTACATGTGTGTGCGCTTGAGGTGACAGTTTGTCACTGCAGTGGCAGTTCCAGCAGAGCAAGCAAGCGCATGAACAAGTGTGACCGAAGGATCAGCACAAAACTACCAGATATTGCGAACTAGTTGTTGCTTTGCGGTTTTATTTCAACATTTTATTATTTGTTTGCTTATATAACGCACACGTATGCATATTTATACACTGTTAAGTGATTATTTATTTCGTAACAGCATATTGTTAGCGCAACAACAATAAACGACGCGACAAGTTCAAGGATAGTTGAAAGCTTGTAATTATCTGCAGCAGAAAGAGTTAACATTTACGGGAATAAATTGATTTTCTTGTCTGCTGCAGTCTGTTTTGCTGTTGTTGCATTAAAATTTTGTTATTTTTTCGTGTTTTAAGCTTGAAACTTAATTATTGTTGAATACGGAAAATTAAAGAAATCCAATTTAGTAGTTTTATCTATATTTGGTTGATTTTAGTGCTGTCTTTCTAAGTACCTGAAGTCTAGGTCAATCAAACCCATTATTGTAAACACTGAGTTTTTTAGTATTTGATCAGATTTTTCTCGAAGATGACTCGTTCTGCCGAATTAAGTCTCAAAGAGAACACTCAGATTGAGGCAATGCTGCTTAGGCTGCTTTTAGCTCACTGTGAAAGTCTCCGATTTACTGTGTACCTGGTCGGATTGATTTACAAATGTAAACGGATCTCCTTGAGAGCGAACTTGTATCATTTGCGGAAATGATTAATGGCGAAGACTGGATATTTCAACAAGATAATATATTCATGGTCATTTCTCGATTCGAAACGCATTCCGTTATTGAATTGGTCAGCTATAAGTCCGGAGCAGAATTCATTTGAGGGTCTTTGCGGCATTTTTTCCTCAAAAGTTTACGGAAATGGTGACAATTTGATAGCTTAGAAGAATAAGAAGAAGCCATTTTTAAAAAACCGGCAGCTGTCGACATAAGCGTGCTTCAAAATTTAGTGTGCTCGATGTCCCGATGATTAAAAATGGTTGCGGAACGAAAGAGAGATTCAATATGCGACTAATCTAATCAACAGCTTAAACGTTGAAAGTAAATATTAATTAATTTCATTTCAATTCGTCATATTGTCTGTAAAACACAGATGGAAACGTCGTTGACCCTGGAATGAATACACATACAAAAATTATCAACGGGATGAGCTAAGCTAATTTAGCTGTTTTCCTCTGTCTATTCTTATGTAACTGCGATACAAAGTGTTCGATCAAAATGAAGTCTTTGTTTTTTTATTTGTGAAAGTATCTTCACGAAATTCAGCACAGATTTGTGTTCAAGCCAACTTCATCTCCACTTTGATATTTTAAAAGCCAATTCATAACAATAGTGATACTGTATCCGCCAATAATGGAATCGTAATCAGCGAATTCGAGTGTCATGTGACTATTTCGGTTGCCAAGAATATAAATATAGCACATGGAACTGTTTGAAGGGATTTACATACACCCTTATACAAAGAGAAGGTCCATGTTTGGTACCAATACGTATTAACTCAAAAAATCCCATGAACCGAAAATTCATTAATGTATACGAAGTGTGTTCAAAAAGTATTGCGAATCGTAACTGACAGTTTTCTTCGATTGCAGGGGCGTGGTGCATCATGAGTTCTTACCACAGGGAAGAACGGTCAATAAGAAATATTACCTGCAAGTTATGCGCAATTTGCGGGAAGCAATCCACCAGAAACGTCCGGATTTGTGGAAGAACAAAAATTGGCTTTTACACCATGATAACGCCCCTGCTCATACACATCGTAGCTTGTGCGCGACTTTTTGGCCAAAAACAACACACTAATGATGCCGCAGCCACCGTATTCCCCAGATCTGGCCCCCTGTGACTTTTTCTTGTTCCCTAAACTGAAGAGACCCATGAAAAGACGACGTTACGCTTCTCTTGACGAGATAAAGATGGCATCGAAGGAGGAGCTGGAGAAGACAAAAAAAATGATTTTTTTAAGTGCTTCAAAGATTGGAAAAACCGTTGGCACAAGTATATAATAACTGCTGTACACTGGCAGCTACTTTGGGAAGTTCTTCTGCATCCTCCTTATACTGTCGCTATAACTGTACTATAACTAGTACTATACCTTATACTATATCTGTTACTATACCTGTTATTATGCCTGGTGAGCAACGACTGTATGAGTTTTTTGCCGATAGGCACGAAGATTTCTGTGAGAGTGCAATTTTGAAATTATCTATAAAAAACGTACAACTTATCAAGAAAACAGACTCCATCTTTTTCGGATAATATCAACTCATCTAACCAACACTTTCAATTTATTGCAAAAAAAAAACGATTTTATTTTTGTAGACATTTTATGTACCAATAAATAATATTTTTCTTCAAAAAGTCTAACTAATACTCCTAATAATAATATTTGAAATTTCATGGTCAATAAAACGTTTTTTTCTAAATTAGTAAGGCTGCGAGAATAATCTCACTAGTTTTGTTTTTATTTCTTTTAATATGAACTAAATTTTTAAAATAATTTTTTTTTTTTCGAGAAAATGTTTAATGAATATACTAAGGATAAATATTACAGCTTTTATTTTAATTTTAGGCGAAAAACAAATATTTTAATTAAAGCTTCAACTTAACAAATGCTTTGCTTTAAGGGAAATATGAGTATTACAAAATGCGAAAGCTCTCCAAAAATAAAACAAAAGGCAAACTAGCGACAAGTAATTCTAAGCCATTTACTTTTTTGCATTCTGAAAATACTTTTAATTTTCAGAGCTGTGCATATTTGACATTACTTTTAACGCTGCGTCACAGGACTACAAGGCGAATGAGCAACCTCTAATTAGAGCACAAGGTAATTGAAAGAGCGCTCGCCGTCAATTACTACACTACGCGTGTGTGGGTGTGTGATGTCGCCTTCAATTTTCATTTGTTAAGAAAATAGCATAAAATGAATGATTGAATAACAACGTAAGATAATATGCATTGCATGTGTGTATGTGTATATATGTATCTACGTTTGTCATTCGCCTTGCAGCTGATTACTGTCAATTTTGCTTGTCAGCGTAATTTCGTGTGCGCCCTTATTTGTATGCAGCACGACACCCGGCGGATTTTTTGTCACAAGCACACACACGTACACAAATATACATACATACATACAGTTCACGTGCGACAAATAATAAGACGCTTACTCGCTGCACGCGTACAACGAGGAAAACAATAAACTTCAATGAACGAAAATCTTTGTCACTGCCATTGGACATATTTAATTGATGGCAGAAGCAGGCTTTGAGGCACTAAGCTCATACATACATATATGTGTTATGTAATATGCATTAAAACCTGCTTTCAGCCAGCAATCTGTAGATGTTTATGTGTACAGGTGTGTGCCTGTATGCATATTATATTTTCTCTTGCTTTCATTAGCCCTTTTGCCTTGTCATGTAATAAATACTATTTCAGTCTTGAGACTATCGAAATTGTTTTCTTACATTTGCCTGCACGTTCTCACATAGTTTGTTTGCCTTGCTGTGGTTGATCTTTTCCCTTCCTCTCTTGCATTATTAAAAAGCAATTTTTCTTTTCCTCCTTAACATATTACTTAGACTGACAATATTAATTTACAAATTGTGTGTATGACAATTTGTTATTGCCAGCAGACATGCAACACATAAGGCTCTTTTCACTCGACCTTTATTAGAGCGAACACAAAGCACGAAGAACAATGAGATATGTAAATATGTACAAAATGTTATTTTGTGACAATCATATTCACAATATTTCTTTGCGGACATAGTTGTGGCTTCCAGCAGTGTCACATTCTTACATTTATGTAAATACTGCTTGCAAGGGTTTATTTCGAATTGATCCTGGCAAATTGAATTTTCAGCATACATTTTGTTTGCTTGTCTTTTGACATTTTAATTTAATTGAAATTGCAAAATAAGCATATGGGAATTACACCAAATATGTCATGCAACATTATTTTCTTTCTTTTCTAGTAACATCAAACGACAAACTTTTGTGAAAAGCTTTAACTTCTTTCTTCTCTGCTCTTACATATGTTAGAAATGTTCCCTTATTACACTGTATATCTATATTTATTGAGACTAGAAACGTATGCTGACGTGGTTAGATTATTTGGATTAACACCGAAAATTAATTTATGACAACCGGCTTTTTAATTCGGAAAAATCCCGCTCCGATCTGAACAATATATTCGAAGGTTTCGTAAGAATATCTCGATTAAAAAATTTTCCACAGAGGGCTTCATGTTGATCGATCAGTTTGTACGGCAGCTTAATGCTTCAGTGACGCGACATCGGTAATTCAAGCAGTCTCTTCTTCTTCCATACTCTAAGAGCAGGAGTATTTTCCTCCAGTCTCTTCTTCTTCCTTACTCTAAGAGCAGGAGTATTTTCATCCATTCAGACCATAAGGTCAGCGTAGCTGCTGTCTCTTAATTGGCTGAACTATGTCAATGGCGTCGTATATCTCGTACAGTTCATCGTTCCATTGAATGCGATATTCGCCATTGCCAATACGCAAAGGACCATAAATCTTTCGCAGAACTTTTCTCTCGAAAACTCTAAAGGTCGTCGTCCAAGCCTCTGCACTATATAAGTAGTAGAACGAGAATTATATGTGACTTGTAGAGTTTGGTTTGTGCTCGTCCAGAGAGGACTTTACTTCTCAATTGCTGCACACTCTTATAAAATATTTTCCTTTCTCTATTTAACTGCAGCTCATATTGTTTTCACCACTCTTGGTATCGAACGACGAGGACAGGTCCTTTCCGATCTCGATGGAGCTTTTAGTTGGCGCAGAGTGTGGCGTCTCCTTTTTGTGGATTGGGCAGGGCACACTTAAATTCCAATCGTTGAGCAAGCTTTTGTCCGACTACATTTCACGAAGAAGTTCTTCGCCGCTGTGTTTAAACAGCTCGGTCGGCAATACATCGCCTCTCGTCCCTTTGTTGTTCTTCAGACGCGTAATTGCTATTCGAACTTCTTCATGGTCGAGCAATGGAACGTCTGCTCCATCGTCATCGTTTGAGGAATCGGATTCTCCGTCTCCTGGCGTTGTACGATCACTGCCATTCAGCAGGTTGGAGAAGTGTTCCCTCCATAATTTAAGTATGCTTTGGGCATCGGTGACTAGATCACCTTCGGGGGTTCTACAAAGTAAGCTCCGGTCTTGAAACCTTCTGTAAGTCGCCGCATCTTTTCGTAGAATTTTCGAGCATTACCCCTGTCGGCCAGCTTATCAAGCACTTCATACTCACGCATTTCGGCCTCTTTCTTTGTCTGTCTGCAAATGCGTCTCACGTCCCTCTTCACTTCTCGGTATCTATCCCATCCCGCGTGTAGCGGTAAATCAGCTTTGTGGTTAGATGTTCAACCACCGACGTGAATAACAGTACTCAGCGACTGAGTCTCTCACCACCACGAATCTCATACATAATTTCCGCTCTTTTATATGGCCACTGTAGTAAATGCCACAAGGACCTACTCGCCTCAGTCCTTGTCCCGTCCATCGCATTTCTTACACGGCGGTGATGTCAGCATTCACTCTGATGAGGACTTCAAACAGCTGGACAGTGACACCTTCCTAATTAAGGGACCGGACATTCCAGGTGCGTGCCCTTAAATCGTAGTCCTTAGTGTAGGGGTCTCCCATCCGAGGCTGTTTGTACTTTTTGGTTGAGGGCATTTTTCACGTGGCGGGTCTTCGTCTTCTCACTTTAGCTCGCCCTCAAACGGATTTTCTTTTGCTACTCAGAGGATACTTGATCTTGGACCGGAAGTCGTGAGCTGCTTGAGTTATATGTAAAAGAATCGTTTCTTACCACACCTAAGTGAAAGGCAATCAGAGAACTTTCCTCACTTGTGGGAACTTCTACACATGACTCCATCCTCCCTGGGTTTAGTCCACGCCGCTTAAAAACACACACTCAATGGAAAGCAGCTGACAGGCAACCAGCTGGTGCAAAAATTATATCAATAATCTTTCAGCAGCTTCCCTTCTTTTGTCCGTTTTTTCGCTGGGTTTCTACGTGTTAGGTTTTTTGATACTTTCTACTATTTTCAAAGGCTTTTGAACTGGTCTATTAAGTTTTATTAGCAAAAATAAACGCAGTAAATTCTTATTGACAGGCATTACAAAGACTTCTTTTAAAAACCGATCAATATTAATTATTTTATTTATAGTAATAATTAGATATCTCGCGTCTAAAATGGAAAGATCTTTGTGAATGAAATCATTGTAAATAATAAGTAATAAGCAACTAAAGAGATAACTTTATCTGCGTCAAAGCGAAAAAAATACTTCATGAATTTTTGTACCAAATAAAAACATTAATTTCATGCGCAAACAAAAGAGTTAACGAGATTGTAATTAACAATTATAAAAGTTTACACGAAGTGCCCGCCGCCCGCGTAATTTAAATCAATTTGTGCGTTGATAGTTGCTCACATCACCAACACGAAATGTCCTGCAAATTGCTGCTCAAACAGCATTGTTGATTGCCTACGCAATAAACGCGCAATTATGCGCACAAATATTTATTTATTCGCACGCGCACGAATTCGCAGAATGTATGTGTGTAGGTGGCGCTGTATATGTACACATATGTAGCTGCGAGAATGTGTGTGTGTGGCAAAAACTGTAAATTATTCATGTCAACAATAGCCGACGGCGATTTACACAAATACCGAATGTCACACACACATACACATGTACATGCAAGCGGTCGATAAAGTGTGTGTGTGTGTGTGTGAGCGATAACTATTAACTGTTATTATGCAATCAGCGTATTGCAATAAGCCATTAAAGTGTTGCGCCTTGCATTTACAATAATTGCCAATTTGCTTTTGATATCGCGCGATTGATTTATTGTTTTGTTTGTCAAATCGGATATAAAGTAGGTACTTTTGATATAAAAATCGGCGAATAGCAAAGACCACCATGTATGCCGAAATAACGACCCTTAATGCTTACATAAGCTTAACTTAAGACTCCAGTAGAAACTTGCCACCTGTGTGAAATTGCTATCCCGAAAATGTTAAAAATATATGGAACACTATTGTAAAGTTAAAAATATTTTTAGGAGTGTTGCCATCTGTTTGAATTATTCATTATATACTTTTCTTGATAAGAACAACGCCATATTGTTACAGAATACATAAGAGAAAAAATAAAGCAAAAATTCGTTTTGAAATGCGTTGCTACCTGTTATAATAATTAAATAAAGTAAATAAAAATTAAATTAAAATATTGCAGTGTGGCCAAATAACTACTACTGAATACTTATAAGAAAGCTTAAAGCTAAAAACAGCTTCTAGAGTTGCCAAATACTAAAAAAAAATTTGTGGAAGATAAAACGAAGTTTAATAGGAGTATTATAATATGGTCATAAGCTCAAAATTTAAGAAAATAAAATATCTTTTGAAATATCTTGTAAAAAGTTGCCACCTTTAAAATTTTTTTTTTTTTTTTCAAATAAAAATCACATTTTCTTTAGTAAAATATAGTAAATTAAATTAAATAAGTATTTACCTGTCGAATATCGAAAAAACACAAAATAAAAATTTAATGTAACAAACTAAATTTTGAAATGATTCTAGTTCCTCCTTAAATGAATTCAATAATATATTTATATACGCGTACATTAAATTCTATGAAATTTTCACTTCCGCCGCTAGCACTTCCCGTTTTATTGTCTTTTAAAAATAAAAATAAAAATAAAAATAAAAATCTGCACTCTTTATTAATAATAAAATGTTTATGGGTAATATTGCATATTTGATAATAAATCATTTAGTTCCGACCCTTCAATAATCTTTCGTTGTGATACTCATTGTCGCCTTAGTTTACTGCTGCGTCACGTTCAAGTTTCCATTTTTATTTTCGCTTTAATATTCAATCTGCCTCGGCAAGTGCTGACTCGAGTAGTTAAGAGTTTTGTTTACAGACATTAACACTTGCGATTTGCTTCTTTTTGATTTGTCATATTTCTTTTGCGATTTCAGCTGCTCTATATGGCTCTCTCTTCTCTCTCTGAGAACAACAAACTTGTGTAAAATATGAAATGATATATAATTTATTACCAAATCGATAACATTTTTTCCCCAGATTAGCATAACCCTTTTTCATGTTCCCGTGAAGTTTGATCTATATATATTAGTTAATGATTCTAAAAACAAAAAACTCCCGAGGGAAACGAATGCGGTTTTCGTAAACGATGTAGTTAAGCTGATCACAATGACGGTCTGGCCTACGTCCATCTTTACATTTATTGTTTTACCAGGACAAAACTACTGTTAACCTAATAATACCTAATACTAACATTAATTTTTATTCCTTGACGAATTACGGTCTATGTTCTCTAAGCTCTTCTAATATAAAAGGTATCCTTCTAAACTTGCCTTTATATTTCGGGATTAGAGAACAAAAGAAAAGTGTAATCATAGAAAATCGCATTTTTTGTTTGCTTTTAAAATTATTCTCCACTAATATTTTTGCATATATTTGAACCAATTTTCGGAAAATTTTTGCCACTCTGATTGAGTTATCTCCAAAACTTGCATTCTAAACGAGTCAACCACCCCTTCAATGGTCGAAAAATGTTGACCTCTTAGTTAGTTTTTACGAATGGAAACAAAAGAAAATATTTCGGTGCCAAAACAGGACTATACAGTGGACGACACATCTAATCGATGCTTTGAGTGCTCAAAAGTGCAGTTATTTCAGTCGACGTCGAGCTAACATTGTCGTGGTGGAAAATGGTTCGTCATCATCTCTCACGGTGGCATAGTCGTGTTTCGAAGCATAGCTATAGTAACACATCTCTCGACCAAATCGACGCGAACGTGTTTTGAGCGACCGAAAAATTTCGTGGGATCAAAGTGAAGCAAGTTTTTTACACTAAAATATCCATGGAATATGGAATGTATACAGGTCCCACTAATGCCTATAGATGCCGCTATCTCACGATATGTTACAAGACGATCTGGCAATATAAGTTTGTGCAGAACATCATTAGTTTCCGGAACAAAAACTGATTTTCAACGGCCTGTCTACGGTCGCCGATTAACCAAAATCATTGCAAAGAATTGAATTAAGTTCATCGTTGCGCTGTTGCTGAGTTAATTCTGGTAGAAAGATTTAAAAAATAATCGCTCGATAATGTGTGTATTTAATTCCCTTTTTTGGCCAAGATGAATATTTTAAGCGACTGTAAACAACACAAATAGCGCTCGTATGTAAAACGTTTTGAGTACGTATTGTCAAACCATTTTCGGTTCAATTCATTCTTCTTCAATTTGCGTTGCATGTATTTCTGGAAGTTATCCGTCAAAAGAAAGAACTCTAAATTTTTGAAAATTTGTTTTTCGTTTGATCTTTACGCCAAATGAATGCGGTTCTCAGTTCTCAAAAAAAAAAAAAAATATTTGTTCACGAAATAAATGGAATCAATCAGCAGAAAAAGAATCTAAGAAATACATGCACAACTTTCAGCACTGCGTAGACTTGGTATGGTTCTAACAGGTTAAGGAGAATGAGTTTATAATGATATGCGAGCAACTATTTAGTTGAAAAATTTTCAAAAATTTTATGAAAAATAATTTCTTAAATAAAATTGTATGTATTCAAACATTACATTTCTCATATTTTTGCTCAAACTTCTAGTGATCGCTAGCCATTCATGATTCATGAGCAGAAGTAATTGTTTATTATCATCTCTGAGATTTGCGCCCTTCCTTCTGGCATTTATGACGCTATGCTAATTTGAAAATGATAGATACTTTTATTTATATTTATTTACTTATGTTTTAGCGCTTCTGCGCCATTAAAATTTCCTCGTCATCCTGTTCCATGCTCTCCCTTCTGCTTGCTCTCAATCGCCCGTTCACAGCTTCTGCCTTGCGCTTTTGCACTTCTTTGTCTCAAGTGTTTTTGTCGTAATGGCTGACTGGAGTGTTTAACTTGCTTGTTTGGCAGTTTTGACTGCTTGACAGTTGGCTGCTTTTGCTCTGCTCTTACTTATCTCCTCTTCCTTTTGACTCTGGCAGTAATTTTTTGTCCGCCCTGGCATTGTATTCTTATTGCTTTCAGCTTAAGTAAATTATTATTTTTATTATTGTTATTATTGCTATGTATACTGTTATTGTTGTTAATGTAATTGTGAATGCATATTGTTGTTGTTGTTACAAAGACTTATCTCATTGATGTCACTCATTGTCGTCTTCAAGCCAGCCACCGCCATTGATTACTCTGGCGCTTAAATAACTGTTTTCTATTGCTATTGTTGTTATTATGTGAGCAAAATATATAACACATAAGTGCTCTTTAGAAATTCTTGCCATCCAATTTCCGACCACTTGTCGCAGCGCAAAAGCGCTATTCATTTCGCAAGCGTGTATGCGTCATGCGGCTGCGGGAGTGTGGGTGTTTGAGTGCGCATTTTGTTGTGCCTGCAGGCCTATAGATCCATTATTCAGATTATTCAACGCACGCTCAATTGGTTTCGCGTCGTAAAAAAATAAAAGTGCCAAAATGACACAACGACGACAACAAGTTGGCTACAACCTTTCACCGAAATGTGGGTTAAATTAAATGCAATTATATGTCTAGACTGGGGAGATGAAAGCCTAGATTTCGTGAAAAAATAGCAGGCTATCTGCTCTAAAGAAACCACATTTGGGTATACTTTTCGCTATATAATGGTTATTTTTTGAATAATGTTATTATTTATATAGATATAGAGATATACAAATAAACTTATATACAAATATTATACCAGGTTGTTTAATAAGTTTTATCGTTTATAAGAAAAAACACAACTTTTTTGATTCAAAATACCCTGATATAATCTCCCTGAATGATATCTGGTGTTGATGCGCTTTTTGGACGTCCTTCACGTGGATCGTCTTCAAGGCTTGTACGACCACGTTCTAAAAACAAGAATTTTATCATTGCACAATATAAAATTTTTTCGATTGTAAAAAATAACAAATGCACAACACAATTTTGCGGTAAGGTGGCATTCTAGTCCACCAAGCTTTATATTAGTTCTTTACTAACATTCAAGAATACTGGACAAAATCAAAAAATAAAAGAAGGTATAAATTTCGAAAGTTAGAATGAAGCGGCCTCTCAAAAACTTGGCACTTAACCATACCAACAAATTCTTAATCCAGAATATTGTCGCAATGTCGGGAACTACGATAAATGGGTGAAAAAAAATAAAGCAATTTTTACACCACCTTTTTTGACTGTTTCGAGTTTTCTAAAAATACTAAAAATTTAAATTTGGGGATAGGGATGGTTCCAGACATAGACAAGTCTATAAACAAATTTCGCTAAAAATTTCGTTTAAATCGGTCCAGTAGAATCTGAGAAATCGTTTTTAAAAATACACTCTCTAGAAAAACGTGTTTAAAGTTTCAGCTCCGGCGGAACCAATTTGGCTTCCGGGTCACTTGAATACCTATATACCTTTTGTCTCCAAAAATAACTTGAAATTTAAAAAATATTCTTGAATAATAAGAAAAAGTAATTTTTTTAGACTAGAGTACCGCCTTAATTTCAAACGAATCTATTTTCCTTAATTCATTGACTATGCTAAGCCCTATCGTACATTCCTTTCGAAAGCACTACAAATCGGAGGTAATTATTGTAATCTCTGTTTCTACAATTTCTAGCCAATTTATCCGCCCATTTTTTTGCATGAAATTTATGATTTCTTGTTGAATATTGAAACTTCATAGTGAGCATGCCCTCGGATGTTAAAAAAATAAGAAGAAGCCGTCGTTTATTTGTCTCATATTTTTTGAAGGGAAGCCGAGCAGTATTAAATAGGTTCGTTAATATATACGTGCCTCTTCTTCTCTTCGTAACGACTGTTAAAAACTGGTTTAATCAATTTTATGTTGTGGCACGTCGATTTCTGTGGGGACCCGAAAACGAGTACGAGAATATACGAGGCAGACACTTATTTGAACGTGCGCAAGATAGCTTAGATCATGGGCACCTCGAAAGATCAATTCGGTCAGTCATATCTAGCATGAAATGTTTTGCATAGGAAAGCTGTGAGAATGGTTTCTACCACATTTACTCGCTCCGAACAACACGCCTAACTTCACAGAAGTGTTTGACGCTGTTTGAGCTCAATCCGAAGGAGTTTTAGGATCATTTCGAGACCTGTAACTAAACATGGATCCACTGGAATACACAAGAACTAAAAGAAGAACATTGGACTTCACCAGCTTCAAATAAGGCGTTTCATATTTTTTCAAGGTGTGATCTGCTAATAACTATGTACATTTAAGGGCAAAATGGTGACAGGGCTCTACTATCTCCTATTATTTTACAGATGTGATGCCGAATTTTCCACTTTGCAAACCTAAGGAAAACTGATTTGAATCGCATTATAAAGAAAGTATTTTCATTAAATGCAATTGGAGTGCATAATTTAGAAGTAGCTATTCTCTCTTTGTAGATAATTTCAAGCGATATTTCCTCTAAAGTTAAACAGTGAGACTTTCGCTTCTGTGAACGACTTTTGTTCCATTATACCAAAGCTTAATCTAATCTAACTTTTCCGCGTTGCTACAAATCAAGAAACCACTATATCAAAAAAGTGTTGCATGACACTCCAATTCTTACAAAGCTTGAGCACGCAACCCTCATTTGGCAGCTTTTTTAGATTTATTATCCTAATGGAACTGACCGAATTAAGTTCACCATTGCTATCCTCATCTCATCCCCATGTGGTTTTAATATTCCTTTAATGTAAAAGTAACCAAAAGCAATGCGATTTTTCAGAAATATTCAAACCTCTGCTTACTTGAAACCATTTAAATAAGTTACTAAAGTAATAAAAACGAAATTAGAAAAGCAACACATCAAATGACAAAACATTCGGCTTTTACCTTGACACTTATAAGGCAGGCATGCAACAGTTGTGTACTAACGGCTATATTGCGTATTTGATACACGTGAATGCCATTAACTGCACATGACTTTCGCTTGTTGCATTTCCTATGCAATTCCATTAATGTCAACGCTGAAGTCTAATGGAGAATAAAACAACAAAGTGAAATCTCCGAAAGGCTCTGTTGACAGCCGCTTTCATTTGTGGAACATCAATGGCGACAGCACGAAGTTGGATGTATTTCAATGTAAGCACATATGCTACTCTGTGCATTTAAAAGTCTTTTTGTATTCATTTTCCAGAGAAATTTTTTTTATTCTGCTTGATACTCCACATTCAGTTTCAATCAATCGTCAGGCGTATCTATAAGTCTTTCATGATTCTTGTACCACATTTGTGTTGTATGTTTCCAGTTGGAAAACAATAGCAGTCAGTTTAATTTTCACTTCAAGAATTTTTAGAATGTATCTTCGAGATATTGTTGGCCTCAGCATGTCCTGTTCAGAGAGAGCCGAGTCTATCCTATTACTTTAACTGAAAGTCCTTGATACAAACAAAGCCGCTCCAATAAATCTCTGTCTTTATTTTAGAGTATTAAAAATTAAGGTCTGTAAAAGACTGATAAATTGGAGATGTTATGTTATGAATCAAACCTCTATCTACCGCATTCACTAAATTTGGCTTCCAGGGACTTTTGGCTCTTTCACAGACTCAAAAAGTGGCTCATTGGACAAAGACTTCTCTTGAATAATAAAATCAGGAGAGAAAGAAAGGTATATTTCAAAAGTCTCGAATCTTCAAACTACCGATCCAGCACCGAAATGTTGGAAAGCCATAACATCGAATACATTACTCTGAAAATGGATGGGTGAAGAGTTTTTCAAAGATTGGAACTATTATACATTTCCTTTCAAACAAGTTCGTTGGGAAGAAAGGTATATTATACCAACTTCTCGGGCTTCAACTACCTAATATAACTTTTAAAGTCAACTTTAAGACCAGAACTTCCAGTTTCTCGGCACTATAATTTAACATCTGGGACTTAATATGTAGCAAAGAGTCTATGCGAACAACTTTCTGAGAAACACATAGGCGCAAACGTGAGTTTGACCGTTTTGTTATGGAGAAGTTAGGTTAGGTTATATTTGCTTTTATCTGGTAGGCCAATAAGCTTCGCATAAACCAGTGTTCAGATGGAGTTCAGTCTTAAGAGAAGTGGTCATCCTCTAGGATGCCTGCGCTTGATGCGAATTTTAACAGACTCTGCGGCCTCACCATCGATACCTCCAGTGCATCATGCAGTGAGGATCCCGGATGCTTATAGGCTTGCCAATGCCGGACAATTGGTCAAAAGATGCTACATTGTTTTCCTGGTGCCCTGCTCTAGACGTTTCCTGCAGTCTGTGGCCACTAGACAGTGACCAGTTAGTGTTTGGATCATGTTCCTACAATCTCTTCTATTTAGTGCCAATAAGAATTTTGCGTACTTCAGATCTATCCATTCGTACATGAATTATGCAGTTTTGAACCTAGGTTCGATCGGCGTTTGATTTTCTTTACCATGCTTCTGTCCAAATCGTCGTAAAGACGATCAAATTTTCGGGGGTGAGCCCTCGATGCCCTTTTGGCCTGGCTTGCTATTGGAAACACTTTCCACTGTTGCGCTGCTTTCTGGCCGATATGCGATACGAAGTTACTGCCTTCATTACAACTTGGCTTACTACGTAGATGTAGACTCTGG
The DNA here is from genome assembly GCA_037783105.1 of Bactrocera zonata. Classification (NCBI taxonomy): domain Eukaryota; kingdom Metazoa; phylum Arthropoda; class Insecta; order Diptera; family Tephritidae; genus Bactrocera; species Bactrocera zonata. Next base: position 90,386 of record JBAWJQ010000271.1, on the reverse strand, counting down.
GATCGCTTGCAGGTGCATTAGAGGCCAGTTCCGCGGCTTTCGCAATAGCAAATACCTCAGCCTGTAGTTTAATGCAGTGTTCCGGCAACTTAAAAGGCTGCTTATGTCTTACTCTGGATATTATATTCCCACACTAACTCCGCCGTCCATTTTCGAGCCACCCGTATAAATGTCAAGAATATTGTTCGTAGCTAACACACCTTTCCGCCAGCCATCTTTTCCTATATTTACTTTGAACCTTCTTTCCCAGTTGAAAAGTCGCCAATACCCACCGAGCTATGCCCGAAACTTCTACATGTAAATTCTCCTACAACCAGTAGTCTTCCAGCCAATTTAGCTGCGCAGTTTTCAACAGGTCTATGGACTTAACAATTCTTTTTAGGTCTTTGCTATCCGTTAAGATTTTTATACTTAGGCTGTTCACGGTACGGTGGTTATCGGGTTATGTGCTTATTAGATTAAAAATAACCTCTATGCTCCGTGAGCACCCTATGTTGTATGGTTATTTGCTTATTTTTACACAAACAGCTGTTCATTGTTTACAATTTAAGCTCAGTGAAACTCCAACTTATAAAATGAAGCTTTCGTATTTCTGTAGACACTAAAATTAGAGTATAAATAAATGACAAACAATGAATATTTATTTTGTACTTTATCTTTTTACTTACTTTGATGATTTTTGTTGATTTTTGCTGATTTTTGATTCTTTTTTATCTTTGTGATGCTTTTGGATGCTTTTTATTTCGGTTTTAATTTGCCGATTGTAAACAAAAAACAGCTGTTAATAGCAGATTTTCCAATAAGAAAATCTAAATAGGAATGCCATTCGCTTAGTTTTATTTATTTTTTGTGCTGCCATTTAGTAAAATTCCAACGACTTTCTAACACTGGAAATAAGCAAATAACCACATAATCTGTAAACAAGGGCATAGGTTGGTCAACTTTGGTTATTTTGTCATACCGCATTTTGTTGTTGTTCACTTAATCACATAACCACATAACCCGATAACCACCTTATCGTGAACAGCCTAACTGTTTCACATCATAATTAACTCCGACAAAGGTATTCCTGAGGTTCTTCACAAAATGATTGAGGTTGGAGGCAAAGTAAGTGTTTCAAAGAGGCAGTAGATGGAAGCACAACTTATATTTCCGAGTCTGCAGGAAATCGCCACTGGTAACTGGTACACAAAGTGTTACAAAGTACACCAGACCCCGACCAGTTTGGAGGCACTTTTAATATTTACACAGTAAACGTGTTCGCATTTTGCACGAACACATATCTATGTGCATATATTTTTTTATTCATGCGCGTGCTTGCTCGTAGGTTGCCAATATCGCCAATGCCATGAAAATCTATTGGCAGCACTAACAACATTGTCAACGCCATCTAGATTGGCATTGAGATTGCAATCAACAATTGCAATGTATTGGTTAAAGCTTGCAATTTCAATTGCACTTCGCAATCATTGGCGAAACTGTTTTGCCCTCCGACCGGCCCGCTTCACTACTCTCAATCCAACAACAAAGCGTGTGAGGTAACGAGCAACAGCTGCATTTGATAGACATTTTCATGAGTAAGTTTTTCACGCATGAAACAACAACAATAAGTGTCGCTGCCAAATGCATTTTTAACACTGTTGACACGAAATGTCGAAGCCAAGTGAAGTGTTGACAAAATGGGAACTCCTCATAAAGATTGAAAAGGCTTACTATATGTATATCCGTTTGTTATTGTGTTGTAATTGTTGTTGCAGCTGTATTGTTTGAACTTTACTTATTACTGTGTAAAGTATGCAGTATGTACACCCTGAGCAGTGTATTTGAAGCTTCGGGCATGTAGAAGGAAGGGTTTGAGACTCTATTTAATATATCCATACATAAATTATACACGGCACGATCTGAGTTGATTTAGCTGTGTCCGTCGTTATGCTTTGAAGATATCGCTTTGAAATTTTGCACACGTCCTTTTCTTTCCAAGAAACTTAACATTTGTAGGTCCATATCTGTATCTGATTATATAGCAAATACCTGCCATACAAACAGAACGAAGCATGATTCAAATGAATATTTTGGATTTATCATGCGGTTATAAGCAAAAACTAGCGATGAGTTTTATGAAAAGAATTGTGAGATTGTTAAAACTAATTTTTTGCGCCGCTAATTTACCGTTATCGACGATTACAAGAGGAAATCGGGAAACATTGTACATAAATAAGATATTAGAAAGAGTGAAAAATCGGGGAAGTGGTGGATATCATAAAGAGTTGTAAGGGGTTTTCAACATCTTCTATGAAAAGACTCATAAACAGATTTATAATAAAGGTATAAAACACAATACCATATTAATAAAAGGTTGGACAACTTTTGAAAGCAGAAAATCATGGTAGGAAATCAATTGGAAACGAAAGGTAAAATAAAAAAATTAAAGGATTGTTCCTGATCACAGACCGCTTGTAGTTATTTTAGCCCTAATATCATTAATAAAAACTTCTTATTAACTATTACACTATTACTGTTAACAAAGAGTCCAACATGCACAAGCTTAAAAGGTATCTTAAGCTTTATTTTTTTAGCTCCGTATTTACTGTGAATTTCTTAATAAATTTCTTTTTAAATTCTTACATATTGGCACTGATGTACTCTCAGTAAATATAAAAGTTTTGCTTGTGTGCGTGCTTTGCTTTAAAAATCCGTTTCCTCATTTAAATGCCTGCAGGTGTTTTTGGCCATTAAAATGCGTCCATCACGCCAAGGCGAATGGGTCACGTATACGCCACGTCATACTTAAATAAATGCGACGTACATGCTACAGCAAGCGTCGCCGTGCACAAGCCACAACCAATAACCGAATGAAGTTTTTCAATTTCAGCCCGCATCGATTGCACATTCTGGCCTGTAAATCGCTCAAGCGCGCGTGCTCGCCCAGCATTAGTCGCCATTGTGGTGTTCGATATTTATTGAGGCCAGAATTTCACGTTTCCTTCTTCTAATGACGTGTGCGCTGCAGAATCTTTGCTTCGAATTGCTGCTGCTGTGCTGTTTACTTGCTTTGCAATGCTTTGTAAGCCAAACACATATCGTGCATTGGTGTGCAAGGGCCATAATTTCACATTCTTCACGCTTGCGGTTTCTATAAATTATCTCATTAGATCCATATAGATAGTTATATTTAACGGTAATGAAGGCCATTGTTTGCTAATAAATCAAAGAATCGGCGGTTTTCGACAGTTTTATTCATTCATCTGCCGTAACTTTCCCATTTATTTTTATAAATTTGCGCCACACATACGTAAGTCTTCTGCTATGAGTGAGTCGCGCTAGTTGCCTTTTCACATTCTTGAGTTTAAAGGAAAGCTTCAAGTCTTATTATTTATGAATTCTTTCTTCCTTAGTAGTAGCGTAATTTAAAGAAAATTAGTTGAATTTTGACTCAAACTCCTTTTCCGCGAATTTTTATTTGTGTTGTCCTTAATCATTTCTCTACTTTAAAAACTAAATGTTTGGGTGATATAGACCTGCATATGTGAATTCAAGCGGACTGGATCGAAAAAAATTAATCTCGCCCTCCTGGGTTGAACTTTTAATACATATTTTAAAATAGATTTCAAAAATTGGAATGCTTTAAAAACTGCCTCTTAAGGACTTTCATGGAGTTCCTACAAGTTCATAATTTTTTGAATAAATTAACTTCGCTAGAATTCAGATTCTAAAATAAGAAAGAAAATTTGGAAACTTTCAAAAACAAGAAAAATCATTAATTTCAAAGCTATAAAACCCTTAAAAAATAAAAACAATTCATTAGAAGGACTTCGATTGATCACTACGAGTAGCAGTAGTATGCTTTGGTGTTGAACATGTACGTGCAACTTTCGACACAATGTCATGAAACGCGCGACCAATAGTGCTACCCTTTTTCTATACAAAGGCTTTGTTTCGCATGGAAGATGTTCAATAGTCCCTTCTTCTACTTCTTAGCAGCTCTTACAATAGCCTTTGTTTGGTAAACCTAGTCTGCTGGCACACTTTCTACACTCTTCTGACATTCCTTTTTAAATTTTATGGTCGACCCATATACTATATGTGCCACGTTAGTCAGTTTGTTAAGAAAGTTAGCGATTGATTCCACCAATCTTCAGCTATACTCATTTATAGATTAAGTTCATGCAAGTAGCCAGTGCCAAAGACCTTTTACTCGGACTCTAATAGAAGCCATAGTTTCAGTTACCAAGAAAATCACAATCTCCTAGTCCACTAAGATATCAAGGATTTTTTTTTCTATCCTTGACAGAACTCTGCGATACTTTACTGATTTCAAAGCCTGTTATCTGTATAAATAAATTTATTTCTTGGTGTGTGCACACTCTTTTTCAGACTGGCTTCGACTATACACACTGTAATAGTGTACACACTGTAGTAGTGTGTAAGTTGGAAGGCAATTCTAGTATCTAATTTGGCTGAAAAGGCATCAACTTGCACACAGGTTTGGACTAATTCGTATAAATACTTATTCCTGTGCTCCTGTCCAACTCATCCTTATCTCACTCTTCTCTGAAAGAGAAAGAAATATTGGGGACTCAATTAAAGTTTACTTCTAAAGGAGTTCAAAAAACCGTGAGTTGGGTAAAAACGGGGATTTGCGAACAATTTTTTAACACACTTTATTACCGACGTCTAAAATTATTCATTACAAGAGCTGACTTCGCTGCCAGCTCTTAGCAGAATAAGTATGTGAGCAGTAAATATAAAATAACGTGTTTTGCCTAATTTGACATTGTCCTGAGAGCTCACCCGATGCAAATATTGGCTGCTTCTTGTATGCTTACCATACGCCTTACCGCTTATTTCTTTGCCATCATCCAATAAACTTTAGTCCTAATCGGCCGTACAACTTCAGTGATATATACAGCTATGGACAGAGATTTAGCGCACTTTCCTAATGTGAAATATGATACTTAATAATGTTATATTTAAAGAAAGTAGAATCGTTATAATGTAAAAAAAACTATTTATTACTTCACTAAATACTAAAATAGTCCAAAATTTCTTAGTTTTCTATAATAAAAATACAACGTTTTGTTCAGTTTAAATTATTAAGTCAAAATTGGCTTGGACAACTATTTAGCGCACTTTAAAAGATCAGTAAGGAAAAATAATTATTATTAACACGTGCCGTGAAATTTCTAAAATATCGAACTTGGTTAATACTTAGTGGAATAACCGTTATTCGTTATCACCGCTTCGCATCTGCGTGGCAAGCTATCTGTTAACCTTTGGTATCTGTCCAAAGGAATAGAGTTCCACGTTTCCTGTACTCCTGCCCAAAGCTCGTCGCAATTTTTAAATTTTCTTTGCCCAACTTTTTCTTTGACATCATTCCACAAGTTTTCGATTGGGTTTAGATCAGGATTTTGCGCTGGCCAATCGAGAAGTAGAATTTTTTCTTGCGCATGCCAGTTTTTTACCACATTTGCTGATCGTTGTCGTGCATAAAGATCCAGTTTATAGGCATAATATCATAGGAATATGGCTCCATTGTATTCCTCCGTATATTAAGGTATGCAAATTTATTCATATTCGCTTCTATCTTTACTAGGGGTCCAACTCCGCGCCATGAAAACGACTCCCATACTTTTAAATTTCCTCCCCATGCTTTACGGTCTTTTTGGTGTACCTTAGATTGACTTCTTGATTTTTTTCACGATGTACAAAGGTTTTACCATCAGGACCAATCCGGGTTATTTTAGTTTCGTCCGTAAAAAAATATCCTTTTCCAAAAATTGAAATCTTTTGATCTATGGCTATGAGCGAATGACAAACGCGCTTTAATTTTTTTTTCGACGATAGCGGTTTTTTTCTGCTCACACGTCCATACAAATTATTTTCATTTAAACGTCTTCGTACTAGTCTGCTTGACACGTTTAAGTCCAATTCTGCATTTACTTCGACCATAATCGCGCGTGAGGATTCGAAAGGATCAGCTTTACACTTTCTAAGAACTATTTTATCCTCGCGGGGGCTGTTTTGCGAGTGGGAGCCTTACGAACTTTGTTTTGTTTTAACAAATTTGGATCACTCTTAACATTTTTGATGGCATTGTACACCATTTTTCTCGGACATTTTACTTTTTGCGCAATTTTTACTTGATTTGTAGCGTTTTTGTAAAGGTCCCAAATAATTTTCTTTTTTTCAATCGAAAAGTATTTCTCTCTAGCCATTTTATTAAAATTTGTAATATTACTAAAACTATTGAATACAAGTTCACAACTGTGATTAATTCTTTGTTGGACCAAACACTACTAATGACCGAAAACTATAAGTGCGCTAAATCGTTGTCCAACGAATTTATGAAGAAATTTAACAAAAACAAATTAACGGTATCTGAGGGGAAATGATAACGGTTATTTTCCACGCGTTTAAAGAGGCGACAGAAGCAGTATTAATCTACTAATAACAAATTCATGAAAATATCGCTCTCTTAAAAGTAACGGTAATATTTCTAATTATGAATGCAAGTGCGCTAAATCTCTGTCCATAGCTGTATATATATGTAACGGGTGATTTTTTTGAGGTTAGGATTTTCATGCATTAGTATTTGACAGATCACGTGGGATTTCAGACATGGTGTCAAAGAGAAAGATGCTCAGTATGCTTTGACATTTCATCATGAATAGACTTACTAACGAGCAACGCTTGCAAATCATTGAATTTTATTACCAAAATCAGTGTTCGGTTCGAAATGTGTTTCGCGCTTTACGTCCGATTTATGGTCTACATAATCGACCAAGTGAGCAAACAATTAATGCGATTGTGACCAAGTTTCGCACTCAGTTTACTTTATTGGACATTAAACCAACCACACGAATGCGTACAGTGCGTACAGAAGAGAATATTGCGTCTGTTTCTGAGAGTGTGGCTGAAGACCGTGAAATGTCGATTCGTCGCCGTTCGCAGCAATTGGGTTTGTGTTATTCGACCACATGGAAGATTTTACGCAAAGATCTTGGTGTAAAACCGTATAAAATACAGCTCGTGCAAGAACTGAAGCCGAACGATCTGCCACAACGTCGAATTTTCAGTGAATGGGCCCTAGAAAAGTTGGCAGAAAATCCGCTTTTTTATCGACAAATTTTGTTCAGCGATGAGGCTCATTTCTGGTTGAATGGCTACGTAAATAAGCAAAATTGCCGCATTTGGGGTGAAGAGCAACCAGAAGCCGTTCAAGAACTGCCCATGCATCCCGAAAAATGCACTGTTTGGTGTGGTTTGTACGCTGGTGGAATCATTGGACCGTATTTTTTCAAAGATGCTGTTGGACGCAACGTTACGGTGAATGGCGATCGCTATCGTTCGATGCTAACAAACTTTTTGTTGCCAAAAATGGAAGAACTGAACTTGGTTGACATGTGGTTTCAACAAGATGGCGCTACATGCCACACAGCTCGCGATTCTATTGCCATTTTGAGGGAAAACTTCGGACAACAATTCATCTCAAGAAATGGACCCGTAAGTTGGCCACCAAGATCATGCGATTTAACGCCTTTAGACTATTTTTTGTGGGGCTACGTCAAGTCTAAAGTCTACAGAAATAAGCCAGCAACTATTCCAGCTTTGGAAGACAACATTTCCGAAGAAATTCGGGCTATTCCGGCCGAAATGCTCGAAAAAGTTGCCCAAAATTGGACTTTCCGAATGGACCACCTAAGACGCAGCCGCGGTCAACATTTAAATGAAATTATCTTCAAAAAGTAAATGTCATGAACCAATCTAACGTTTCAAATAAAGAACCGATGAGATTTTGCAAATTTTATGCGTTTTTTTTTTAAAAAAAGTTATCAAGCTCTTAAAAAATCACCCTTTATATGATTATATAACTGATCGGGATGACAAGACAAGTAGAAATCCGGGTTGACTGGTAACTTGAGTAAAAACTAAGATATATTGATTAAACTTAGTACACATGTTCTTTGGCAACAAAGAAAGGCGAAATTCGTAGATGGGCGTAATCGGACCACTGCCGCACCCACAAAACGCCATTAAAAGTTAACTTATGAAGAGCCATAACTAAGCCTTGAGATAAGAAAAAGAACTGTAATTTGGCACGGAGAACTACAGTGGCAAAAGGCCCCTCTGGGCTGAAAATTTTTAAATAGTGGGCGTGGCCCCGCCTACACCACTAATTAGCCAAATTAACTTCGGCCCATTCTAATAAGAACTGCTACTTAGAATTTGAAAATCGATGAAATCGGATTATAACTCCGCCCACTCCCCCTATAACGGTAATGTTAAAACTACTAAAAAAAAAACGATGAATTAGTAACAAATGCGCCAGAGACATACATACATTACATATCTCAAGACCTGCTCGGCCGGTTTAAACCAAATTTGGAACAAAGCATTCCTCTAACATTCTTATTTCACAGTACGAAAATGGCCGAAATCGGACTGCACCAACGCTTACTTCCCAAATAATACAATTTTTTTTAATTCCGTCTGATTCTTTCCTTTCCACTGTTAAATCAAGAAGGAACAGAAGTCAAGCTTCATACACATTTCCTTCCATAACTCTAAGTCTCTCTAACTCAAAGTGAATGGCGATTCGAGTTAGGGAAGTTCAATTGTATATAACTATAATTGATTGGATTCCTATCCTCTATTTAGTTGACGGTTTGTACCTTAAGGTATTTCCCTGGCTATGATTCTTGTATCTTGCAAAGAGTATAAAATGTTCGGTTGCACCCGAACTTAACCCTTCATTAAACGGTTATTTAAAGTAGTTTAATTTAATTTAATTTAGTTTAATTTCATTTAATTTGGTTTAGTTTAATTTAATTTAGTTTAATTTAATTTAATTTAACTTAAATTAATTTAATTTAATTTAATTTAATTTAGTTTAATTTAATTTAATTTAATATAATTTAATTTAGGTTAATTTAATTTAATTTAATTTAATTTAATTTAATTTAGTTTAATTTAATTTCATTTCCTTTCATTTAGCTTAATTTAATTTAATGTAATTTAATTTAATTTAATTTGATTTAATTTAATTTAGTTTAATTTAAATTAATTTAATTTAATTTAGTTTAATTTAATTTCATTTCATTTAATTTATTTTAATTTAATTTAATTTAATTTAATTTGATTTAATTTGATTTAATTTAATTTAATTTAGTTTAATTTAATTTCATTTCATTTAATTTAATTTAGCTCAATTTTATTTAATTTAGTTTAATTTAATTTAATTTAATATAATTTAATTTGATTTAATTTAATTCAGTTTAATTAAATTAAATTTAATTTAATTTAGTTTAATTTAATTTAATTTAATTTGATTTAGTTTAATTTAATTTTATTTAGTTTAATTTAACTGAATTTAATTTAATTTAGTTTAATTTAATTTAGTTTAATTTAATTTAATTTAATTTAATTTAATTTAATTTAGTTTAATTTGTTTACTATATTTTTTTTAAGTACATTTTGTTATATTTTTTTCGACTTTTGTTTATTTCCTTTTATTTTCATCCCTTCGTTTTTTTTAATTTTTCTTCTTTATTCTTTGCAGCTTGATAGCAGAATTGCCAAAGGGCAGGTAATGAAGTAACAAACAATTTTTAATCAAAATGCAGCAAATTAGCGTTCGAGCATTTTACTCTCTCTTGAAGTAAGACGAATATTGTGATATTGAAAGAGCACAGTAAATTTAATAAAAATCGATAAGTGAAGAATTCTGAGAAATATTTTTAAGCAAAATTAAAAATTCCGACGCCATAAATACGTCGAGGAAAACCACGTTAAAATGCTTTAAATAAAGTTCATTGTTGAATTTCTCTTATTTCCCCTTTTCCCTTCGTTTTTCTTACATTTCCTGTTTCACTGTAAAAGAATCCACTTGCAAGCCGATTACGTATTCAATTTCAGTTTTCCCTTACACGAGCACATTATTCACTACTTTGTCCTTTCGTTTTATTTATTTGGCTTTGCTTAATTTTCGGCTTTCGTGCACCTGCTGTTGCCATTGCAATTTCACCACGCAAGTACAGTACAAGAAAAAGCGAACAAAAATGGAAAGGGAGCCAACAAACTGCAACCTTTGTACTCACGGAAGCGTGTGCGTAAGCGTGAGCGCCGCAGACGACGTGTGCGAAAAGCAGAATTGTGCGAGGCATAGCAAACAATGTTGCATGTGTAAGCAACGTGGCTGTCCGCTTGATGCGTGTATGTGCATCATTTCCGCTTGACTGCCACACGATCACATAAATGCGTGCGAGTGTGTTTCATATCTATGTGTGGGCGTATGTATATATGTATGAGTATGTATATGCTATAGTATATGTATGGCATGTGCCACAGTGTACTAATTCTGCTTTGATTTGAACCTGCTGCTCGCTCCGGCGACTCACTGCTTCTACGAACTGTTGCCTTGTTGCTCCACTTTTCGTATTTTCATTCTTGTCACATGAGTGTGCTGGATGCAATTTTTCGTTTTCGTAAATCTAAGAAATCATGTCAGTCTAAAAAGTCATTCTTTATGAGGAGCTTTGTTAGACCTTTATATTTTCTTGAATATTCTTGCCTTCTAACTCTTTCCTTTCTACGGATTATTCAAGAGAAAATACTCTTTTTTTGGACATAATTTCTAATGTCATAAATTCTAATATTTCTAGTGGATATATTTTCAGTGATTTCCCTCTCAACTTCATAAGAATGTAAAATTATTGACACCAACATTTGTGTGTATATTTGTTTGCTCCCACAGCTGCATCCACCCTTTTGCCTCTGCCAATGCCTGCTCTAAAAGTTTTCTTATTAGAAGTTATGTATGCACATTTTTCGTCAACACACTTCCCCGCCCAACCACCAATTTGCCCGTCCATAGAGAAGCAGTGAACGTTAAGCTGCCTGTCGATTTGCAAATCGCTTGCTGACAGCTTCAGCTTTTGAGCGTACAACTTACAAATTGCGTACTCTGCCACTTCCACATGCACGCCTTGATGCTGCGCCCCCCTCTAGCAACAACGTTCCACAGCGCTCATCAATTTGTTGACAGTTAATGTGAAAAAATGAGGTAGCAAAAAGTCAGCTCCGCACATAAACTGTGAACTACTTACCGCTCTTCCTAGGCTATGGATGAGCGGATATTAAAGCACATTCATATTTATGCATATTTATTAGTAAATATATATATTTATTAGTAAGTATATGCACATACACACACAGGCTCATATGAGTTGCGCGGCAGGAAAGATTTGGTAAGAGTGTGCGTGTCGTTGAAGACACCGGAGAAATGCTGCGACTTTTTGTGCTGAGGAAAAGCGAAGTGGGCAAACGTCATTATTGACAAGCAGATTCAAGATTATATGCAGAGTTGATGGATTAAAGATAAGCAAATTTCCTTATTACTGACTAGAATATTCAATGTGAGAATTTTTCGTTAGTTTTAGTGCAATAAATCAAATTTCCTTTTCCGACAAACTGAACACAGGTAATTCAATGAGCGTGGTTGAGTCAAGCTTTGCACAACTATGCTGGAGTCTATTCATCAGAGAGTTGCTTGAAATACACCAATAAGATCGTCCGAAAATCAAAAATTGTCCTGGCAGCACAATGGATGTGTTGGACTTATAGTTATTTGTATTGTTATTCGTAATTGTATTGTTATCGGATTTTCATTTACATGCATTACGGGCATTGGTTTTGGTATTGATATTGGGCATTGGTATTGGTATTGGTATTGCTATTGGTATTGATTTTGATATTAGTATTGGGACTGGTATTGGTATTGATTTTGATATTGGTATTGGTATTGGGACTGGTATTGGTATTGGTATTGGTATTGGTAATGGCATTGGTATTGGTATTGGTATTGGTATTGCTATTGATATTGATTTTGATATTGGTATTGGGACTGATATTGGTACTGTTTTTGGTATTGGTATTGGTATTGGTATTGCTATTGGTATTGATTTTGATATTGGTATTGGAACTGGTATTGGTACTGGTTTTGGTATTGGTATCGGTATTTGTATTGGTGTTGATATTGATATTGGTACTGGGTATTTGTAATAGTTTGTTATTGGTATTGCTGTTGGTATAGCCACCTAGCTTACCCAGGAACACCATCAGCATACCGACCTTTATGCATGCCAGATACAGCACGAAAGCTATTAGAAAGACTGTTGAAACTATGATGCGGGAGCCGCCATAAACGATGCTGGAGGCCTATCAGAGCGACAACATTGGAGCTGTTTAAGACGTCGTGCGCAGCGTGAAGGAAGCTCTTCGAAAGAACAACTCCTCGAGGCCAATAGTCCTCCTCGCAACAATTGACATACGAAATCCATTCAATAGCGCAAAATGGGAAAATATGATAGACGCACTAAAAAGTCGCTTCAAAACGCCCCTCTATTTGATGAAAATAATACGAAGCTATCTTTAAGATAGGAAACTACTGTACGATACGAGTGACGGCCCACGAAGTAAGGAAGTAACCTCTGGAGCAGCGCAGGGATCAATACTTGGACCAGATATATGGAATGCCAGCTGCGACGGAATTTTAAACGTTGAAATGCCTGACGATTGCTACCTCGTTGGCTACGCAGACGACATCGCCGCCGTCATAACCGCGCGTAATACCGACATGACCAGGCGTCCACTGACACAAGTTATGATACGAAGACAGACATGGTTGGACTCACACGGCCTCAGCCTAGCTGCTGAAAAAACAAAACTGATCCTGCTCACTAGGAAACATATTCCGCTGGAGGTAAACATGGAATTTCATTCAGAAACTATTCAAACAACGAAAACCCTAAAATACCTAGGAATAAGAATGGACAACAAATTCACGTACTGTGCTCAAATCCAACATGTTGCAAAAAAGTCAGCCAATATGACCATGGCTCTATGGCACTATCAAAACTCATGGCAAACACCGGAGGGCCACTTGCATTTGGAAGGAAATTGCTTATGGACACAACACAGTTGGTACTACTATACGGTAGCGAAATATGAGCCGATACATTAAATGTAAACCATAGACGGAAAGTGCTTGTTAAAGTGCAGAGAACAGCAGCCTTGAGAGTCGCCTCGGCGTACCGCATTGTATCCGTCCGAACCCGCAGTGCTAGTGATAAGCGGCGTCATCCCAATAGACCTTCTCGCAAAGGAGAGAAGACAACTCTGGCTATGGAAGAAAGACCGAATAGAAATACACATGGCCATAAGGCAACAGGCGACGAAGCAAACTCTTGAACTCTTGCAAGATCGGTGGACAAGGGAGAGCAAAGGAAGATGGACCGCCAAACTTATCAAAGAAATAGAGAAGTGGCACAGTAGAAAACACGGCGAGGTAAATTACTACATAACACAGATGCTGTCCGGTCACGGCTATTTCCGAAAATACCTCTACAACATGGGAAAAGCAGAAAGCCCAGCATGTATTTACGGAGACGAAATACTGGACGATACAAACCATACCACTTTCAAGTGCCACCGATGGAAAGAAGCACAAAGAACTGTACAAAACAAGATCGGGAACTAAGTGCGGAAAATGTCTTAGAAAAAATGATATCTAGCAGCGAAAACTGCGAAATAATTGCCTCGTACGTTCTATGCACTAAAAAATGAGACATGGACGCGGACTCCCAATAGAATACGAGCCAAATAGCTTGATGCTGGCTACAAAATTGTAGGCAACCCTGCACGCAGGGAGAGTAGAAAATGACCTGTAATGGGACCATCTTGGAAACCTTGCCTTGAAGTAATGCGAAAGCGGTCCCGGGGTAGGGAGAAAAATTCCATCATTGAAGGGTGGAGTGTTTTAGTGCGTACAACACTCACGTAGGATGACGAAGGCATTTTAAACCCTCTTTACAGCCTAAAAAAAAAACCAAAAATTGGTTTAGCTATTAGTGTTCATATTGGTTTGATGTTGCTATTATCTGGAATGTATATTAATCATTTTTCTCTTTGATATTCGTACTACTTTTCTTCACGGTATTGTCGTGTTACTGCTTCACATATTCATATTGATATGGAAATCGGTATAATATAAAATTATGAACTTAGCATTAATGTGTTTCTTTCGTATTGAAATCGGTCATAACCTTGTTATTTGTTATTATCTCCATCACCTAGTAATCCTCAGTTCTTGTCATCATATAAATTCTGCAAAAGAAAATTAATGTCATTGGCCTACAAAACCTCTTCATAAACTATACAACTTCCCGTTCAAATTATGCCTACTATTTTCTATTTAGCATCTTCCTCACGTTTCATAAGTAAGTATAACAACTTGTTCATCTTCACTTTAGGTCTATTCAACCACCGTTCAGTCAACAACAAAACAAGTAAGCGTTCTCGTTGGAAATATCATCATTGCCTTTATAAATTATCTATTTTAATATTTGTCAGAGTCTACGCCGACGTGACGAAAAGTCACCGCAAACAAGGTATTCAAGTTGAATCACCAATAAGCTTGTGTAAGCAGTATTGACAACTAAACGACAACCGCGCAACGACGTTAACCAAATAAGTACATCAAATATTGTAAACAGCAGTGCGTTGGGTCGACAGGTCGTATACGCAACACGCACAAGTACTAAATTATATATTACATGTTTTCATTAATATAAAAGACAAATGAAATCGTGAGTGACTTAAAGCCTCAGCACAAATTTAAGACTTTGTTCACAGAAATGTTTCGGTTTTATATTAAGATATATTGCTGAGGAAGGTATATTGAAACATAAGGCTGGGGTTAATGATGGAATATTGATATGAATTATTTATGTCACCAACAGTGCGGCAGGGAAAACTAACTAAAATGAATGTCGAGGTAACTGTAGTGAGAAAAAATTCTTTTTTAAGGTTGGTCAATATAGAATGCATATTTATGGAAATTTATAGTCTGAAGTGTATGTACGCGACCAAAAAATAAGGTGACATTTGAATTTAAACTGCGCGCGTGGAAGGATTTGGAGAATTATTTTTTTTTAGGTTGGTAGTACTGTCAGTCACATTTATGTCAAATTTCATGTCAAAATATTCATTGGTGTTTGAGATACGTGTCGTTCTGTGAGCTGCTAAAAGTGAGTTTTTCGTTTTTTGCGATGTCGAAATTTGTTGAGCAAAGAATTTGCATTAAATTTTGTTTACGGAATCTATTTTCTGCTGCGGATACGTTGAGAATGGTGCAGAAAGTCTTTGGTGATGAGGCTATGTCTAAAAAAATGTTTTCGAATGGTATAGTGAGTTCCAAGCCGACCGTGAACGTGTCGAAGACGAATAGCGTACAGGGCGACCATCAACCTCAACCGACGAAGCTCACGTTCAACAAATCAAAGATTTGGTGTTGAAAACCCGTCAATTAACAATTAGAGACCTTGCTGATGAAGTTGGCATATCGAAAAGCTTAGCCAATACTATTTTGAAGGATGTTTTGGGCCTCTAGCGCGTCAAATCTCGACTGGTACCGAAAACATTGAATTTTTTGGAAAAAAGGCGTCGCGTTGAAGTGTGTGAAACGATGCTTTCCGACTACCAGGGTATCACGAAACGCATTATAACTGGCGATGAGACTTGGATCTATGCTTACGACCCCGAAACAACCGATCAATCGAGCGAATATCGTGCCAAAAGAGCGCCGAGACCAAAAAAATCTCGCCAAAGTCGCTCAAAAATCAAGATCATGTTGACTGTTTTCTTCGATTATCGTAGTGTTGTGCATTATGAATTCCTTCCAACTGGTCAAACAATCAACAAAGAATATTATTTGAACGTTATGCGTCGCTTGCGTAACGCTATCCGCCTAAAAAGGCCGGAATTGGGGAAAGACAATTCTTGGTTTTTACACCACGATGCACTATCTCATACTGCTCTCGTAATTCGAGATCATTTCGCCAAAAACTCAACCCATATCGTTCCGCAACCAACGTATTCACCTGATCTGGCGCCGTGCGACTTCTGGCTGTTCACCAAGCTCAAAAGACTACTCCGGGAACACCGTTTTTATACGAAAGAGGAGATTCAAGCCGCAGAGAAGACGGAACTGAATGCCCTGGGATGGCGGGAAGTGACTACAACCAGTGTTTCGAAGATTGGAAAATCCAAATCCATTGCATCGGGAGGGGATTACTTTGAAGGGTATAAAATTGATTTGGAAGAATAAATAAAGAATTTTCAAAATAAATACAATGTCACCTTATTTTTTGGGTACTATATATGTATATTTATATTTTATCAAATTTTATGTTACCAGTGACTCTTTCGTATTAAAATTTAAATTTTTTTTTAATTTTTACACAAAAAAATTTGACGTCTGTTCCGTGCTCAATCAGAATATTGAGAACTTTTTAACATAAAAAATTTAATAAGTGTGGCATCTCTTTGAAATATATTTACAAAATTTTTTACAAAATTTTTTATTTTTAAAAAAGTGGCAACTCAACAACAAACAACTTTTTTTTAACTTACGTTTTAAGACATATTCATACAATTAATACCGAATTCGCAATTTTCTATCGAAATTGAAAAAATTTGTTCTTATTGGATAGTGTATGTATATTATATACACATATGTACGTCTGAATATCTAAATGTCTAAACAACTACATATGTATATAAAATTTTATTTCCAAATTCACGGCTATTTATAGCACCGGTGCTAATTGTTCGTGGAATGTTAAAATTTGCTTTGAGGAATTAACAGAAAAAAATAGCGACTTCAGCCAACTAAAACCAACAACCACATTTATATATCATTTTATTGCACCGAAAATCGGCAACTGTTGAGTTATTGCTGCCGACGATGAATTGGCACAGTGGCAAGCGCGCGTAGCGTTTAAAAGCAAAAGCAGCAATAAAAAACGCAAATAAAATTTTTTATGCGATTGACAGCCAAAAAATAAGACTCAAACGAATGTGTGTACAAAGTAATGCAAGCTGAGTTATCGCAAAAAGGAAATTGGCAATAAATGAGAGGCACAAATGATGTGACATTTAATGGCCCATATGACGGTACTCGACACACGCCTCACATTTTTTCCAGCTGACGCATTGATTTGCTCACACTTATGTTACTTTGTGAGTATTTAACTTTTTTTTGGCAAATTTTTTCTCAAAAGCATTTTTTGTCATTTTCAAAACATCAGAAGGCCGCTGCAAATGTGCTCGTTATTTAAATTATCCTTTCAGAATGAAAAAAGAAAAACAAATAAATGTAGATTCCATATGCAAATGACAGGCAATTGACGTTGATGATTACAAAGAAATGTCAGCCATTTCGAATGACAACAGCCATCAGCTAGCGTTTGGCCATGAAACGGTCAAATGTCAATAATATTGCATACTTACAGGCGCTCTCGAGTGACTATTTTCGTGTACCATACAAAGAGTAAATGACAGTTGATATATTGTGCTTACCTGAAATGAGAAAGAAAGAGTATAAAAAATTGTTTACTACGAACTCTATATGATTACACATTATTTCTAAGGAATATTCATTTTGTATGCAGATTGAAAGATTTCTACTGCAATAGGTTTGGTATTAGTATTGTTATTGAATTGATGTTGTTATTATCTAGAATCAGATTTATCATATTTTTCTTTGATATTGGTACTACATTTGGTCATCGTATTCATGTTGGCGTTATTACTCCTTTAAGTATTAGTATTGTTATAGAAATCGATATAACATATTATTCCCTTTACCTACTATATTCAAAGTCTACCAAATGAAGCATAAGTTCCTTATAATCAAAAAATTTTACCACCATGAACTCAAAAAAGCCGTATATTAGTTGCCAGCAAGCAAAAGTTTCAATGCCAAGAGCTATATAAGTATTTACTACTTTCAGTTTAAGATTATTTAAAAGTGATCACTAAAGAAAACGCTATATCTTAAAGATAGTTCAGCGAATTGAAGTACCCCTGGAGAAAACTCATACATAGAAATACAAGTGTTAGTCGTAGTATTTTTTAAATTTAAATTCTTTTTCTCACGAATATAAGTACGCATATAACTGAAAATTCATCTTGTGACATGTTGTCGTATATTCCGTTACTTTTAACCAGAGACTTGCTTGCGGCTATATTTTACGAGCATACTTAGAAATGAGAGGTTTCAAAAATAAGCCAAGTTCATATGTATAAGCATACTCATATTTGTGTGCATAAGTATTTTTGCAGCAAAAAATAAAATGAGTGAAATGGCTTATGACAGATTCTCATTGCAACCAAAATTTGCTTTGAGTTTTTCTTTTGTCAAAGAAGCATTTTTGTTGTTTTTTTTTTTACTCACCTAACCGGAATCTTTCGACTACACAGCTTTACATGTATCACAGTTAATCAATATTTGAGAATGTGAGAGTAAGAGTGGTGAATGATGTTTCATATAAAAGTAAAGTATATAGACAATAAAAGTTCATTAAGAACATATTTACTTTAAAGTTGATAAGAAATAAATATAAAGCAAACAAAATTTAAGCAACTTTCTTTCGAGGATGATAGGAGCTCCAGTGGTACGTCTAAAAGCTTTGGGCTAAATTTTGGCTAGAGGAAGTCAACAGGGTTGAGGAGTACGCAGTGGAAGACTTCCTTGATACAGAGGGCGCGTTCAATAATATTTGCCGAAAACGGTCATCAAATTTAAAAAAGGATTCACCACGAGGTGACATTTTTTCCTCCTTTCATTGGATTTCAACACCAACATCTGCTAGATAGTTTCAGGTACAAGACTGCGGGGGAAATTGCCTATGTAGACAATGTAGCCTTCATGGTTAGGAGAAAGTTTGTGTTTGCGCTAACTCATCAGTACCTCAGTATGATACTGAGCTAGCTTCACTTGGATATATGTACATATAAAATACCGAAAACTCCACTGCCGTAAATAGAAGACGTTTGCCTCCAAGCTGCGAATATATGCTCGTATGTATGAATACTTATTAGGAAGTCTAATATCGGAGATCAACAAAAAGGGTATCGGTTGCAATGCACAATTGTGGAAGAGCTTTTGACCTAAAGTGAATTCTTTTTTTCAAGGAAAATAGCACTGTAGCACGACACTTTAATTAAACTCCTTATGTTCTATAGGGTCTATGTGTGGTGAAAAGTATTAGAAAAGGCTACACTTACTAAGAAGTTCCGAAGCGTTGACCGCGCTTAACAGACTGTATGTGTGGTGCACTAAGAAATCGGATAGAGGAGAGTGGCATTGAGCTTCTTCACAGCGAGGGCGCAGTTTGGAAAGAAGGTTTGTGGAAGTGAAAGAACTCTCCTTCAATATCAGCTTCAGGCTTCTTAATTTAGTTGATCTCTTACTGTGAAGCATTCTCTAGGGAAAAGGCTATCCATTTCAATAGTAAAGTTCAAAACTGCGTTCGGGGCTGGTTAAAGAATACCTAACCTCACTAAAAAAGGGGTCGGGTTATTTTTGGATAATACTAGCTTAAGTACCAGGAATAGATTGAAGCTACGCTATTCTCTTACGGCCCACTATTCAACATCTTAGCGGGAGCTTGGCAAGTCCAGGCCTACTGTAGGCACCTGTGCAGTCACAAGATTCTTATGGCCCAAAACCAATCGCGATACGAGTAGGGTAGGCTTTTCGCCCTCAGCATCGTGACTATATCTTGCTCTTTTTTACAAAGCATCATTCACAAAGCTTCCTTAACATAACAAATCAGATTTCCCAAACCTCTATATTACTTCAAAATCACAGATCCTATCTAACGATTGGCCGGTTTTAGTTGTTAGCTCTTACATTATATGAGACCTGTTATCGGACTAGGGCCAAAATTGATTGCGGCTGTATAAAACAACGCACTACCTGAAGCAAAAGCTAAGTAACCGCATAAGTACCATTAATATTTTAAAAATTATAAAGTATATAGGTCAGTATAAGTGTCCTCAGTGATTTTAAGGAAAGCTGTAGTTATTTCAAAGAGATTTATCACTCAACTATACGTCTTATATGGAATAGGCAAGAAATCGGTACATGAAATATAACTTTGTTGAGATTAATAACAAACTTTTCCGTAAAATTAATAAAAATTAAAATAAAATTAAAGTTGCTATTTATATTCTATAGCACAATTGTTTGCTATACGTCCCATCAGAAATAAGGGCAGTAATTCATATTTCCATATTTCTTACAAATAATAATAATTTTACAAAATCCTACTTCTGAAATCTTGGATTTGCTTTGTAATACGGATTTACTACATACATATATTTATGGTGAATGCTCAGTAAAGAAAACCTTACACAAATACTGATAAATGAATTTTGCATATGTCCGGATATAAATACCAATATTCATTGCAAATTTCAGTATATTTTCAACTTATCAATTACAAATAAAGGTCAATTCCATTAGTAATTGCCCTGAATAATAACAAAAGAAATAAAATCTGACCAATAAATTCAAACGAAAAATAATTAAAAATTCTTAAACAAGAAAAGTTGCGGTGAAAAGAATACATAAAAAAAACTTTCAGTGATTTAAAGTATTTACGGACAATTGCAAAATTCCAAGCGAACTGTAAAAATAATTCCAACGAAATACCACAACATATCATTGCATCAAAAGTTGAAAAATAAATTGCATTTTACGCATTTAACAAAAGACGAGAGGAAAAAGCTGATAAAATGCCAAAATTAAATTAAAAGTCAGCTATAACAATGCTCTAGTTGATGGATGAAAGTGGAAAAGTTAAGGAGAATATTAAAAGTGGCACTAAAGGTTGCAAATAATTGAAGTAAAATTCGATTTAAGTTTGTGCAAAAACCTGCAAATACAAACGTCCGACCTCTTAGTGACAGCTATTGCTGGATTCAAAAATTTTAGCCAAATTGTTTGAATATATTCTCAAGCTGACGAAAATATGTAAATTAGACGAACGAATATTTCTTTGGAATAAGTCAGTGCGTAGAGATAAAAATCTTATATGAGTTCCTGGTCACAAAGGTGTAGCCGGGAATGAACTGGCTGATGAGCTCGACAGCTCCGCAGCATTCACTAACATGTTAGGCCTGAACCCATCATCACGGTGGGTCCTCATGCCATAAAGGAGCTGTTCCTCAAGGAATAAAGACTAGACAGTGAGAGGCATTTACTACAACTTCAAGACATGTGTTATGAAAAGTTGCTAATGGATGGTTACAACCTCAGCAGGTTTAAATATGTAATTAACTTCCCAAGGGACAAACTCAGGCTGCTCGAAGCATTCTGCATTAGCCACTGTAAGCTCTAGAAGCACTTATAGCTTCTTGTGCCAATTGCCGGTTCTGCGGAGTGTGTATCAGGTTGTCAAATATCTCCCTTCCGCTTTTTTTACTCTGATTTAGTTCGATAATGAATATATCGTTCAATAATATGTTTCCATCTAGACGGCAACTTCATAATACGCCACTCGTAGAAGCCCCCCTCCTTATTTGCGAAGAACTCGGACAGCCACTTTTCACAAGCCTCTTTTGAGTTCAACTTTACACCAACAGGGGCATTCACCATGGACAGGAAAAGGTGGTAATATCTTGGCGCTATGACCGGGCTATATGGTGGATGCGATGAAACCTCACATCCGAGCTCCCGTAGCTTCTGACGAGTCATCAACGAAGTGTATGGTCCTGTCCTCGTAAAACACTACTTCCTTCCTGTTGGCCAATTCTAGACGCTTCTGCTTCAAGCAGTCTAGTTGTTCGCAGTAGATGGTAGAATCAAGCCCCAATAAAGATTCCCCTCCAATCCCACCAAACATACAGCAAAACCTTGCTGGCCGTCAATCCTCGCTTGGCCACTGTTTGGAAAGATTCACCGGCCTTCGCTCACGACCGTTTTCACTTGATATTGTCGTATGTGATCCATTTTTCGTAGCCAGTCACCATCCGCTTTAAAAATGGGTTGAGTTCATTTCGTTTCAGTGGCATATCGCAGGCGTTACTCGGTCCAGAAGGTTCTGTTGCGTCATATCATGCGGCACCCTAACATCATGCTTTTTTGTGTATCCAGCCTTCTGCGGTTTAAAATGGTTTGGTGACTAACTGCCATTTTCTGGGCGAAGTCACGAGATGCCACATGCCGGTCTGACTCGATGTTTTCCATGATTTGATCGGTATTCGTCGTCACAGGTCATCCGCCGGGTGGCTTATCCATGGTGTCGTTTTCACCCGCCCTGAATCGTCGAAACCGTTCCTCCGCAATTCGCAGTGATAAAGTACCATCCCCCAAAACACCAATAATCTCAGGGAACGTTTCTCTAACGAATTTGGCTTTGACGAAGGAAAAAAAAAAAAAAAGAATTTCGGTGTTAGTAAACTCCAAATTTACACGAATATTGTTGTTGAACGCAATATCCAAACTAATCATGCATAGCGTCGACTTGTAGGTTATGTCAAGACCTCTCAAAGATGTATAGCATTGTCACATACGAGCTCTGTAGCGCTTTATACATAGCCGCGAAATTCAATAGGCAAAAACGCGGAAGGCAGATATTTGACAACCTAACATTAAGAGCACATTTTGAGTATGTTTCGGTAATTTTGAATCTAGGGTTTCAAATCTACTAAAAAAGGAGACAATTTTAAAATGAAACAATAAGTTTGGCTATACGCTATGGTGGTAAAATCTGAACAATTTCTTCTGAGTATGTGTAGTTGCCTTGGAGAACTCATGTCTTCTGGCAAGTCGACTTACTGGCCTTCCGGCACAAGAAACTTACCTCACCTGATCGACTTTTTATCACTCAACAAATATGTACGGCCTGCATTACAATGGAAAATGGTTTGGACTTAAATTCGGATTGCTCGCCAGTATGCCTAATTCTAAATGGCCATCTGAAAGAAATCGACACTGAATTAAATTTCTAACTGAGATACGGACCAGGAGTATTTCAAAGTTATGCTCGACAAAAATTTTAATTTTAAAGTAAATATAACAACTCAAGATAACTCAGAAGATGAAGTTCATACATTTACGAAAACTATGCAAGAATCGGCTTGGAAAAGTACTCTTGCTCCGAAACAAAAAAAAAAACTTGAATACTGCCTACAAAAGTTTTATTCTTTCACTGTATTCAACTGCGGTACTCAAGTATAATAAAGCAAAACTAAGCGCATTCTTGAATGGAGGCTCTTTACAGTTATCCATAAAAAGCTTAAATGCATTTTTCGAGACAAGCACGTCTCTCTCGTGCGCCTTCTAAAAGCGCGCAAGCTCTAAACAACGGTTTTACATTTTAACCCTCTAGTGCATATGCCTGCCTACAGACGGGGTGTTTTCAAAATCAGATATAAAATATTTCTTTTAATATTAAAATTCGGATTTTTTTTCAAAAGAACGCTTAAAGTTCAACTTACGTAATGGTTTTTTCAGATTGGCAATACTACTTCTAGTTTTGACGTACTGTCAATTTGAAGTGACAGATTAGCACTTTCCCGCCAATTTAATTATTTTTGCAATCAACACAATTTTCTGAACAACAAGAAATATAAATTCTTGTGTCGTTTCAAGTTGAAAAAAATACTTACGGGTGTGGAATTTTGTGCTCTTTATGATAGTGTTCGATTTATAATAAAAAAACTAATAGCAGGTGAGTAAATTCGAAAATATTGAACTCCGCCTTGAGGCGGACTCATGCATTGCGCTGCCTACCTTTTTCAAGTAAAATGAAATATTTGTGATACAATTGAAAATTTTTCTTATTTTATTATTGAATAATAATCAGATATGTCGCGTTATTCTAAGACCCATATGACGGATGAAGAAATTCGACAATATTTCGAAGAGTCGCAATTGGTAACTGATACTTCCGACAATGAATGCGATTTTGATAGTGACGATTCTGATATGGATCCAACCTACTCACTACCGGAAAATGATACGATCATTGATGCAATGCTAAACTCCTCAGAAATGATGCGAAACGCAATCGAATGCAGTTTGAATGTGACAGACTTTGAAGAAAATGCTGAAATAATTGAGCTGCCACCGATTCCTCCATTGCCTGTTTGTGACGTTACTTCTAGTGTATTCTTACCGTCGACAGTGACACGTTCTGTGCACAAAGCATTAGAATCGCAAGAAAAAATCGGAGTCCTACCAGCTGCAAGTGATTTGAGAAGCGATATGAGTGCGATAAGATCGATTCTTTGGAAGAAGAAAAACTTCAGCTGAGTGTTGCAGATTTGGCTTTTCAAGGCCAGGACATGCCGGATTTTTTAAAATGTTTAAAAACACCTTACGACTGCTTTGCATATTTTGTGACCGAAGACTTTCTGAAGGTAATTTCTAATATATAACAGTTTATTAAATTTTTAATAAAAATTTTGCAGGCAATAGCCTTACAGATGAACTTGTATGCCAAGCAAAAAGATATATCTTCAAAGTTTTGTATCGATCACCAAGAGCTGCGTAAGTTTTTGGGAATATTGTTGTTTACGTCTGTTTATCGCTTTCCTAACAGTCGCTCATATTGGGGACAATACGGATTAGATCCGATACGTTTATCCATGACATGCAATCGATTTGAAGAAATTAGAAACCACTTGCATTTCAATAATGATGCGTCTCGTATAGAGAAAGGTCAACCTGGTTATGACCTCTTGTATAAAATAAGGCCGCTAGTAAAACATTTCAACCAACGTTTTTCTTCAGTTCCAATGCGGCAGAGACTTTGCGTTGATGAGCAAATGTGTGCCACGAAAATGAGTGGAAACCCAGTGAGGCAATATATGCCAGCAAAACCTCACAAATGGGGAGCGAAACTATTCGTGATTTGCGATTCCTTTGGATATTCGTATTCCTTTGAAGTTTATTGTGGCGCCGGCGATAACAAAATTTTGCCAAATTGTCCAGATCTTGGTGCTGCATCCAATGTTGTAGTTAGGTTGTCACAAGTCATACCAAACAATGCCAATCATATTATTTACTTTGACAACTTTTATACCTCATTGGGATTGCTATTATATATGAGAAGTCGCGGAATTCACAGTTTAGGTACAGTGCGAGGAAATCGAGTACCAAATATAAAACTTTCCACAGACGCAGAGCTGCAATCAAAAAAAGTAGCACGTGGGTATAATGAAGAATACGTGGGAAGTGTTTTTGGAGTAGACATAAGCAGCGTTTTGTGGTACGACACAAGAGCAGTTCGTCTGTTATCCACCTACGTAGGAACAGATGCAATTGTACATAATGAAAGTTCATATTCCTTAAAGGCAAATCGTTGGGATCGAAAATTGAAACAAAATGTTGAGGTGGATTGTCCAGCTATTGTGAAAGAATACAACCAGCATATGGGTGGTGTGGATTTGGTTGACGGATTGATTGGTCGATACCACATAAAAATGAAAACCAGAAAATGGACAAATAAATTATTTTACCACATGCTGGACGTGAGTATGGTGAATGCATATTGTCTTTATAACCGACTAAATAAGGACGTCCTAAAGTGTAAACTTCCTGACTTCAGATCAGAAGTGGCAGAAACACTTTGTTTGATTGGTTCGACAAAACCTGTAAAACGTGGTCGTCCATCGTCTTTAACACCTCCACCAAAAGCTAAAAGACGTATCACCTATCAGAAAATATAAGATACGATCAAATAGGACACTGGTGTAAGTTTTTGGACCGCTCAGGCAAAAAAATGTGCAAATTTCGTGGATGCAAATCAGAAACTCAGGCATTTTGCATTAAATGTAAAATTAATTTATGCAATTCAACGGCAAAAGATTGTTTTTTCAAATATCACAATAAAGAAGAAATGAAAACATAAATTTATATGAACAATAAGGGTTAATGCATAGGTCCGCCTTGAGGCGGGATTTTTATTTTACCTGTAAAAGGTACACAAATTGACAAATCGAAAAACTAACATCAGATTCGTCTTCACAGACCTGAATATAGTCTAATATAAAAATCACAGTCGAAACAAAAATTCATGCATTAGAGGGTTAAAATATTAAACTAAACAGCTCTTGCATTATCATAACCTTAAACTTAATATCCTTGTGTGCGGCTGCATTATTTATTTGCCGTTATTTCATGTCAGCATTTTTCCGCTGAACGCATAAGCACCACCGCGCCGCGCATAAAGCGGAAACTCGAAACTATTGAAGCAGCCAAAAGAAAAATGAAAAGAGATGTAAGTAAGAAATAAATACGTAAGAACAGCGACGTAACGCTATCGCGAACACAAAGAACTACAGGCCATAAAGACGTACTTAAGGCTTTACGACGCACACTAGTACAGCTCTCTTATAAGATTATTCCTCATGTAAAGCTTAGTAAGCGACTCATCCGCGGAGTATGTCTTCTCATAAATGGCTGAGAGCGGCGCTAAGCTAGTAGACTCTGTTCTCTAACCTCCTATTTTAACAAAAACAAATCTGCAAGAAATGTTTATTTTTTCATACAAAGACATTGTATTTTATTCATTCCAATGGCACCGTTAAGCCAAGGCAAATATGGCGGCGTAGTCTCCTGCTGTTGGCAACTTGCATAGTAAAATTACTTGGGTCACATCTGTGAATGAGCGCAGTCACGTGCAAATGTTCTCTGAATTTCGAAATGATAATGCTTGCCCACGCTTATATAGAAGATGTAACAGTAAAATTATATTACTAATAATATATGCATTTTTTCAATGGATGATAACTTTTAGTGTTCTACATTGTTGACTATTACCAGGCAGTTGAAATGCAAGTAACTTATCAGTACTAAATTTTTATATAGTTTCTTTTACAGTGAGCATTTCTAAGTTTCGATGGTGGATGTCATTTCTAATATAAAAAGGTCCACCCACTATACTGCGAAGAACTTCATTTTGAAAGGCTTGCATAACTTTAAAATTTTAATGAGTAGAGCTTTCCCAGATTTGAATTCCATACAACCAGAGAGGTCTGCGTATTGCTTTATGTAAGAGTAACTTGTTTTTCAAACTGAGACAGGTTCTTGACCTTAGAAGCCAATACAGCCGCGCAAACCATAATGCGAGGTCGGTTCTCCAATGTACCTCTCTTATCAATTGTGAGTTTGTGCTTCTGCTTGTTAGTGGCAGTTGATCATATAAGGCCACTTGAGGGCATATTTCATATCTGAGGGAATACACCACTTGTGTGCACTTTTCAATATTAATGTTAATGTACCATCTGATGAGCCCCGGTTCTAGAGTGGTCAAGTGTCATCCGCATATGTTGCTATAATTATGAAGTCCGAGTTAAGCGCTGGAATGTCAGTAGTGAAGAGAATGCAGAACACTTGCGCAATAACACTACGAGTATTTTCAGGTACACCAGCGGGTATGGTTCTCAGGTCCGGCTCAGTACCACAACACCTGACGCAGAACATCGGATCATGCAAGTAAGGTATTAAAAGTTTTGCCTTTAACTTACATAATAGGCCTAGGTGCTAGACCAGTGGTAGTGAGAAAAACATGGCAAAAGTGCCGCATTTAGGACGAAGAGAAACCTGAAATACTTTGGGCACAATCCCGCTTCGATTTAGGCTTTGCAGCGAAACATCATGCGTTTCATTCACCACCTACCTGACGAGTCATCGAAAATTGGACTCAACGGATGGACCAACTGAGACGTTGCCTTGGCCAACATTTGAGAGAAGTAATATTGATGTCATTGACTTCAACACCCGTGCCGTTAGTTCTGCTTTCTCCAGGCTGAACAAGGAAACGAAGCAAATGGGTCTGGCAGTGAACGAGGGCAAGACGAAATATCTCCTGTCATCAAACAAACAGTCGTCGCACTCGCGACTTGGCTCTCACGTCACTGTTGACAGTCATAACTTTGAAGTTGTAGATAATTTCGTGTATTAAGGAACCAGTATTAACAAAACCAACAATGTCAAGGAAATCCAACGCAGGATTACTCTTGCCAACAGGTGCTACTTGGGACTGAGTAGGCAATTGAAAAGTAAAGTCCTCTCTCGACGAACAAAAGGAAAACTCTATAAGTCGTTCGGGAGCTATGGTATATGGTGCAGAGGCTTGGATGATGACAACAACCGATGAGTCGACCTTAAGAGTTTTCGAGAGAAAGGTTCTGCGAAAGATTTATGGTCATTTGCGCATTGGCCACGGCGAATATCGCATTCGATGGAACTATGAGCTGTACGAGATAAGCGACGACATTGACATAGCTCAGGGAATTAAAAGACAGCGGCTACGCTGGCAAGGTCATGTTGTCCGGATGGACGAAAACACTCCAGCTCTGAAAATATTCGACGCAGTACGGGGGAAGCAGAGGAAGAGAAAGACCTCCACTACGTTGGAAGGACCAAGTGGAGAAGGACCTGGCTTCGCTTGGTAGTAGTCTGGTAATTTATGCTTATTTTCATGACTTCTTTGGAGGGTGGTTTTTTATAGGAAAATAAAAATGAATTATCTTGGTTATTAAGAGTGCTTTTATATACATTTTGAATATACAAAAAAAAAAAATTATTTAAAAAAATTTAATGCTTTAATACTAACGGAACAGCCTGTTAAAATTTGAAAGCAATCGGTTTAGTAGAAAAGAGTTAGGACCCGGGCCGACCAGAAAAACAATGTTTCGAGAAAAACGCGTTTAAAGTTCAACAACTCCGAGGGAGAGGACTCCGAGGCGCTCTAGGAAACTCGTTATAACTCCCGAAGTATTTCGAATTTCTGTCTGAAATTTTCGATTTTCTGAACCCAAGTTACCAGACTACTACCTTAAAGCCCTCAAACTTTGTCAATACCGCTGGTGACTAGCACGTTCCAATTGAAGAACTAATTACTTATAACAAGTCTTATGATGAAGTAACTTGATGCTATTTCTAGTGACGAGAGATATTGTATGACTAGTTCTGGACGCACAGTTAGCCCGTCTTGAGGACCCTCTGCGACGCAGGAATCCAAGATTTCAGGAATGCAGTTGAAGGAGTTGAGACTTGAGGTCTGTGCTTGGTTGGGCTCTTTCATATGCCTAGTTTATTTCAGCCTTAGAGCTGTGGAAATCCCCACATAATCGTAAGTAAAAAGCTGAGATCTTATCCAATGTGGAGAATACTGAAAGTCAACTATCTATCGAAAGGAAGGAATTTCATTTGAAATTCTAACAAATAGGTGAAAATATATACTACTGTGCCCAAAAAGTGGTGACATTTGAATTTAAACTGCGCGCGTCGAAGGATTTGGAGAATTATTTTTTTTTTTTAGGTTGGTAGTACTGTCAGTCACATTTATGTCAAATTTCATGTCAAAATATTTATTAGCGTTTGAGATCCGTGTCGTTTTGAGAGCTGCTAAAAGTGAGTTTTTCGTTTTTTGCGATGTCGAAATTTGTTGAGCAAAGAATTTGCATTAAATTTTGTTTACGGAATCAATTTTCTGCTGCGGATACGTTGAGGATGGTGCAGAAAGCCTTTGGTGATGAGGCTATGTCTAAAAAAAATGTTTACAAGTGGTATAGTGAGTTCCAAGCCGGCCGTGAACGTGTCGAAGACGAAGAGCGTCCAGGGCGACCATCAACCTCAACCGACGAAGCTCACGTTCAACGAATCAAAGATTTGCTGTTGAAAACCCGTCGATTAACAATTAGAGACCTTGCTGATGAAGTTGGCATATCGAAAGGCTTAGCCAATACCATTTTGAAGGGTGTTTTGGGCCTCAAGCGCGTCAAATCTCGACTGATACCGAAAATATTGAATTTTTAGAAAAAAAGGCGTTGCGTTGAAGTGTGTGAAACGATGCTTTCCGACTACCAGGGTGTCATGAAATGCATTATAACTGGCGATGAGACTTGGATCTATGCTTACGACCACGAAACAACTATCAATCGAGCGAATTTCGTGCCAAAGGAGAGCCGAGACCAAAGTCGCTTAAGGTCATGTTGACTGTTTTCTTCGATTATCGTGGTGTTGTGCATTATGAATTCCTTCCAACTGATCAAACAGTCAAGAAGGAATATTATTTGAACGTTATGCGTCGTTTGCGTAACGCTATCCGCCTAAAAAGGCCGGAATTGTGGAAAGACAATTCTTGGTTTTTACACCACGATAATGCACCATCCCATACTGCCCTCGTAATTCGTGATGATTTCGCCAAAAACTCAACCCATATCGTTCCGCAACCACCGTATTCACCTGATCTGGCGGCGTGCGACTTCTGGCTGTTCACCAAGCTCAAAAGACCGCTCCGGGTACACCGTTTTTATACGTTAGAGGAGATTCAAGCCGCAGCGAAGACGGACCCGGAAAGTGACTACAACCAGTGTTTCGAAGATTGAAAAATACGTTTGCATAAGTGCTTTGCATTGGGAGGGGATTATTTTGAAGGGGATGAAATTGATTTGGAAGAATAAACTAAGAATTTTCAAAATAAATACAATGTCTCCTTATTTTTTTTGGGCACAGTAGTAGACCTTCACTTACTGTTTAACACAATCACACAGATGAAAAGATATGAACCAAAAAAATAAAATGACTTCCTAAACAAATGAAAGAACAAATTTATGGAAAGTAGATCTCTTGCATACTCGACGAGAATGAGGAAAGTGTATTCCCTTTGTCAAAAAACAAACACCTGAACGCCTACAAGTGTCAAAGATTCTACAAAAATTTTATAAAAGATCAGCATAAAATTATTACTTTTTTCTGCTCTTGAACACTGAAAACTCTTTATTGTCGGTCGTTTCGAAATTTATGCAAATCAGCTGTTGGCCTTAAAAGATTGTTGATGCCGAACGCGATTTGTGTGAAAGTTTTGGTGCTTGTAATTTCGTTTGTGGCCACAAGTGAAAGTTTTCGCGATTAGCTATGCATGCAAGCGCGTGATTATGCGACAAAGTTTGTGCGGGAACACACGAGAGTAAGCTAAGAAGTTACGATAGTGCACAAAGGGATGATTATGGTCGATTGTGTATGCAATTTTCCTAAAGAGAGTTCATGCAGCGGACTGAAAAAACTCTTCCAACTGTAAAACTTTAAAAGCTTTAACGCCAATTTATTGTCAGTGAAATTGAGAAATTGCGCGCCAAAGTTAACTGTTAGTTTGTCGGCATTGAGGTCTGAAGATTTTTGTAATAATTTTAAAGTTCAACCAAAGGAATTTTTAATCGATTTATTACCTTTGAAGGAAAAAATACAATGTATTTTTGATATAATTGCTGGATCTCCTTGAAGAAAAAAGTTTCAGAATTTTCCAAATACAATTCAGCTCAAAAGATATGCTAGAGTTTGTCAGAGTTGTTGAGCTACTTCAAGCTGTGCTTTCGCCTCCATTACCTACTGAGGAGAGACCACTTTGAAACTACTGTCGAACATTGAGATGAAATCCAGATTTGCAAATACAAACGTGCAACTTTAATAACTAAGCTGGAATAACAACGCACATATAACTCGTATACGAATGGGTTTTCGTGCAAAGTTTTAATTAAAAGTCTTACTAATTTTTGCCCACAGTATAACCCTATTCATATGTTCATTAATCTGAATACACGTATTCCTTTCCGCCCCTAAACAGAAGCATCAGGTGAGCAAAGTTATCATACCCCAAGTGTCATGTTGCAAACCAATATAAATTGCCGCACATGCGTCACAATACATTCCGCCGCCCAACGCAATCAGTCTTAATCCCAATAACTGCTGCCATGGCCACCACACTTCCCTCCTCCTAACACTAGCATAAGCCATGTTTATGCTTAGTGTCTGTTTTGGCTTTCCTTTCGACAGTGCATCCGTTGGTCGCTGCTCAATTGAGCGTAATAACTGTGACATGACAATGGGACAAACCAAATCAGATGACAATGAGCAACAGAGCGGTCATTCAATCAATTAGTCACACAAGCGACCCACACAATTACATACGCTTGGATTTTCGATTGTTTGGCGAGTGTTGTGGCTTTCGGGGGTGCCAAGGGAACGGTAACGTATGTAAACAGAGAAGACAAATGCGTGGCAAGACAAACAGTGCAACATACACATGCAAAAGGCAAGGGCATGGCAGTTATGTAATGTAGAGAATAGTAGATACTTATAACGGGTGACGCAAGTACAAGCACTTTGTTCAATAGACTTTTTCGGTCGACCTTCTCAAGCGACATCGCTTCGCTCTCTGGTCTCTTGAAAAGTAGAACCGAATATTTGATGCCTGAAATTGAAGCTTGTGATCTTGGCGACATTTAGTTCCAACAAGATAGCGCCACTTGCCACATATAGCGTCAATGAATAAATTTATTGACTGAACCCTTCATTGAGCAGATAATTACATGTTTTGGGCGTGTCAATTAGCCACCAAGATCTTGTGATATTACACCAGTAGACATTTTCCTGTGAGGATGTGGAAAGTCTGAAGTCTATGCGGACAATACCGCCTCAATTTACGCATTGGAGCAAAACATCACGCGTGTAATTCTAAGGAGTCATCGAAAATTGGACTCACTGAGTTGCCACAAAAAGTAAATGCCGAAGAATGTTCTTTGGAATGATAATAAAGTTTCACCATAAAATATGAAGTTTTTGTGCGTTTTCTATAAAAAGTAAGGAACTTCAAAATGGATCACACTTTAGAAATAATTGTGTGTAGGTATTAGTACTCTTTAGCTAACTCTAATATACTTACATGTACAGCTATGCGCCATCACACAATCATTCCACAAAGAGTTCATCTGCTAACTTTAATGGCGCAGTGACAAAATGTGTCTAGCAAATTGTTGCTATGCGTCTGTTTATATATGTTGTGAATATACATATTTGTTTCATTTAATACACACCCTTATGCACAGAAGTATTTACTTTGCTGTAACATGAAATATTTATGTCTGCGTACATGTTTTTTTCAACCCACTGTGTTATGCTTTACTAGGTAATTTACCCGAAAGCCAAATGCAAATATTTACTAATGCATAAATAACAAAATAAATACATGCGTATAAAGCAGTAAAGGGAGTACAAAAAGCACGGAGGAGTAAAATAATAGAACTAAAGAAATTCGCAAACTGGAAATGATAACAAACTGTGGGTACACAAATTTTCCATCACAACATAAACACGGACGAAAACAAAAAATTTGTGTATATATGTATATTAGGGTGTCCGTTATTTACCAAATTGATTATTTTTGACGAGACGCCCCCTAAACTTTTAGTTTTCCATCTAAGAAAAAATGTCAGACCAAAAAAGCCCTTAAGGAGTGAGTATATTGAAAAATTGTCCAGACTTTTTTTGTAGAGCATTCAATTCTGTACAAGAATCCTTCAAACGAGAAAGTTCCAGAGAAAAAAAAGTATTCGGAAAAAGTGGCAAACTCCTATCTAATTTCAATAGGAAATGTATGTATCGTGTTTGGGGCAAGGTTTGTTATGAAAATTAAGGGCTTTTTTTGGTCTGATAATTTTTCTTAGATGGAAAACTAAAAGTTTAGGGGGCGTCTCGTCAAAAATAATCAATTTGGTAAATAACGGACACCCTATTGTATATAGTCAAGAGCCGACATAATGTTTGTTTACTGTACTAAATATATCACTGTAAAAAAAGTTCAAAAATAGTGGTAATATCTAAGTTACATATTGCAAATATATCAGAAAAGAGTATTCTTCCAAACAAAGTATAACTTCTTCAGTAGAATACCATGTCAGAAGCCTCTTACCATAATAAAAAATCAAAATAAGAAAAGTTCGTTTAGTATTCGCCATATAAAATAGAGAAAATGGGATGAATTTTGGGAAAAAAGGGAGAGAGAGAGAAATATAGGGTGGGCCATCTAACGTTTTACATTTGATTTATCTATATTTGGATATTTGAAACGTCAAATACCATTCGGAAAGTGACAGATATTCGGTAAAAGGTCTAAAATTTACGAAATGGGTCGCTATTTACTATTCTACAGTTCGCAGATTGGGCAGAAGATCTTTTGACCGAGGATGGTCAATTTGACCAAAAAATCATCTTTTCGGACGAAGCTCATTTCCACCTCGATGGTTACGTTAACAAGCAGAATTGTTGCATTTGGGGCACATAAAACCCGCACGTAATCGTTGTAAAGCCAATGCACCCAGCGCGAATCACTGTATGGTGCGGATTTTGGTCTAGTGGAATCATCGGCCCATTTTTCTTCAAAAATGAAGAAGAAAATGCAACCATCAATGGTGAGCGATATCGCGCAATGTCAACCGAATTTTTCTTCAAGCAAATTGAAGAGGAAGACTTGGACAACATTTGGTACCAGCAGGACGGCGCTACGTTCCAAACAGCAAACGCTACACTTAATCTTTTGCGCCCTATCTTCGAATTTAAAATTTTATATGGCCCACCCTATATAAATCGTTACAAGTAGAACTCTCTGAAGGAACAAAAATTTAAACCTTTAGTGAATCATTTGGATCTCAGTTGCAGTTCAATCTTCTAACAATTTAACGATTCAAACATACGGCGCAAATTATTGACTAGTGGCTTCTTTATTATGCTTCCTGTTTGTACTGTATATACTATACATATTTATATACAACAACAAGGCCAAGTTGTAAATATAATTGAACTTGTATTGGAAACTTTGGAGGAAAACAAAAGATGTAGATTTTTGTCCGTAGATTCACAAATTCCATAGATTCACAAAATTTCTTTAATGTTGTGCAAATTTTACAAGCCGGTTCTGAAAAGGCGATTCTCTCATGAATCTCAATCAATCTCTGAAGCATTCTATTAAGACACTTCAGTGTTTCATGTTAACCTTGAACCGACCTAAAGCTCATATCCAATTTTAATTTTCAAACAGCGAAATTCATAACCAACCATTCGCATAAAATACGACATAAGTATGTGCTATGCATAAGTCGCAGGAAAGCTCTGTAGAATGAATTTTTAGTGGAATTTCTCATAACATTCTTCCAAGTAAAACTAGTTAACAAATGTGTCTTAAATTAGGACATTAAATTCCCTGTTGCTCTCAAAATCCTCCTCTTTGCTATGTTATCATTCAGGTTAACGTACGGTTAGTCAGACTTCTAAATCCTCTTGAAAATCGTCAAGCAAATATTAAAAAGATAGCAAGAGAGCTCGAAATTTCTCGCGAGTCCGTTCGAAGGATTTTGGTAGATATTTTGGGTTTGAAACGCGTTCTTGCTCAACTCGTCCGTTAAAATTGAATTTTTTTCAAAAAGAGTAAGAGCGTGAATTCCGCTTCCACATTCTGTCGATGAGACATGGGTTTATGATTTTGAAATGCAAAAACGTCAGCAATCATCGGAATGGAGAGAAAAACCGAGCCGAAACAAAACATGCTCATTGTTTTTTCGTTATTCGAGGTTTGGTGCATCATTCATTTGTTTCGGAGGGACAAAGGTTCAACAAGGAGGTGGTCAAGCGGCTTCAGTTCTTGTGTCAGTTTTATCTTGTAAGGATATAGGACAAGATCTTTTCGCAGAATTCGCTACAACGACGCGGCAGCAATATTCTGCTCACTACGGGCACTTCTTTGTCTCACTGGCACAAGAACATTTTGTACTGTGTCTGTGGAATCAAATTTTTCCATTAGACGCTCAATGGTTCATCTGACAGGGCGATTATGATGACCATAAATTGTACGCAGCTTTCTTAAGGGGGTATTCTAGTCTAAAACGCCAAAAAATATTTCTACTATCAATTTTTTTATGGTGTTTATATTGATATCTTAGAATACATCCTGGTGACATTGATCCTGACTCTTCTGGTGGTCTAAAAAAAAAATGAAAGAAATTCTTAATCACTAAAAATGCTGTTATAGTCCCTACCTCAGGGAACACGAAAAAATTAAAAAAAATGGCGACTGCCTGAAAATAAAAATCATTTTTTACGTTTTTTTTTTTTTTTGAAATTCCTGAATTTTTTTTTAAATATTAAAAACAAAAATTTTGACACGATGCTGGTAGGAACGATAAAGGATTACATAAAGAAGGTTCAC
Organism: Bactrocera zonata; assembly: GCA_037783105.1. Taxonomy (NCBI): domain Eukaryota; kingdom Metazoa; phylum Arthropoda; class Insecta; order Diptera; family Tephritidae; genus Bactrocera; species Bactrocera zonata. The sequence goes on along the minus strand of JBAWJQ010000271.1, from coordinate 54,483 downwards.
ACAAAATTTCAAGTAAATCGGTTTAATAGAACTTGAGATAATGCCGGTACCGTGTGGAAAAAAGTAGTTTCGAGAAAAACGCGTTTAAAAAAGTGAGTCTACCTACCTACCGGGCTAGGTACTGCGTCACTAAAGTAACTGTAGCTCTTAAAATAATTTTAAGTTTTAAAATTCCTTTGGAGGATATGTTCTTAAGGGTCTAAATTTTAAATATATGAAAAAAATCGAATTTTTTAAAATTCTAGAGTAGAATACCCCCTTAAAGTTGAGGCCCCTGACTCCGAATTTCGGTAGTAAATTTTAATGGTTTCAACTCGTTATTGAATCGTGTATCTTTTGATAATGAAATGGCAAAAATAACTAAAGAAAAATGTCAAGAGAGCGGGGAAAAATATGGACCCTATAGAATTTTGCAGAATTTTGTATTCAAAAACAATTAAGTTTGGGCCTGATATATATATACATAGTAAATATAAAAAAACAGCATTATCGAATCTCAAAGCAAAAAAAGAACAATGAAAAAGTTACTAAGGATTGTACATGTATTTTACAGTTTTGTAGCTACAACTTTATGACGCTGAAATGTGCCATTCAACTTTATTTGCATAATCAATGCACCACCACAGAGGCTGAAAATATCGCTATACTTTATTATTGCAACGCCAGACTTGCCACCACAGTGACTCATTTAATTTTTTTCCAGTCCGGCAATAGAAGACAGATTTATGTGTTCATGTATGTAGGTACATATATACTCTTTCAATAAAACAGCTCACAAATGCAATTTTATTAGCATAACGTAGTCACATGAGCAAACACAAGTACACCTATGCAACAACTAAACAAATATACTGCACCAAAAAGGTATTGTACGAATATCAGCTATGTATATCACTTTTCACCCAGCAAGCCTTGACGTGGCTTTTACTTTTAATTTTCACCTCTGTTGTCATGTGCGGTGTCAACTGGTCCCTGAGAGTGAAATATTGTCGGTGTGGAGCACACGTTAGTCACCGACACCGCGTGTGTTTAGGTGCGACCAACAGACATTGCAATGTAGCTTTGTTTTATGTCAGTGGCAACTTTTGGCGGTAAAATTATAGAAGTTGCTTTAATGAAGGCCAAACAAAAGCAGGTAACACTACTATAAATAGGGTTGCCCTAACGGAAGAACAATTATGAAACTTTGTTCAAAATTACTTAAGCATTTGAGGTGAGCTGATATTAATTTTTTAAGTAGAAGTGGAAAATGCGTATCTGTGTTGGTATTAGACTCAATCGAAAAAACTGAGTGCAAATGACCACCAGTTCGACTCAAATTGACGTTTAATTGACAGGCATTCCACTGGAGTGTAAAATTAATATTTGCAGTGGTATGTGCAATATATTAGTGGTTCGGTATATAAGTGTCTCTTCAAATTTGCTTGATATTTTACCTAATTAAATTCGACTGTCCATTTGTGATATGCTGTTGCTGATAACTGACAAAAGCTGTCGCCTGTGAGCTTTAAACAACTGCATATTTTTTAAAGTGAGTTTCAGAAAAAAATATTGTGATTGATAAATAGTGAATTTATATATATATATTTATATATATATATATATATATACTATGTAGATATACATGTATTTCTGTCTCTTTTCTACTCAGCTTAATTTATTTGTGATGAAAGCATAAATATTGACAAACCTATACCTATATTCATAACTGTATCCATGTATGTGAAGGTGGCTATCCTTTTGAAAGCATTTTTTCTCTGCGAGGCGCGTAATATAAACCTATAAAAATAATATAAACCTTTATTCTTATTTGTATCTCTTAGCCGTACACTCTGCAGGAAACTCCTAGGCATCACTTTTGTGTACTAACGTGTGATCCAAGTAAAGGTACTTTTTTAATAGTGTTTTTTGAGCAGATCACGCGTGAGTCGTGTCAAACTGTCAGTTTATTTATGTTCAGTATTGTTAGGCATTCCATCATGGAAAGATTTTAACTTGAACAACGTTTACAAATCGTTCCACTATCTTACGAAAATTCACTTTCTTTAAAGTATGTGATTCGCGCTCTTCGCCCAACTTATGGGTAACATAATCGGCCTACTGAGCGTACTAATAGACTACGACCGAATAGACTACGTTGAGTACGCTTTGAAGAAAATATAGCAGCCGTAGCTGAGAGAGTACATGAAGACCGCGGAGAGTCGATTCGACGCCGTTAGCAACAACTCGGACTGTCGTGGGGAACGGCTTGGCACAGTTTACATCGAGCACTAGTGCAAGAACTGAAACCGCTCGACCCTCCCAAGCAACAATTATTCGCTCTATGGGCTCCCAAGTTTGTTCAGCGATGATGCTCATTTGTGGTTCAATGGGTGTGTAACAACAAAAGTGCCGCATATGGGACAGAACACGCTGAAGAGATTCAAGAGCTACCATATTATCCAGAAAAAGGAACGGCTTAATATGGTTTGTGGGTCGGTCGAATTACCGACTCATATTTCTTCAAAAATGCTGGTGGTGAGAACCTATACCTGATACCTGAAATTGAAGCTCGTCATCGCGTTGACATTTGGTTTTAACAAGACGGTGCCACAAGAGAACACTTCGTTGAGCAGATAATTTCACATTTTGAGCCGGTCGATTGGCCACCAAGAACGTATTCGCTTCGATTCAGGCTTTGATGAAAAACATCATGCGTGCCATTCGTTTTTCCAGTTAACAGTCGAAATGTTCGAACGAGTCATCGAAAACTGGACTCAACGGACCATCTAAGACATAGCCGCCGCCAACATTTGAGAGGGATAATTTTCAAACAATAAATGCTAAGAAATGTTCTTTCGAATGATAATAAACATTCCGCATTAAATCTGAAGTTAATGTGTTTCTCTGATTTTAGGAATATATCTTAAACGCAGAGCATATTGTTTTCGGGTTAAGGTGAGTCAGTACACTCCACACAAAGTCATTAGGCTCAACTACAAAAATTTCCTACCGGGTACTCAAGCGCATACATAAATTTATAAAAACACACGATGCAATCGCGACAACAGTCGAGGTAAAAATACACGCAGTAAAGCTGAAAATACCAATCAAGCCAAAATAATTCCGGCAAATTCGCGAAATGTCATAAAAAGTCGAAGCGAAATAAAATGGAAGCCCATTTGATTTCTTCATGCGAATTCGATAACATTGAAATGGTTTTACGTTTCGCAGAAGCGAAGGTGCAGAGTGGAAAGGGAAGGCAACAAAAAGTTGCAATGCTGGAATAAGCTTTGAAATAAAAGGCGGGTTGGGCTTAAAGGATGCGAAATTAAATTGGCATATTATAGGCATTGCAGGGCGTAAGCTTATAAAGGAATTTAAGTAATTCGCTTAACTCGCCGATCATGTAAAAAAAAAATTGATAATTTCGTTTAAAAGAAAAATTGTCGAAGCTATGTAGAGGGAGGTGATGAAAGCTTAGGGTTAAATATTCAAATCATATCAACAGATTTGTAATAAGTAGCTTAAGGCGCTTTGTCGATATAACAATATGAAGGTTTCGTTTTAGCTTAAAATATTTTTAATATCACAAAGATCCAGCTTAAGTGTTTCAAAGTATATTCTCTGTTATATCCTTCAAACGAATCAATTTTAATATATACTCTAACCGAAGCAATACGCTCAATTGTATTACGTCAGAAAATGTGCTTATAAGTAGGGAGGCGGTAGATTTGGTGGCTGATTGTACTATGCTGGGTTCCACAGCCTCTAAAAGACTGTCAAGCAGTTGTTGGCCTAGTGACAGGTCACAACTGACTGGCATCACATGCATGCCGAATGGGAATTAGTAGCGATAGCACATGCAGCAAATACAGGAGAGAGGTAGGTAGTATGAGCAAGACTCTGGAACATCACCTCTGCTTCTATCCGGCTTTATGCAGAACTACTTTTAGATATCTAAGCGCTTCGTGATGCAATGGACTAGAAAAAAAATTAAAATCAGATATCAAGTCGTTCTTAAAGTTCGCGAAAACGTGGACGTTCTGAAGAATTGAACTAAACCAGTATAATCTAACCTAACCTAGGTAATATTTGTAGAAAACTAAAAAACTCAACTCTGCTTCCTTCAAGCGGATAATTTATTGATTTTTTTTAACTATGTTTTCAAAATGTAATATACGCCTTGAAACCTGGTCTCCCCATATAACGCTTCAGATAAAATAAGCACGTTTATAGAGAAGAAAAGGTAATAACAAAACCTTCCGGAATCTTTTGCTGAATGCCGATGAGCAATCACCATAAGAAATTTTAAAACTTAACTTCAAGTGAAATCAAATTTAGACTCTGCGGTACCTCACCCTTCAACTCAAATTCTAGTAAAATGGTGAGATTTATTTTGCTGTCAGTATGGCTAAACCGAAAAATCGAACTATTTAGATGCAACAAGGGAGGTACAAATACTCATTATAATATCTTAGGGTCTTAACAAACTCTTTAACTTAACATCCTCGCTACCTTTCTATCAGCGTTTTAGAAATATATCGTTGGCTTAATATAGAAAAGGCGTATCTACATTTTTTTCGAAATCGCGTTTGTAATGTATTTTGGTAGACCACTGTCTAATACTCCTACCCTTAAAAAATTAGTGGGCTATGATCGTAAATAACGGATTTATAGTCATATAAAAAAAAGCCCTAACTCATTCGAAGTTTTTTTTGAAAGAAAAAAGCCCTAAGTCATTTAAAGTTGATTTTAAAATAGACATACAATCAAAGCCACAACAGAAATTGCACTACATTTTGTATCTATTCTTATTCTTATTGTTTTGCTTTTGTATTTACTTTAAAAGAAAACGGGATTTCCCCGAGTTTGTCTAGCACAAGCATATTTTCTGTGCTACGTTGCGTTCGTCGGTACGTTTTTGTTTTTTGTGTCAGTTCAATTAACGTTTTTGTGTTGCAAACAGTTTTTTGATTGAAAGTTTTAATAACATGATTTGTGCAAAAGAAAAATCTGATTCAGATGGTGTTCCAAAAAGGAAAAATACCGCTAACAAATCTGAATGGAAACAAAATGTAAATAAAAGAAAAAAAATGGAAGGCGTGGAATATTTGGGTATATCAAAAAAGAACTTTGTCAAAAACCTTCTAGGCAATTAGGAGAGCCATGTTCATCACGATTTTATGTAAAAAGTGCGGTGAGAAAGTGTTCGACGTTTAATGAGTCCACGCGAAAAGAAATTTTTAGTTTGTTTTGGGAGATGTCCTGGGAGCAAAAGAGGCAGTATGTTGCAGGTCTTACAAGCTTTTCTGAAACAAAAAGGAAAACCTCTGAAAATTCGAGACGGAATCAATCCATATCATATTTCTTGAGTCATAATTCAAAGCGATTACAAGTGTGCCGTGAAATGTTTTATTCAACACTAGGAGTAAAGGAAAAGATGGTTCGAAATTAGATTAGCAGCGCCGGTAAACACGGTACTCAATGCAGTCCCGATAAAGCTTTAATTTTGCGCAAAAATGCTAAGCGATCATCAGTTATAGGTCAGCTCAACAAAAACCGACGTGACTTTCTAAAAAAATGGCTAGAGGAGTTGCTAAAAATGGAGTCACATTATTATCGAAAAGATAGCAAAAAGTTTTACTTCGAATCGGATTTTTCCTCATATCAGGAGATTTACAAGTTTTATGTCAACGAGTGTGAATCGGAAAAAGAAAATGGACGCCTAAAATTATCGTACCCAATATTTACGCAATTAATAAAGGAATTAAATTATTCTATTTTTAAGCCAAGAAAAGATCAGTGCAATTTATGCGTATCACATAAAGCTAATAATGTTTCCGATGAGCTATACGAAAAACATAGAGAAGAAATCGGAAAAATGCGTGCAGAAAAGCAAAACGATATCAAAAATGCTGAATCCGGACTATGTGCAGTATTCTGTATGGATGTGCAGGCAGTTAAATTAGTGCCTCAACTAAACGCGAGTGCTGCATATTATAAAATGAAGCTTCAACTACATAACTTTACTGTCTATAATATTGTAACGCATGAATCAGATAATTATGTGTGGGACGAAACAGATGGAAATTTAGTCTCTTCCGTTTTTGCTACATGTATTATTAAGCACTTAAGGAATTTCCATGCTCGATCGCCTGAAACCCATCACATTATTATTTACTCGGATGGTTGCTTCCACCAAAATCGTAATACTGTTTTGTCTAACGCCTTGTTGAATTTTTCAAAGGAAAGCGAAATAACAATTGAACAGAAGTTTTTAATAAGTGGTCATACGCAAATGGAATGTGATGCATCGCATTCCCTTACAGAGAGAAAAATAAATAAAAAACATATAAAATTGCCGTCTCAATTTGTTCAACTCATTAAGGAATCTAGAAAAGTTCCAGCACCTCTACAAGCGCACCATTTGCGTTATGATTATTTTTTAAATTTCGAAAATATATCAAAGATATACACATCAATACGACCAGGTGAATATTGCACACTGAAACAACTCTTTAGATATATATACATAAGCTTTTCTTAAATTACAGGCAGGGGCATTGGAAATCATACAGTAAGCATGCTTCGAGCCTTGGCGTATGACTCGTCAGGATCAATTTATTTTAAAACAAATGTAACAGACGAATATCAGTTACTCCCACAGAGATCGAGGTTTCCGATTGAAAATGTGTCCCCCGATTGTCTTTATAAAGAGAAAATAGCCATATCTAAAAAAAAGTGAGACCATTTGCAAGATCTAAAAAAATTTCTTCCAGCAGATTGCCACAATTTGTATGATAATTTACCTCATAAAACCTAATTTGCTTTCAGTATAATAACATCTGCCTTGAAATATATATTTTAGTTTTAATTATTTATTTATTTAATTTCAAACATGAATTATTATATAAGTTTGTCCTAATTTTAACTTACGACAAAAAGCCCTAACTTAAATTTATTTTCAAGAAAAATAATAACATAAAGCCCTATCTCAAATAACTTCAAAGAAATTAAAAATCATAACAAAATTAAACCACAATTGAATTTGTTACCTGTTTTGAATAAAAATTGCAATAGAAATGTTTTTTGCATTTTAAGTTTTTAAGGTTTTATTCAGTTTTTTCCTTCTCCTGAAAAGTAACGAAAAGTGTAGATACGCCTTTTCTATATTAAGCCATCGATATATATTAATGATACAGAACAATTTCAAGATTGGCATCATTTCATATTTTTTGTTATTCTTAAAGTGCAGATCCCCTTTTAGAAACCATCACACCTTTTTGGAGTTATTCTTCAGCAAAGATATTCTATCTAGCTTAGCCGCTATATAGAACTAGTATTATCGAACCGTTGAATCATTCTATAAGAAAGGTTTCAAACATTTTTTACAAATATAATTCAAGGAAATTAATATAAAATAAACCACTGTTCCTATTTTTTTTATAGAAACTCTGAGAGCTTAGTTAATGTTTATAAAGTGGACAGATCAAGTAAAGAACCCAATTTTGTTTGTTCTTTTATTACAATCAGAATTGTTGTGTGTCAAAATATTTAATTAATTTTTCTTTTTTTTTTATCCAAAATAATGCACTTTCAGCTATACTTTTTCTTATATTGTGGCTTCATCTTATCTTTATATTCATCAGCTATTGTGACTCTCTTTTTATTATCTCCAATAATTATGGTGTTCTCATTGTTCACCCTCCTCCTCCTCTTCTCCCGCCATGTCGATATCTGCGGCGATAGGTTGATCCGCCGCACCCATCTGATCTGCGCCCTCAGCGCCTTCTTCGCCTTCATCCTCTTCCTCCACCTCTTCGTGTATCTCTTGCGAATCGCATCCTTTTATCTCTGGCTCTGGTTCATCGGGTTCGCAACCACTCTTTGCGATTGGACGCTCTTCAATAGTCTCTTTGTAGTACAAGTCCATATCGGGTCGGAACCAAATACTCTTCACCCAATCCAGATCGAAATCATACTTCGGACAGACGCAATAACGTAGTGCACGATGGCATTTCGGACACTTCGCACCGGCACGTCCGGCATGTATAAGCTTCTTCTTCTTCTTTTGGCAGCAATACGGACAGCGATGCGGCTCCTTCTTTTTGGGTGTCTCGCGTGGTGGCTGCTTGCCGTAGATGAGATGACCACGCTTCTTAGCACAGAAACAGCAGTTACAATCCTCACCTTCCGGTTGGTTGCGGCGCGTCAGCATGCGATCGTAGAATTTCTTGTAGGCCACTTTAATTTTCGCCTCAAAGCCGCGTTGCTCCTCACACGACAAGCCATCGTAGCGTGCATAGCTTTCGGCAGTCTTTCGCGCGGCATGCACATACACACATTCCTCTGAGAAAGACGGTCGCCCTTCTTTCAAACGCAGTTCATCATTCGGCTGGTAGTAGAAAGCTTTGAAGCCGCGCTTCACAATCGTATAAGCGAGATGTGCCTCGACACGGTTCATCAAACATCGCTTGCCCAGCTCATGGAACAGATCTTCCTTACGCAGACGCTTCTTCGGCGTTGTGTCCATACAGTAGCACACCTGATCGTAATGCAGAAAGGCGTAGGTGACCACATCGACGGTGGATTTCGCCTTGCATTCGTGTATGCCGCAGATAATCATGATCTGCGCTAGCGTATTGGCCAAGTCTAAGACATTCTCGAGAAAGATGGAGGATGCGTTCACTTCGCCTAAGCATTTGCACTGCTCCTCCTGATTAATGATGCCGAGGTAAGCATGGCGCTGGCACTCCCTGTGCGTGCAGGTGCTGCGGCACCGGAAATCGGGCATAGCATGATGGGCCTGCATGTTGTTGTGGCAGCTAGATGATTTTATGGATTTTGTAAGTAAAACTGATCACTTTTAATTTGCAGATTTTTTGTTGCACTTTTTAAATTTTTTTATTTTAATTTTTTTTTTTTGCTTTACATTACGCGACTAGAAAGCTCGTCTAGCAATTGTCTCCAATCTATCCGCGAGTTATCTTTCAGCATAAAAAACGCAATACTAAAATTTAGAAGACATTTGCATTATTTAGAAGAATGAGGAAAAATTCAGCTTTTTTAAGCTTCAATTGCAAAATGAAATTTTAGAATTTTGAAAAATTCTGACACATTTTTCTTCAAAACATTTCCCAATATTTTTGAGTTGCTAAACAAATAAAAATTTTCATTTAATATACAAAATATTATATTGTGACAATTTTGGGAACTAAAACCAAAATTTTCCTGCAACTTTCGAAAAATATGATATTCAAGCAGATTGGCAAACAAGTAACTTTGCAGGCTAAATACCCATAAACCCACAAAATTTTGTTAGAAACTGGAAACTGCAAAAAATGTGTTTGGCTATTGTAGATCAGGGACTTGACTTATTATTACAAGGTCATGAAATTTTAGCTAACTGAAGAACTTACATATATCGTAAAATATTATTTGATCAACTGATTGTAAAAACCATATCTCTGTTAAATCTGGTATGCTTCGATAAATAACGATTACAAATAAGTATTTAAGTCCGATACTCCACAGTCTAATTTTTATAAGCAGAGATACATGTAGTTGCTACTATGGACAGAAAACAATAAGAATTTGTTCATAATTTTAAAATTATTTATTTATTATGCGTCGTTCCCGTCAAAGTAATCCCCCTTGGTCCCAACACTCTAGTGCTGACGTTTTTTATTTCAGTCTTCGAAGCAATTATTGAGAACAATTTCTGGAATAACCTTAAATGCGCATAGTGATTCACGTTTAATGCGTTCAATTGACTCAAAACGGTTTCTCCGCAGCCGTCGTGTGAGTTTGGGGAATAGACAGAAGTCACACAGAGCTTAATTAGCCGAATACGATGGTTGCGAAGAATCAATGCAATATGCGATGGTGCACTATCGTGGTACAAAAACTAAAAGTTTTTTACAGACTTTAACGCGATGTTAATTTTTTAAAAAATGTGTAATTTTGAAACCAATCATGCTTTCACTTTTATTAGGCTCAAATGATCTTTCAAAATGGGTTTCAGTTATCCATCAGATATTCCAACGAAGCCAGTAAGATCTCTGGCTGTTAATTGTCGCTTCCTAGGGATCAATCCCTTTACTTTATGGACGTGATCATCAGCTGATGTTGATGGCCATCCTGGACGTGTTTCGTCGTTAACGCATTCTGGATGCTCTTTGAATAATTTGTACCAATCAAAAATACTTTCTGCCGACAAACAATTATGACCAAAGACCTTCTCCAGCATTTTAAAAATTTCGGCTCCAGAAATATGATTCCCCAAACAAAATTTAATTGAACTTCTGTCTTGAATAATTTCATACATCGTAACATTCGCCGAATGCACTTTATGTTCTTAAGAAAGATAAGCAGATACGAAACACTAATGATTATTTTGAAGTGACATTTGGCACTGACAGTCATACCAACCTAAAAATATTTCAACAAATGGGTTTTTACGGGAAATTTACTATAAATTATAAAGTCTTACTATTTTTTGTCCACAGTAATACAGTCTTAAATTGACTTCCTTAACGAAGAATGGAATATTGATTTTCGCGAAATAACTGAGACTCCATAAAAATTAGTGGAAGGATGTATTTAAGGATAAGGATTCATTTAAATTAATTATTTCATAATACTGACTTTCATAACAATGAATCTCAATTAAGTATACTGTGTATAAGTTGTAAAAGTTAGAAAAAGGAAGATCAGAAAGGCAATAACATTAGTTTTAATTTAACCCACACAACCACGTATAAAAAAGAGGTTGACTAACCATAAAAAATCAAAGCGCAAGACAAACTTGAAAACTCACTGTCAAGTTCGCATGCAAACATTTTCATAATTCATAGCCAAGCGGCAAGTGTACACTTATCTAAGTGAATATAAGCTGCAGCTATAACGGGCAACACTTCCGTGACACAGACACCTGCTCTTTAGCCTATGCTTGACATGGAGCTCAAACGTTAAGCGCAACAGGAAAACAACAACAAAGCGAGCCACTCGTGCCAGCAGAGCACATGTGGCTTGTTAACGGCAGATGTGTCTAACGCTAGTGATTTGCTTGCATACAAAGGCTCTTGTTAGGCTTCACGTGCTAATATGGACGCGGTGACCTCAGTAAAGCATTATGTTAGTTTTGCGGACTTTTTGTTGTTAGTAGTAAGGGTGGGACTCAATGTGAAGAAAATATTTTTGGATATGTATAAATTATCTCGTGTTGCAGATTGATTGTATATTTTCTCACAGGCGTCTATGAAGTAGTTGTGTAACTAGGTACTCTGAGTCTAAAGAAGCATTGGAGCTATTTATGTTATTACATATAATTTGATGTTGGTGGTTCCTGTTCAAATGAGCTGTCTTAGTTCAATATGATAGATTGTTCTCTCGCACCAAAAGCTTAGAATGCGATGGATAATGAGAGTGGATTTTCTAAACCAGACAAAAACGCGAGAATGCGAGTCTTTCGTACAAAAATCACGGAAATTTAAGAGTAAATAGCTTAAAAGTATTTTTTTTTTCAACAATTTCTTATAATATCTTTGACCTTAAGATCGGAAGAACTAAGTTTATGTAATTTAGCAAGCTTTCAAGTGAAACCATATAGTTGTTAGTTGAGCCTCCAGGCTCCATCCTATTATGATCCCTGCCTTATAATATCTTAAGAGGTTAGGGGTACATAGTCAAAGGCACGAAAAAATGAGTATTTTGAATTTTCGGTATTATTTTTTTTTTGCTATTAAATCGTGTTATTTTGCAAAAGTAATAATATGGCATTAATAAAGAATGTGTTGACTTGAAGTCACGAAAATTTCAAAAAAAAATAAATAAAAAAAAAATTTATTTCCAAAATTTTAGTTGTTTGTGTTGATCCTGTTCCAAAAAAAGGTACTTGCGGTGACAACCATAAGTCCTTAGAGATTCATCTAAAATCAATCGGACAAAAAAATTAGTTTTATAAACAGATCCTGGGCCTGATCGAAGGTTTTTTTCTTTCAAAATTAACAAAATGGCGGTCTCCGGAAATTCTTTGCTAAATTTTTGGGAAAAAATCAAGAGTTAATTGATCTCAAAAAATTGAAATTTTTGAAAAACAAAAATCCTTCAATTAGGCCGAGTGTATTATGTGTTCTAAAAGCTGTATAAATTTGATTAAAATCAACTTAGCGGCTTTCGAGTTACAGTTGTCACCAGTTCAAAAAACATAGTTTTGAGAAAAACGCGTTTAAAGTTTCACACTAGCGCTTTGAAGTGCCTGAGCTCTCTTTGTTATTTGTCGAATAACTCAAAAACTAATTATCGAATCAACATGAAATTTTCAGAGAATATTTCAAAGATTTTACAGTCAATAAAAATGCAAAAAAATATTAATTTTTTGAAAATTCTGACTACCCCTAATCCCTTCTTTCTTCTCTGGACCCATCAAAGCAATACCCTACTTTGCATGGATGAATACAGTTCGCTTTCCAAAAATTATTTTTCACAGATCAAATATCCGCTACAAAATATTTTTAAAAGAGATGGTTCGAGCGGGATCACTACAGCAAGGGTGGTACCATAAAATCTGACCGACAAAAATCAAATTCTTGTGTGGAAACTTTTTCATTTGAGATGTGTTTTATAGCTTCGGTACAATCGAAGTTTCTTCTTGTTTCTTGTATTTTTACATAAAAAGCTATATACCCAGATAACTTTTTAAATGCCACGATTTTTAGTAGAGTCTCACATTTAGTAATAGCCTATTTATTGAACAATAAAACAAGCCGGCAAAGCGCCACGTGCACACGCACTCACGTTAACATGCAACAAGCTCAACGTGCCACAACCACAAACCCTTTGCAAGCCTTTAGGCCATGCGTTTCATTAAAGGACTTTTCCACAGACGTCAGCAATTCACCATTTACATACTTCAGCACACTCGTGCGCGCCTGTATGTGTGTGCCTATTTATAAATGCCAACTGTTAGAAGTCACTTCAGTTACGCTTTCCAAGCACTCAGTGCTGCACTTCAGCTCCGTGGCAGGCAGGCTCGCCGCTTAGTCGGAGCGGCACAGCGTCACTCATGCGCCACAGCAGCATGTTGTGGTGAGACCAGCAAGCAAACGCTTGCCTAGACTGGCTGGTGGAAAATAACAGCTAGCAAGTTATGCTTAAGCAAACAGATGAAGAGCAAACAAATAAACTGGCGACTTATAACTGTTTATAGAAGCTTTTACTGTGTGTATTTGCGGTACATGCGTTGTTATTGTTGTTGTTTTATGCCAACATTGTCTGATTGTTTTTCGCTGCTTCCGCAATGGTTTGTTCATATTTGCCTTGGCTAATTGCTTGATTGACTTTTTATTTGTGTTCCGGCCATTTTCTTTTATATTTGCTTGTGGCTTCCGCTCCGTAAGTTTCCTTTCATAACTAACTTTTTCAACTTTACCGTTAAGTTTTACTCGTTTTCTTGTTTGCACGAAATTTTTCCACAATTGCTCTGCATCTTAATGTGGAAAAAAACTCTTGGCTCAGAACTAAAATATATGCAATGTTAAATAAATTTAAGGAAGACTTATTTTCCATTGTCAGTGAAGTTAAATTTTAGGCACGTTGGATGGCTAAAACTATTAGTGTTCGGTGTAATACAAAAATTCGCTCTGAGATCAAGTTTCCTCGCAGCTGTTTCTAGATTAATATGTTTGTAATCCATTTCCAGTAAAATTTGTGGGATTTTCATTAAGGAGTTATATGGGTTTTCGGGTTTCAAAAATCGAATTTCTTATTGTCTTATTAAATTTTACAACAACTCTTAATTTTTTAAGGGGGAGAAGGGGTTAGGGTTTTTAAGATAAAAAAAAAGACTTTTTTGTGAATTTATTTCTCAAATCTGGATTGAGTAATTTTATTCGGACCTATTGTACATTATAGAACACACTTTTGACAATGTAAGGTAATATTTTCATGCAGAAATATTGAGGCATAAGCCGGTAACAGAGCTTCTCCCAGGACGACTTGAGAAAAAACACTTTGCGGTGTTCACTATAACTCGGTTAAAAATTATCCGAAAATAAAAAACCAAGAAAAATTAGTTAAACTATAATCAAATCTTCCCCCAACGTTCTCTGACAATTTTTTTTTTTTTTTTTATTTAAATATTTTTGGCGGCCATTTAAAGTGTAAACTGTTATTTTCCACTAAAAATTCCGCCATTTTGTGGGAAACACCCTTAAACAAAAACAAAAAATATTTAATAAACGTTGAGGCGGTATTTTATATGTTAAAAATGTGTTCAAAGTTTGAAATGCATCGATCAAGTAGTTTTAAAATGACAGTGAATGCGGACTTTGAAAAAGTAGTTTTGAGAAAAACGCGTCTCAGCTGCACTTCTGTCCCGACCGCCCTCAGCTGTTAGAGTTAGAGCGTTAAAGGCCAGCAGACTAATAAGACGATAACTCTAAGAATATTACGTCTATCGACTAAAAATTTTAAGGAAGGACATATTCTTGAAATGTTAAACAATAAAATAAGACAAAAAAATGGATTTTTCGAAAGTGAAAAAAATATCTGCAAAAATCCAATCTACATTTTTTTTCCTTCGTCCAAGTTTTAAGTTAAGGTTTTACGTAAAACACGTATTTTTTCACTTTCTATGATCGTGTAAGCACTTATCCTGCCACCGAGGTCACCGGAAATGGCGTCGCAATGGCCAAGTTAAAATATTTTTTCCAAAAATTTCAGAATTTCTTTGCTAATAACGTATGTTTGTAACAACGAAAAATTCTAATAAAATAACTCATTTCTTATATGAAAAATGAATTGTTTAAAAACGCTGTTTTTTACTCGAGAAAATCCATATAAGATAGTAGCAATAGCGCATCAAAAACAGAGATATGGGCAAACTAATGGATTCGCATCTAGTGTGATAAGGCAAAAGCAAACAGATTAGGACCATTACGGAATAATAGATTTTTTGCATAATTCTATACTCATTATTTTTCCACTAAAAGTATCGATAAATCAGATCGTTCTGGAACCCTGATGAATTTTTCACCAAGAATAAATTACGAAGCTGTCGAAAATCAATCTAAATTACATATAATGAAATCACATAAATCGGTAAGTCATAATGTTAATAAGATCTCTGTAAATAATCTCGATTTTAAATTTTAAAACTGAATTATTTTTGTTGATTACCAAATAACCTTAAACTGTAAGCATATTGCCAGAGGCTACAATACCAACTGGGAAATGAAAACTCAGGACGGCACTAGAAATTTAATTTGTAAGTAATTAGTCATTGACATCTTTCTGAAATACATTAAGGGCATTGGGCGATTTACGATGAGCGAAATTATTCAACAAAGAAGTTCCAAAAAATTGTGTATGCGAAATCAAATTTCTATTGCTGAAACGTTCAGAATGTTATAAGCGGCCTTCGGTGATAATGATTTGTCAAGAGCAAATGCTTTTTATTAGTACAAATTACACATCAACATCAACTGATGACAGCACGTCAATAAAAGAAAGGAATTTGTGCATGATAATCGACGACTAACAGTCAGAGCTCTTACTGGCAACGTTGGAATATCGGGCGGATGAGTGAAAATCATTTAAAAGATTATTTGAAGCTCCGAAAAGTGAAAGCACGATTGGTTTCAAAATCACAAAATTTTCGAAAAACAGCGTCGCATTAACGTCTATGAAACAATGCTTTCCGATTACTATGATGCCATGAAACGCATTATTACTGGTAACGGATGATAAATCCGAATAAAACCACGTCAATGCAGGTCAAAAATCAAGGTTATACTGACAGTTTTCTTCGATTATCGAGGTGTGGTGCAGCCCGAATTCCTTCCGACCGACCAAACTGTCAACAAGGAATATTATTTGAGTGTTATTCGCCTGATATAGCTCCGTCTGACTGGAACCACTACGCGCATTGAAGGCTATTCCAAAAATGTACTTTAAAAACTGTTTCGATGATTGAAAAAAAAAAAATTGGCACGAGTGCATTGGGACCTAGGGGATTACTTTGAGTGCGACGAGATAGATTTTGAAGAATAAATAAAGAACTGTCTTAGAAAAGTCTTATAATTATTTGCTTATAGTAAAATGTAACTCGATTATTTAATTCCAGCGCCTTTCCATAACTTGCCTAAAATACATAGATTCCCTGCCAACCTTTAGTGCAGCAGCAGCGAAAGCTTTGAATGTGATGGTGGGTTCCTGTCACACCATACCAACACATAGCATCGCACAAATTGCGAATTAACAGCGCAAAATCGTAATTTGCGTCATAACTTGGATAAAATTAGTCGCCGTTAATTATTCACCGGTTAGCGGCAAATGCTGACTACAATACACGCAAAGAGCGCCAAAAGCAGTGAGGAGAGGTTACGGGTGACTCCGGAAATGTATTTTTAAAACCTCATTGTGTGCGGCACCAGCTTCTGTAGAGAAAGCATTTCTAATTGGAAAAAAATGAAAGAATTTAATATAAAGAACAGCAAAGCAGCAAAGCACAAAAGAGAACGCGAAAGTGAAGAACGAACTGCCGGAATTTCTTCCATTCCATTTGAAAGTTATTGTTCGTGCTCAATACTTATTTGTTAGGCACAAAGCAGAGCGTTTTCACTGCTAACTCGCGCTTTAAATGCCAAATCTGATCCTTGATAATATATGGTTTCATATAGCTTGTTAATACACACTAACACGCTTACACACGTGAATAGATTGTGTTTACATTTGTTAAGCACAAATAGTTTGGAAATTAATATGCTTGTTTGATAAATTGCGGTTGGTTTACTGCTAATTGAAATAACTGACTTTGTTTGTTAATGTTGCGTATTCGCAGTGGCGCACCACAATGTTGATTATATTATAGAAGGAGTTTAGGAGACCGTGTTGAATTTAGTCAGCAAAGGGAAGTTAATGTAAATTTGTTTTATATAATTAAGAACAACATTGTTTTAATAAACAAATGCAGGAAAAATAATAACCACAGAGTATATAATTTATTATAAACAGAGTATTTAAAATATAGCTTTATTTATAGTAATTTCGTACTTCTGTGCTCATGTTTGTAATAAACTTCATTAATTTATGCAGGTTTCTGGTTTTGCTTTCGCTTTTTGTATTTATTAATTCACCGCTTAATTGAAAACCGAATTTGTAATGCGAATTTCTAGGTTATGTAAACTTCATTATTATATTTAATTATCAAGCATGTGTTAAAAATGTTAATTGAAAATAAACACAATGACCAGACAAGGTAATATAACAACTGAAATTAATTCAGCACAAAACTGGCTAAATATTTAGTATTTAACAATTTAATCCGACTACCCTTTAAAGAACACACCTCGTGGGAAATTGTGAAAAAAAATATTTTTTTGGTATATTTCGGTAGCCTCTACCCTGAAAAATATCACACTAAAATCTTAAAGGAACATGTCATATATTTTTAGAGTTAAAACTCTAATTTAGCACAGGGTAATGCGGAAGCAACAGAACCTGTGTGCTGAAAATTTTGAAAAAGTGGGCCCGGCCCCGCCCCCTAATAGGTTTAATGTACATATCTCCTAGGCCACTACAGCTGCAATAGCCAAATTCGCTTAGGACAATCTGAAGGACAATCTGAGAACTATACCAATACCTATGAAAACCGATTAGATTGGATGATAGCTCCGCCCACTCCCCATATAACGATACCGTTAAAAACTACTTGAAGCGCTAACTAAATACGCCAGAGACAGTACAATTTACCCCCTAGATGGTATAGAAGGGCTTTTAAGATGCCGGTGTAAAAATTGGAGGATGGAGGCGGCACCAACCCTTTTAGGCAAAGTCACATATCTCTGGACCTGCTCTGCCGATTTAAATCAATTTCGATATATAACATTATTTTAGCATTCTTTATATTCCCTATAGTTCATTTTTATCACAAATATAGGTCAATGAGTGAGTTATGTAATTGAAGTTCTGGGATTACCATTTCCTGACAATGTAATGTCTGTGTGTCATAAATGGTTTGTTCATAATGATTTTCGAACTTTCGTGTGACGTTATCGCCAACATGTTAGTCATCCCTATGAAAATGAGAGAGCGTGATTTACAAATAAAAGTGTATCTTTGTGCCTAAAATGGATAAACTAGGGCGAAAACTTGCCCTAGCCTCCATAAGACTAATTTCAAGATTTTCCAACATTCGGCTGACTTTACTCTATATTATTAGTACCTTAATGAACTTTTGGAACATTTTTTATTATGTGGCATATTAATAGTATAAAGTACCAATAAATATAGATAAAAACGGGTCGATACTACCCCCGACTCTCATTTACTACATATGTAATGATTTTCGTTTTTCTTACAAACCTTTTGTCGAATATGTCAGTCAGTGTACATAATATAAAGTTAAACTTCCATAACTCGAACTTATATAACTCGAAGCTCTCCATAATTCAAACCCTTGAATTGGCAAGAAAACACAAAATTCATACAGATTTACTACCATAACTCGAAATGTCTCTAATTCGAAGATTTCTTGTAGATTTTGTTGTTTCGAGTTAGGGAAGTTCAACTGTAAATGACTATAATTGGATTCCTATCATCTAGTTGACGGTTTGCACCTTAAGGTAATTCCATGACTTTGATTCTTGCAAGAGTTGCAAGAGTATAAAATACTCAGTTGCATCCGAACTTAGCCCATACTTACTTTTTAACCTTTATTTCTCAAATTGGTTACTCGAAGCCAAGTCAAATAATTATAAAAACTGCTGGTATTTAAAGCAGTCATGCCAGGTCCAAGAGACTGAGGAGGCACATGGTCATTTATTGGCAAGTTTTTTGCAATACAAAGAACACTTAAGGCGGCTCCACACCCTCATGTAATGACAAGACACCATTAAGTGTTTAAGCGACTAATTTTGATGCCAGCAAGTTCATATCCATATTGTTTCAAACCTATATTTGCTTAATAGAGACGCTTGCAAAGTTATTATCAACCTCTTTGCAATGTGTCTCCTTCCAAAAACATTATTAATTGAAATACTGCAAAATTATTTAGTGAAATCGAGTTTTGGGCTTCTAGTCATTTAGCCCGGAACAGAGAGCTTGGTTGCTTAAAAATGTTTTTTTGGAATAAGTGGTAAGAAGTTAACATCCATTATCCATTTTTTAATGAAGCTTAATAATCTATAGAAACGAATATTCACATCACTGAAGGCAACTACACACAGAAGTAAAAGAGTAAATGAAGTTAAGTAATTCTGTCTCAAAAACAATTTAAAGGCTAAGGTAGGCGCAGAATGACTGAACAAAGCCTTCTCCTGCCCAGCTGTAAAAAATCTCTCAGAACATGAGTGTGTAAAATTAGGCAAGAGTTGGCTTGGCGACGCATTATAATGGGGAATATATGTAGTCGTTATTCTTCGCTGAGTCAGAATTAGAAAAATTCCGGACAATATAAATGAATGGTGACTGTTGAATTCTATTGTTTTCGGAGTCCATAATACATCAGAAATACTGATGATTGCCACTCATTGAACTGACTCAAGGTCCACAGTTTGGGTAGAAAACCCTCAAATAATTGTGTTTATGCTGTCGGTGACTCGCTTATACTCGTAGTGTCAGTCATATTTTCTGACCAAAGAGTATAAATAAGCTGAACAAAAATATGGAGCTAGCAGTTGTTGATGGAGAAAAATGTGGATGGGAAAAAGCCATTATTAAAACTTATATCAAGATACGTCATTCATCGGCAAACCCACTCAAGACTTAAAACTTTCTTCTACACTTTTCAATGAAACGAAAAGAAACGTCCAAAATTAAAGATTTTAGTATGTTTTTAGAAATAAAATATAAGAAAAGCTGTTCAAAATAATGATCAATATCATATTTATTTCATTTTTTTTTTTTTTTTTAAATTTTAATTAAAAACTGCGTCTTCGCATTGCTTTCAGCATTTCGTGACAAATTTCAATTATTTTTGTGCACTCGATTTTAATCTAAGTGGCAATCAATTTAAAATCAGAAACACCCACACTGCAAATACAAATACAAATACAAGTACAAAATCATACAAAAATGGTAAGCTGGGTTAAGCCATTGGAATATTCATGAAATTGAAAGAGTATAGACCGAAATAGGCGAGCGCTAATTTACTTTGACCGGCGGTGCATATTTCATGAAATAAATTAGTTTTTAATTGCATAGGAGTTGTATGCATAATATGATCCGATGATACCAAGCGATAAAAATAATAAAAAGCGCGCGCGCACAAAAGATGCAACGCAATGTCGATGGAAAATGAAAACCTACAGAAGCAAATTCCGAAAGAAGTCATCAACGATAAAAGCACAATATTCAAAGGCGTGCTAAGCTGTTTGGGTCGATAGCAAAAAGAAGCAAACAACAACAACTTCATATGCATAATGTGGGCCTTGTCATATTTGCTCGCCCACCAACGCACATTAAATTCCCAGTTGACCCGTAAGTAATACGTCGCAAAGCCAAACGCCCATTGAGGAATTTTTATACTCGCGGTTTATGGACATTAGAGCTTGAAGGTATGCGCTTACGCGGCGAGACGAGAGTGGGCATGAAAAGGTTGTGGAATTATGCTAATTTGTAATTGAAAGTTTTAGGATTGGATGTAACAGTGGCGAAAGAAGCAAAAGCTTGAATAAGATATGCTGAAAAATTATTGAATTTTATGTTATACGAGTAAAAGGTGGACAAATATTTAAAATGAATAACAATACAAATTTTTATTTCCGATTTTGACGAGGTTTGATTAAGAACTCGTTGAGAAGTAGACGTGCAGTAGCTCTAATTTACTGCGAATGTGGCTTCGATACCTAAGCTACTTCTTTTGAAAATTATGAATATTAAATTAGTACGAGTATAGTTTTATTTCTTATTTCAAGTCCCGCTGCTTTGCAGCTTAGCAGCAACTTGTCTATCTGATTTCGCTCTAAGACGCTAAGCGATTTCCCCGAAGTCGCGCCGGTGGCGGTAGTCTAACCTTTTCCTCTTTCCTATCCTCGTGGAATTTTACAGCCTGCCACCAGCTTTTCATTTGTCATTTTTCTTTAACGTCACTAACCTTCTCGTTTTCAGTCAGTCAGCTAAACTGCTCAGAGAGCATGATTTATGCACATTTTGCCTTGCTTATTCTCTTTCCCGTATAAGTTCTAGCTGGCGGCGCAATTTACGGCGCGTGCATTTAATAGCAGCTGACTCGTGCCTCTTTTTTGTTATTAAAATAGTTTTATTGCCGACTCAGCATGTTATTACGTTTCAACAAACGTGCAGTGTGCTTGCCAACTTTTAGGCATAAGTTCGAAAGGTGTTGAAGTTATTTGCCCTTCCAGCGCCAATCGGCGAAATCAATGGAAAGTAATGACGTGCATAAATGGTTCAAGAAGCGGAAAGCAGAGAGTAGAAGAGGTTACAAATAGCATGCATAGTTTAAGGCGTCTCCACCTTTTGGAAATGAGTAGTCTTATATTAGAATTGAAAAGAGTTGCGCCCTTTTCACATGTCATAAAGTGTTCTCGGAAATTAAACTTGACATCTGTTAAATGCTTGGTTATTTCCCTTACACATTTAAAGTGTACTTTAGGGCAAGTAAGAGAATGAGGTGCTATAAATAAACTTACTTATATGTTCATTATACATATGTCATTAATAAATAATAAAACATGTCAACATATATTTTAGTCCAAGATATTGTGTTGTAGAATGTGTTATTATTTTAAGAGAAAATTTCAGCCGTAAGGTATGTTATATTTTATTACGGGGTTACATGGATTTCCTCGGGTAAGAAAGAGCCTTTTTTCAAGAATATTTTTCTCAAATAAAAAAGAGATAATTTATTAGAATATTTTATTGTTACAAAATTAAAATTACTTACTTAATAATGCATTCTTTTGGTATTGGCGACGCTGTTAGGGTCAGAGATTTTTTGTGACACTTCGAATTTCTGTTTCTTCGAAAACCAAGAACATTGCTTTTACGTAATTTTACCGTTACATCAGCTGATTAAAAGTGGGCATACACTTTGAATAACATTTTTCGCCTTTTTGGTTTTTTTGGGCAGATTTTGTGGGTTTGCTTATTAAAAACTTCTTCAACATCGTAAATTTTTGCATCTTGAAAAAGGAAACTTTCATGGCTATCGATAAAGTGTCATTGAAGAAACCACTTGCAACAGTTGAACCTAATTTGTTTCAAAGGCATTGTTAGATGATGACCAGTTGACCGATGAACGGGTTTCATGTGGAGATCATTTGGAGTAAATCTTGACAATGATCAGGTCGGTATAATATAGTTTTCTGTTTTTTAACGGGATTACGTTCACAAATAGATTTTTTTTGGCACGCTGTGTGCATTGTAAGCATTGTATCAGAATTTATGGTAGGACTAAGCATACTACATTTTTTATAGCATAATTTTTATTGGTAACCTTTTTTGGTAACAACAACATTAGTCGGTTTATAATTTTTTTCCCATATGAATGTTCTAGCGCGCTCTCCATTTTTTTTTTTTTTTTTTTTTTTTTGTTGTAATCTTGGCTTTGTTCCTTTTGGATGAAGGCAAAAATGAGGGAGATTATTGTAACAACATCAGATCTAGATCACTGAAGCTATTATGATTGAGAGCAGTTCTAAATTAATAGACAAGAATTTATGGCTTTTAGACATTATTCTCCCATATACAGTGTTTAATTAGTCGTTACTGGTGGCAATATAGAACACTGAAATGTATATAAAGAAGCTGTAGCCAAATTCAAGCAAGCAAAATTCTCTTTGGAAAGAAAAAAAGTCCATGAAGCCAACAATTGATTCCGACATGCCTATACGAGTCTTGGTCAGAAATTGTGCTGGAAGTGAGGAGGAAAAGGCTTGTTGTTAAAAAACACCTAGAAAAAGTATTTCAATCTAATATTCCTGGAGATGTGCTCTCTTTCTCAACGCAACTCTTAGTTTTGGATGTCATCCCATTTCATGGATTATCCTGATAGATAAACAAGGAAAATACTTAACGCTTCCGTTTTCATATAGACCAATCAGTCTTCTACTCTGGCTTTTTAAAGCTTTTAAAAAAATCGAAGATGTCCCCTTTCCTCCACGAAAATTATATAGTACCAACGCACTACTTCGGGTTCTTTGCAGGATAGCGGGATAGAGCAAGCAAATAGAATGGAGAGTACTGTTCAGCTCAGGCGTTTGATGAAAGTTGGCATGAAGGCCTTTTATATAAGAAAAAAAATGCTATCCTTAGAATTGTGTAAAACATTTGAGTCTTACAAGTATTTATAAAATAAACAATTTATGGTTAAAGTGGGAGATTTCATATCTGATGAACGAAGAATAAGGACTGGTGTACACACAGGACAGTGTTTAGGCCCAACAGCAGATCTTTTAACACTTAATAATGTATTAGTTCAACTTTTGCGGATGACACAGCTTTAGCCTTGCCTATTGCCTTATTATAGCATCAAATATATTAGCGGAGCACTTAAGTTCTAACGAAGAATGGCAAGCCAAACCTAGACACAAGGCTCAGGTGGAGACTCAATATCTCTAGTATAATAACTTGCATGAAGATAAGAGCCGTAAATTTATATTGGTTTTTGAATAGAAACTCAAAACTTAGCCTAAACAACAAAGTGCTAGAACGAATTTCGATGTATGGAATTCAACTGTGGGGTACGACCTGTGCAACTAATATTGATGTAGTACCAGGCGCCAATCGAAAATGCTTAGAACAGTCATCTGTTCGCCTTGGTACATGGGTAAAGAAAATATCCACAAAGATCTTGCAGAGAGCAGAATGAAATATATGTCTAAACTCCGAGATCATGCCAGCTCACTGCTTCAGTACATTCCTTACGATATCAATATCTATTAAATTAAACAAAATTGTAATTCCTGAGAGATTTTTATTATAACCTTTAACAATAATGAAAGCCGCCTATATATAGGCCATTCCATCAATTGGCGACATGGTTTTGTACCCGTGGTTCTCCGATTTTGACCAAACTTTAGAATATATTATAGACCAATAGAAGAATATCTGTTAACTTTTTAGTGGTCAAAGTTGCTCCATTGTTTTTTGGGGCGCACTTCAAATTGAGATCAAACAAAAAAATGACTTTTTCTTTTATTTTTTAACGACCTCAAAATTGAGTGAAAAAAATTTTTAAGTTATCTAATTTTATGTAAAAAAATCTCAGCTTTCTGATAAAAATATTTTCACAATCCAAAAAAAATTTCAAAATCCCAAAAAAACATTTTTTTTCCAAAAACCCGGTTTTTTGTGCTTTTCCCCCAACTATTTTTGAAAATTGACTTTTCCATTCGATTCTTCGTTAAATTTTACATAAGAATCAGTGTTCAAAAATATGGGACTCTGATCCCATGAACAGCAAAAAAAATTCAAAGTTATCGCAATAGAAAACGGTGAAGAATCGACATTTACAAATATATTAAAATCTAAAATGATGGCATTGAATAAGTGTGCAAAGGAAAGGAATTTTTAGGGGTATCAATCAATCAATCGGTGTCGGCCCAGCAAGCCCTTCGATTTTATTCTTCCTCAACTTAAGCACAGAGCAGTTTTACCACAAAACTTCTTAATAAATTTAGAAAAGTTTAAAGTCACAATTTTTGATGCTGAGAAGCCCCTGAGATTCAATTTGTTTACGCATAAGTACATGTACATAAATCGTGCCGAATGCACGCAGACCTAATCCGTTCTTCCATGACTACAACATCTCGAACTTAAGTCTGGCGCACGTCCGAAGCGCCACTAAACCGCCATTAGTATGCATTTGTAATGCAGGCGTTAGGCAAATATGGCGAGTAGCGCAGTTTAAGGCGCCACAAAC
This sequence comes from Bactrocera zonata, assembly GCA_037783105.1. NCBI lineage: Eukaryota > Metazoa > Arthropoda > Insecta > Diptera > Tephritidae > Bactrocera > Bactrocera zonata. The sequence goes on along the minus strand of JBAWJQ010000271.1, from coordinate 29,615 downwards.
GCGTTGCGGTCGACCAGCGAGCAACACGCAAAATGAGTTTAAAATGGATTGCTCGCATCCACAATCCAGCAGCTGCTGCTGTCACGCGCACACACAAATTTCCGAGAATTCTCAACTTTTTTGCATTGACTGCCGCAACGCCTGCCACTGACCGGTCCACACGGAAGCAGCAGCACACAGCAAAATGAATGTAGTGGGTGGAGTGCGGCAAAAAAGTGACATTACAAATCCACTTTTGAGTTTGTGGCCACCACACGCTGTGTCCTTGTCGACGACGCTGTGCGAGCTGAGGTGTCCTTTCAAAAAGTCTTTTCTGCTTTTGGACTTTCTGCGCAAGCGACAGCTTAATTTTTCAATCCTTGCCAGCATTTGGTGCGAAAATTCTGCGCACCGCAATCACTTCGGTTCCACCATTATTTCACCTTCTCTTATTCACCGCTTCTCGAGTACAAATAATGCAATCGAATTTCGATTTCTGCCCTCAAAATTTGTTCAACTAACTCAGTTACAAATATGCAACACTAGAAAAGTTGATTTTTAATGTTCGAGTGTGTTGCGTGTTCACCTCTTTACCTATGTGCTTGTCATGTGTTTCGCCATTAAAATTGTATACGTGCCAGAATTTCGAAGTAGAAAATCAGTCAACTACTTGAGCGAGGTATAAAAAAGTTATGACAAAAAGTTTATTATAACCGCAGGCGTTCACCCAGAAATTACATTGCAGCTCAGGTCCAAGCTGTAACGTGCGAGCGGAAGTTTAAAGCGAGTGAAAAAACTTTTTTAATGCAATGGCAAAAAATGTTTTTCTAGATGGAGAATAAACAAAATTATTTGTACAAAATTATGTTCAAATTTTCGCTGAAACAAAATTTTTTGATGCAATTTTCGATATTCCAACTTAAATCAGCAAATATTTTCGGTCTGTCGTTCTTTTTGCGCTGCTGCAAAATTGTTAATTTTTTTCTTCTAGAACCACAAAGACTGAACTAATTGTGCATAAGGTAAATATAAAACCACAAGCAAAGGCAAAACAAATATTTTCATGATTTAATTTAGGAAGTGAATCGAACTGGAACGAAAAAATAACAAAGATTGTTGTTGGAATTTCGCAATTGTTGAACTTTGATTGTTGAAGCGTGAGACTGCGGTGTCCGACGGAAATTTTGTTTTTTTATTTCTTTTATTATTATTTTGGCTAATTCCAAATAGTTGTGTGAAATATGGTGAAATATCTGCATAAATTTGATTGTATCGGTTGGCACTGTTATTGAAAACAGAAATAATTTTGAAATGTTTCACCATCTTCTGAATGGGGGAAAAGAAAAAAATTTGGAAAAAAATAATTTGGTAAAAATGGCAGGATTGCTTTCCCTTATATTGCAACCGTGCTCAGTATGTGGGGCTTACTGTACCAAATAATGTTGCCATCATTTTAGGGATTTCCAATACTTTTTACCTTTATTTTATTCAATCGATTAACTACGTTATTATGTTATAGGCAATATTGCCTTTAAGAATATCTAAATACCTACTCCCGGATTTATATTAAAGTTGTGTTGCCACCTGTATGATATCTTTTGACAATAAAAATAATTCCAAATATGGCTGATGAAAATACCGTTGCGCAGGATTATCATATATTTTATTTGATAATTAAATTGAAATAAATTAATAAAGCTTAATAAAAGAATTTTCGCTTCACTGGCAAGGTATTTGAATATTATTCGATATAAAAATTATATCACTTTTGAGTTTTCACATAACAATCGCACCAATCTCCCAGCCAAATGTCAATGTGCTACATGGCAAGCAGTAGCCATTTTAGTTATACTCCGTAAAATCCGTTGGCATAAGTGGATTGCATTGGAAGGGGACTATTTATAAGGGGATGAAATTGATTTGGAAGAATAAATAAAGAATTTTCAAAATAAATACAATGTCACCTTATTTTTTGGGCACAGTAGAACTAAACTATATGTATATGCTCACTCCTGTCATAAGTTCTGTTACAAATTCAGGCCACTATAAAACTGAAACTCGAAGACAATTTTTTAACAGATGTTTTTTTTTTTAATAAATTTTAAGACTCTCCAACTTTCGGTGCAGTATTTGGCAATTCAAGTACTCCAACTCGTATCACAAATAGTATTGCAATGAATTCAAATCTGATCATCCAGCCGGCCAGTCATCTGCCGCTATGAAACCAGGAATATTGTTTTTAGGGGTTTACATGGGTTTACGGGTTTTGAAAAATCAATTTTTTTTTGTCTTATTAAATTCTATAACACCTCTGAATATTGACCTAAATTATCCGAGTAATAGCTTCGGAGATACAGTCTTGGGAACTTTTGCGCTCGAGGCTAGTTAGCCGTCTTTAAACGCGTTTTTCTCGAAACTGTGCTTTTGAAGTCGGTTGGCATGATTTCTCGAGAACTACTGAACCGATCCTTATGAAAATTTTACACAAGTCTTTGGGAAGAAACGCTTGGATGAAGGATTTTTTTTCGATTACAACTGTTTGAAAAGAAATCAAGAAATTTTCACTGAAATTTTACATTTTTTGAAAATATGAAAATATACAATTTTAATTTTTTTCCTTCGTCCAAGATCTAAGTTTAACGAAAACACGTATATTTTCACTTTATGTGATCCTCTAAGGAGTTATCCAGCTAATGTGGGCGCATCTTTTTTTCGAAGGGTCACCGGAAAGGACGTCGCAATGGTCGAGTTTAAAACATTTTTTTTTTTTTCAAAAGTTCAGAGTTTCTTTGTTATTGTTGCAAGTTTGTAACAATAAAAAATTCTAATAAAATATTTAATTTTTATGTGAGAAAAAATTGTTGACTATTTTTTACCCGAGGAAACCTCTTAAGCCATTGGTGGTGTGTGCTTTGTGTGCTAGAGCAGAATATTACTGGAAGATCCAAGTCTCGCCATCGAATAGAGTATTGCTTAACGCCTTTACAGGAGACTTCTCATCAAACCATAACAACAGCGTAAAAACAATTAAACATTCTCGAATTATTAGTTTTTTTGAGAAGTTCTTTTTCTATACTTATGTCAAACCATCAATGCATATTTAGCTCTTAACTCCAGCGTTAATAAGCGGAAGCAGATACTGAACTGATTATAATTATTATATTATATAATAATTATTATATTTGAAACTTCTCACAAATTCTAATAAAAGAAGACACTCTTTTCAGTAATTTTTTCCTCGCTGTCAGTATTGTAAACTTTGTAACAGAATTTATGGCAAGACTAAATATGCTTCCTTGGTAATCAAACGAACAGCTTGAAAAATTTACAATTTAATGAAGTCAGCGATAATCGTAAAATCTGATTTATGCATACAATTTGTGATACAAACAGGTGTGGATTTAATTAAGAGACTGAAATAGGATATTCAGCTTACGTAATAAATACTCGACAAACAGTAAACAAATTAATAAACTTGAAGTTAGAAAGCGTAAACAATTAATATTAATTTATGCAACTTAACTCAAGCATTTTTACTTCAGTTTATTACTGCTGTTCTCCACTAACGATTATTAATAGAAGCAATGCAAACTGCTTTTGCTGCTTCCCAACCTTTTAATTGAAAACTAAACGCTTCGGCTGCCGTTGAAGCGCTTCATTCATGTTAGTTCATGAGCAAATCCCAAAAGTGAGCGAGAGCACACTGCCAATGGATTAGAGGCGAGAGAAAGAAACTGCGTTTGGGAAAAACTATAAATTACTTTAAATCGCCTTGAGGTTTACCGCGAAACCTCGCAACCGAAGATGGTAAAGTGCAGCAACAGCGAAAGGTGAAGAAAGGCAATCTTTAATTACGAACGTGCAACAAAACAGATAAAATGTAAAAGTCGTAAAAGCCGTAAAAGTTTTTTAATGAACTTTCGGATTTGCGGGCCGCTGAGGGCTGCCAAATGTAATGAAGCTGAGTTCAGCAGCGCTGGGATTAGCAAACCCAAAAAAAGAAAGAAAAGGAAAAAGTCGAAACATTAATGGAAATGCGAAAACCACCAAAATAACGACATTGCAATTTAGAAGAATGGGTTCGAAGAATATGGCAAAGAAACTGGGGCGGTTCGTAAAAATAAAACGCAACATAAAGCGCCTTGAGGAGCTTTATTTAGATTTTAGATTAACAGAGTATATTTTACTGTTTTATGAAGAACTCATTTAGGTTTGTCGGCCAGTTGTTGCATTGATCTTGGTGATGCCGGCTCCAGTGCTTTCAAGAGTATACAAATATGAATAGCACTCTTCAATTTATTGCATTTTGAGGTGTGAAAGTGTGAGCGTCGTTTAGTTTGCTGCGAATTTCAGAAAGTATTGTCTAAATTTTGGCGCACAATTTGTAGTGCATTGAAGTAACAAACCAGTGATGTTATCAGCATAAAAACAAAATAATAATTTAATTTCGATTCAGAGCTTGGAGCAAAACATCACGCTTGTTATTCGCCAGTTAACAGTCGAAATGATTTGATTTGAGTCGGAGTCACGGCCAACATTTTAAAGAGATAACTATCAAAAAATATCTGCCAAAGACTGTTCTTTCTAATAATAATAAACAGTTTGAAGTTTCTGTGTTTTTTATATGTTTTATTTAAAAAAAAAAAATGTTTTGCTTTTGCAACTTGAATGAAATATGCCATCACACCTATTTTATAATCCAGACTGCGCACCATCGGACTACTAATTGCTACCGTCTTTGTAAAATTTTTTGGATTGGAGAACCTTCACCTCAAATCAGTACGTCATAAACAACTTGGTTAAGTATTTTTCCTGTAATGAATAATTATTTTATGAGCATGGAATCAATCTCTTGCCCGAAACATTGCAAAATGTATTAAGTCAAAATGGAGATTATAAGATTTCATAAAATATTTTACGCAATAAAAAAATTGAGGAATGCCCTCATTGTGTCCTCTCCAGTTTCAAAACACTTTATTAAACCCAGTTTAATAAAAAGCTTGGTAATGCTCTTGATTTAATGGCAGAGTTATGGTCTCTCACCCAACTAATCTCCCTTTCGCCTGACTCCTTTTACTTGCCAAGGCGTATATTCTCCGGAATCTCTGCTTCTTAGTCGCGGAATCGTTCACAGATCTTTGGAAAGGTAAACTAACCTCTGCAGATGGCAACTTAGCCGCACAGTGACCTGCATAAAATCTCACTAAGTGCCTTAAAATTGTTTCTGGGGTGAACAAACAGCTTCGCCTGCCGAAGCCCGGACGTTTGTTGCTAGTGGCAATTTCTGCAAGCCCTTCCCACTTACAGAAGCTCTTGAAATAATATTTTGGAGTCCACAGCGAAAGCCGCTCCGACTCCTCTGCTAATGTCGTAAGCATCAGCTTGAAAGGGTTATGTAAACTAGCCCATAAACACTGACAGTTTATAGTGTGGTCCTGCTGTCTCACCCCAAATTCAATCTGCCGCTTTCGAGCCGTCCGCATACCATAGCATGGTGCTCCTATAAAGTCTATATTTACTCAAGGGGTAAAACATTTAACTTTTACTTTAAAACAAGTACCACTAGCGTATCTTTATGCCGTTAAGTCTAGACTTTATTTCACAGCATGAAATTTTTTTCAAATTCAACTTCTAATTCCGTTTCGCAAAAAACATAACGGGATACTGAAAACCAGCCGTCTGTCTGACAAATGAAACACATTGCATAAACCGTTATTATTTTCTAAGCAGCTGCAAATGAAAGCAGTTCTCAGGGCTATCAAAATCTAACTAAAATATCATATAATCACAGACAGTGCAGACAGTGGTAGTTTTCTGTTGTTGTTTCTATTTGCGCATATTAAAAATGTGAATCACGCTTCGCTAGAGTCCAAGTAACCGTAAGGAATAGAATAAATATTTTTAAAATATTCACGTTCGCATTAATTTAAAATTAACCTATACATAGGGAGGCTCTTTAAGGCCTATTTATATGTACACAGAAACACCTTCTTCGCACAAAAAAATTTACACGCACACTTAAGCACTTTTGTGGTTGATTTCACATGAAATTAATAGATTTTCACTTTTCAAAAAAACAACAAAAAAACGAAATCAATACGAGTGTTTGCACAGCTGTTGACGGCCACCATAGTGACAGGTGCTTCTGCACGCGCGATTTCCTATTTCACAACAATCCGCCCATTCTCCCTTCCACGTACAATGGTGCGTGGTGTAAATGTAACAAAAGAGTTCCACGCAATCTGCTTATGGTCACGTATTTTAAATTTCATGCATTTTTGATTTCTCCGAAAACGAATCAGGTGGCAGCATAAATTACACAAAAATACAACAGAACGAAATAAGCAATGTGAAATAAGCAGTGCGCAGCTGTTAGCTGGGAATTATTATTAATATTGAATATAAATATTTCCAATAACGAATTTTCTATAACGTGACATAACAGGTCAGTTGAAAAGTCCCCGGCCTGGCACGTAGATGACGCCACTAGAATTAACAGACTCCACAAATTAATTTTGGATGATCATAAAGTGATGTTGTTCGCGATAACAGGCACTCTAAAGATATCCGCTGAGCGAGTACCTCATAGCATTCACGAATATTTGCGTATGAGAAGGCACTTCATAAAGTGGGTGCCGCGCTAGCTCACATTTCACCAAAAACAATGATGGATTGATGTTTCGGAGCAGTGTTTGGAGATGCTCAAACATAACAAACCCAAATTTTTGCATCGAAATGTGACAATGTATGACATATGGATTCATCTTTTCACCCCGAAGTCGATAGTCATCCCAGAATTCGTTCGTAAATAAAATTAATAGTCGCCTGACAAGGTTATGGCGTCTGTAGTTTCAGATGCGCATGGAATAATTTTTATTGACTACATTGGAAAGGGAAGTACCTAAACAGCGACTGTGACCAAAAGGTGACATTTGAATTTAAACTGCGCGCGTCGAAGGATTTGGAGAATTATTTGTTTTTAGGTTGGTAGTACTGTCAGTCACATTTATGTCAAATTTCATATCAAAATATTGATTAGTGTTTGAGATACGTGTCGTTTTGTGAGCTGCTAAAAGTGAGTTTTTCGTTTTTTGCGATGTCGAAATTTGTTGAGCAAAGAATTTTCATTAAATTTTGTTTACGGAATCAATTTCCTGCTGCGGATACGTTGAAGATAGTGCAGAAATCCTTTGGTGATGAGGCTATGTCTAAAAAAAATGTTTACAAGTGGTATAGTGAGTTCCAAGCCGGCCGTGAACGTGTCGAAGACGAAGAGCGTCCAAGGCGACCATCAACCTCAACCGACAAAGCTCAGGTTCAACAAATCAAAGATTTGGTGTTGAAAAACCGATTAACAATTAGAGACCTTGCTGATGAAGTTGGCATATCGAAAGGCTCAGCCAATACCATTTTGAAGGATGTTTTGGGCCTCAAGCGCGTCAAACCTGGACTAGTACCGAAAACATTGAATTTTTTGGAAAAAAGGCGTCGCGTTGAAGTGTGTGAAACGATGCTTTCCGACCACCAGGGTATCATAAAATGCATTATAACTGGCGATGAGACTTGGATCTATTCTTACGACCCCGAAATAATCGATCAATCGAGCGAATATCGTGCCAAAAGAGAGCCGAAACCAAAAAAATCGCGCCAAAGTCGCCCAAAAATCAAGGTCATGTTGACTGTTTTCTTCGATTATCGTGGTGTTGTGCATTATGAATTCCTTCCAACCGGTCAAATAGTCAACAGGAATATTATTTGAACGTTATGCGTCGTTTGCGTAACGCTATCCGCCTAAAAAGGCCGGAATTGTGGAAAGAGAATTCTTGGTTTTTACACCACGATAATGCACCATCCCATAATGCCCTCGTAATTCGTGATCATTTCGCCAAAAACTCAACCCATATCGTTCCGCAACCACCGTATTCACCTGATCTGACACCGTGCGACTTCTGGCTGTTCACCAAGCTCAAAAGACCGCTCCGGGGACACCGTTTTTATACGATAGAGGAGATTCAAGCCGCAGCGAAGACGGAACTGAAGGCCCCGGGATGGCGGTAAGTGACTACAACCAGTGTTTCGAAGATTGGAAAATTCGTTGACATAAGTGCATTGCATCGGGAGGGGATTACTTTGAAAGGGATGAAATTGATTTGGAAGAATAAATAAAAAATTTTCAAAATAAATACAATGTCACCTTATTTTTTGGGCACATTAGTATAGCATTTTTTCACCATTTGAAGGTCGAAATCACCGAAAAACGGCTGCATTTGAAGAAAAAAAATATTGTTTAACCAAGAAATGCACCGTGTCACAAGTCAGGAAAATGATGGCAACAATCCATGAATTGGATCTATCAGATCCAGCTCCCAGGTACTATTTTCTGTTCTCAGATCTTAAACAAATGATCTCTGGAAAAGTTTTCGTCGAATGAAGAGTTGATCTCCGAAACTGAGGCCTATTTAGAAGCGAAGGACAAAACGTACTTCAAAAAGGATATCGAAAAGATTGAGAGTCACTACAGTCAGTGAATCACTTGCTTGAAACTATCTTGAATAAAAAAACGGCTTTTGCAAAAAAAACCTTTGTTGTGGGCCGAGGACTTTTAAATTAAACGTTTATAGCTAACTCTTGTGTACTCAGCTGTACATACATACGTAGTAATTTCGTAAAAAAAAAATCAAATACGAAAAAAATATTTTTTTCCAAATATTAAATGTTTGAAGAATATTGTGACATTATTTAACTTTGATGCAACAAACTCTAACTGTAAAGATGATATAATCTGGGTTGAAAATCTGTCGATAAACTTTAAAAATTATATTAAGAAGTCACATACGGCAAACAATGCAAAACAAAAACAAAAAATAATACCCTTCGCTCGTGAATTTCTCAAAGCATAAAAGGGTTTAAAAATTTGAAGTCTTTTCGAATTTTGTCAATAGATGTCGTTGCAGTCGTATATCTCCAGTGCTACCAATCACATTGTGTTATACCATATAGTGTTGGAAAGGTGAGACTTTAAGCTTCATTTAAAATTAAAAACAAAAAATTAAATTCGGGAAAGTTGAGAAAAAGGTGACAGCTGTTCAAAGATGAGTGAAAATAATGAAAAACTCGCTACATTTGCTACGAGTATATTTTGAAGTTTTTATATAAAAAATATAAGAGAGGAATGCCATCCAAGCCACCAGTGGAATTTATGAAGTTTACGGATGGGATGCTGTATCAGTTCGAGTAGCTCAAAAGACTATTTAATTACCAGCTCTATGATATAAGAAAGAGAAGGCAAGTTCGGAGATCGTAACGGTACTTTGGACAATAATACGCGCCAAATTTCGTGAAGATAACTTGTCAAATAAAAATACAAAAACTCTTTTTTGAACGACCAGTTTGTATGAAAGCTATTTACTAATAGTGGTACGATGAAGGACTACTTTATCTACAGAGGCGGAGGGACATGGACAAATGGACTCAGCTTATCGCACTTATCGTTTATGTGTACATATACTTCATAGCTCTGCTCCGTATCCTTACAAAGTCCTTGGCAAACTGTGGGTAGCAAAATCTGCAAAGAAGGAAACGAGTGTAATAGAAAGACCCAAGAGAGGTTATGTCTGCTCAGCATGCCGAACTTCTACCTCGTCACTGAAAATTAGACTTTAAGACAGTAACAGCTACAAGGAGCAAATCATATTTTACACATGTCGAGCAACACAAACCACACTTAACGAAATACCTTCCGAAATTTGTTATTACAGAGTAGAGTATGAACTGGACTGAAGGATTTTGATGGTATACAATCCGATATATCTTCTTCTTCTTTAATAGTGTAGACACAGCTTAAGAGCTTATAGCTCAGTCGTGGAGGCTGAAGTGATGTATAGAAGTTACCACAAGTGAGGAAAGTTCTATGAACGCCATTAACTTAGGTGTGGATAGAAACGATTATTTTGCATATGGCTCAAGCTGCTCACAACTTCCGGTCTTAGACCAAGTATTCTCTGGGTAGTCAAAAAAACATCAGTTTGAAGGCATACTAAAGTGTAAAGGCGAACCACCCTTTTTCAGGGTTGTGCGCTGAGTTTGGGACCCGCCGCGTAAAGAACACTATCAATGAAAAGAAGAAAACAGCCTCAGATGAGAGAGATCCCAATCCGATATATGGTGTCTCGAATTACGAGATTACTGGAGAAATGGATACCTAAAGTCATACATATATCATTATTAAAACACAAGGGGATGGACAGCCATTGGTTAGTGATTAATAGAAGGCAAATAAAGAAGCGACAGCCCGCCAGAACAGCGCATTTTGGACAGATACCGAGTAACTTTCGATATCTACTTACATATCTACTTAGTTATCGAAATTTACTTAGTCTCTGTCCGAATTGCGCTATTCTGACCGGCTGTCGCTTCTTTACTTGCCTTCTGTAAGTCGGGTTTATACTTCCTGTTAAAATTTATGGTCGTCTTCTTTACAAACAATACCAGCTGAGATTCGTGGTCAAGATCAACCCTGTAAACTTTGGCATAAAGTTCGATCTGTCTGTTAATTAAGAGCAGAGTCGATTTCATTAGTCAAATACGCTCTATAAACTGCCTCTAGACGTTATAAAAAGTGGAATAGTCAACACCTTCATTAACTTTCTGCCCAATTATAAAGCTATCTTTTGAAGAAAGCGAACTGTTTACTTTTTTATAAAACTATCAAAGCCTGACCAAAGAAACCATCTTGATACTGACCATCTGTTTGGGTGGTCTCTGAAACCTACACATCTCACTGCCTTTCTCTATAGTCGAACGCTGAATATCAAAAACGTTTTTTTTTTTTAACGAGGTTAAACCTCCTAAATAACCCGCTGTTGTGAGAATTGAAGATCTAGCCAGAATTAACGGTGGGCCATCTAATTTTTAAATTTGAATTATCTATACTTCGACATTGGAAACGTCAAATACCATTCGGAAAGTGACAGGTATTCAGTAAAAAGTCTAAAATTTACGAAATGAGTCGCTATTCACTGTTCTACAATTCGCAGATTGGTCAGAAAATCGTTTGACCGAGAATGGTCCATTTTACCGAAAAATCATATTTTCGGACGAGGCTCATTTCCACCTCGATGGTTACGTTAACAAGCATAATTGTCGCATTTGGGGCACAGGACGGCGCTCCGTGCCATACAGCAAACGCTACACTCAATCTTTTACGCCCTATCTTCGAAAATCGCATAATCAGCAAAAGAGGTGATGTGAATTGGCCTCCTAGAAGCTGCGATTTAACTCCGTTGGACTATCTTCTGTGGGTAGCTGTTAAAGATAAATGTTACGCCAACCATCCAGGAACAATTCAAGATCTAAAGTAAGAGATTCAAGCTGCTGTAGCTGCCATAAGGCCTGAAATCATCGAGAAAGTACTCCAAAATTGGTGGATCGGATAAGCTACTGTAAACTCAGCCGTGGTGGTCATTTGTCCGAAATTGTTTGCCACAAATAAATTTCATAAAACAACCTTTTAAATAAATATTAGACCCTTGAAAAATATCAAGCCGTTTTTTTTTTATTGACTTTTTAAATTTAAAATATTATATGGCTCGCTGTTCTGCTGTTGCGTTGTACACATAGCAAATCTTCAGCAAAAATTGTAAGGATAGTACAGTACAGGACTTCATGCGAACTTTACTAAATTATACCAATCAATTTTTATTATCACAGTTCCCTTTTTATTTTATTGTTTTTTTTTTTTCTTAATATTTATTCGACTTTTCCATGTAGCGGACACTTATTAGCTCACCTCTGCTTGTATATTAATAGTAATTACTATTGCGGTACATGTATGTATGTATGTATGCATGCATGCGTTTGTGTGCTACTTATGATTGCATTAAGTGCTCTTATTTAAACAATTTTATTTGCGATTTCAAATGCTCTCTCACACAGAAGCGAGTGGTTTTGACTGCCATAAAGACAAAAGCAAATTTCGCATACAACGCTTACATTGCTTACAGCCAAGAATTTACCGCAATTCTACGTGGCGGCGACTAACTTGCACAACTGTTGGTGAAACAACAAACCAAAACTAACGGTACAATTGCTTGGCATAATAGTGTAGTGGAATTTAAACAATGACGCGTTGGTGGAGAACAGCTGGCGTAGCGCGGAGCACAGTGAAGAGTGTTACAAGTGGAATTTGCATTTGCACAATGCAACGGCACACATACACACACACTCGCACAGCCATTGCAGTGGGTGCGGAGGGATTGCCGAACAATGGAATTCCACATTGCACACAAGCACCTGAAAGCATTTTCATTAACTTTGCTTTGCACACACACCCACAGATGGCAATTGCTGCTCTTCTGTGTATATGTGTGTATGTGCAGTTAAATATACAGTTTTATGCGCGTTTGTGAGGCAATAAACAATTCCATATTCACATATATGTGTATTGTTGTTATTAAGTTCACGAATAGTTAGGAAAAGAATTCCCTTTACGGTTACAGCAAGCTTCCCTGTAGGAAATTTAGGAAACAGCAAAAGCCGAAAATAGAAAAAAATGTAAAATTCTGATAGTTTAGTGTGCTAAAAATTGATAAATTTAAATAAATTTGTGAGCTTATAACACTAATTAATAAAAATATATTTCATAATTTGTTTAATTCTTTAATTACAGTAACGGTTTTACAATGTTCAAAGCTTAAGTGAAATCTTATAAGCGAAGTTTCTCAAACTTAATATCGTAATATAATATATCGTAATATTAAATTTGGCCTGCATCAAGTCAACTTTATAGTAATGGTTGGAGCTTTTTGAAACCGGGAAGGTTTTTACGCTCATTGCAGCTTTCATCTGTGAACTGAAATCATTTATAACGTTGCCTAATTCAATAAGAATTCTATTAAATATTTTAAGGATTCAACTTTTTTAAAATACTGGCCAACTATTCATCTAACATAAGCCTGAACTTATATCGGAAGATGTGAACAAGTGACAATACTCAACCAGCCCAAGTTATCAATGCATATCATTTGCTCATTTCCTTCCTAAACTAAATTTAAAGCAAACTCAATACGCACTAGTTAAGTTTCCCATATGGATTTGTTTTCCACATGTATATAAGTGATAAACATTCTCACTTTATGCAATCTAATTTGGCATGACCTCATCCGATATGATTTTCAATTAAATACGCGTATAAAAGAGTATTGCTGCCAGCTATCTCAAATGCGAAACGCTTCTTAAAAATCCAAATGAACAATTTAAAGAAAATAAGTTTGGTTAGCAGCATATTTCTAATCTTATATTTGCTCCTTGCATTCTGCAGTTATGTGGCTTGGAAAGACAAACGAATGTTTTCTTATCTGAAATATGAGGAGAGTAAGTATTAGTATTTCAACAACTCACCAAGCAAGAGAAACACGTTCGTACGAAAAGACTCAATAAATCGCATAAGCTTTATAAGAGACTTCGGCAATAATAATTTTGCTAAGTCAATTGCTTGCTGATTTATAGAATTAGGATTAATGACACTTCTATTTCAATTGTGTATGCTTCGAGTTGGTCTTAATTTCATTCAGCAATATACGACTTTTAAAATTAATTTTACTCATAAGATAAAACATTTTAGTAGAGATAAGTTTTCTTTAAAGTTTCTGGTTGCCAAATCTGAATGGTGTATCTTAAGGGGGTATTCTACTCTAGAATTTTAAAAAATTCGATTTTTTTTTGTCATATATTAAAAGTTTAGACTCTCAAAAATACGACCTTGGAAGGATTTTTCAAAATTCGACTTATTTTCGGAGATACAGCCGATTTTGTGAGGTGGCGTCCGTGTTCACTAGAATTGTCTCCTAAACTTTAAACGTGTTTTTCTCGAAACTACTCAAGTTCTATACAACCGATTTCCTTTTTTTGTAATTTTGTGTAAACCTTCTTTATATAATCCTTTATCGTTCCTACCAGCATCGTGTCAAAATTTTTGTTTTTAATATTTTAAAAAAAATCAGGAATTTCAAAAAAAGCGTAAAAAATGATTTTTATTTTCAGGCAGTCGACATTTTTCAAAAACAATTTTTTTCATGTTCCCTAAAGTAGGGATTATAACAGCATCCTTACTGATTAAGAATTTCTTTTGATTTTTTTTTTTCAGACCACCAGGAGAGTCAGAATCAATGTCACCAGGATACGCCATTTTTTTTTACACCTGTAAAATTTTTTTTTCTGTATTATTAAGATATCAGTAAAAAAAAACACCATAAAAAAATTGATAGTAAAAATATTTTTGGTTTTTTTTTAAATAAAATTCAAAAAACTGCCCAAAATTTGATTTCTAGAGTAGAATACCCTCTTAAGGGGTTAGGGGTAGTCACAATTAAAAAAAAAAAAAATTCCTTTTTTTTTGCATTTTCGTTAAGTGCAATATCTTAAAAATGTTCTCTAAAAATTTCACGTTGATTCGATAATTAGTTTTTGAGTTATTCGACAAATGACAAAGAGAGCTCGGGCACTTCAAAGCGCTTGTGTGAAACTTTAAACGCGTTTTTCTTAATACTATGTTTTTTGAAGTGGTTACAACTGTAACTCGAAAACCGTTCAGTAGATTTTAAAGAAATTTATATAGCTTTTAGAATACATAATGAACTCGGGCCTGATCGAAGGATTTTTTTCTTCAAAAATTTCGATTTTTTAAGACTAATTAACTGTTATTTTTTCGCAAAAATTAAAAATTTAGAAAAAATATTCCTGAGGCCGCCATTTTGTTAATTCTGAAAAAAAAAAATCCTTCGACCAGGCCCAGGATTATCTATTTATAAAACAAATTTTTTTTGTTCGGAGACACAGCACTAATTTATGGCTGTACTCTCTATGGTCAGAAGTTATGTTATTTTTTAGTGACGGCATTAAGGTTAAGGACAACGTGATAGTGATCACTTCCAAACATTTAAGTATACTTAATCGGATTCAGGAGAGAACTTTATAAAAATACTATATTGCAGAGCAGCTACCACCATGTCTTAAGTATCGATTTATTTTGAGTAGTATGATGGCTACAGCAGTTTGTGGGAATCGCTTAAGATATACCCAAAACGTGATAAACCTAACTATTTGACTTATAAAAACAGAAACTTCGTTTCCTCATTAATGCCCGATTTTTTGCCAAATAATAGTTATTTGCGGAATTTATGCTATCGATTTTCTTTTTTCAGTCAAAGAAATCAGCGACAGAAACACTTCGAGAATTCTAAAAATTTACGGAGGTGTTACTCCAAGTGAAACAATGTGCCATGGTTGATTTCGGTACGGTACGAAAGAGACACGAAAAAGAGATTTTGCTGCATGCCAACGCTGGACCTCACTTTTCCAAACCCCTTAAAACCTACCTGGAAACGTCAAAATGAGAAGTCCTACCTCACACGCCATATTCCTCAGATATTACCATCCGATTATTATTTGTTCCATTTGATTGCAATTTGACTTGTGTTAAGGGAAATAGAAATTTTCATACGATCGTAAAATTTCGAACTTTTGTAGAAAATCTTAATACCACAAACCAGAGTTTATTGACAACTTCGTGTTAAAGCAACAAGTCTATAAATCTTCTATTAGGCAGCCAAGTGGCTTTTAAGGTTATTCGTTGTGATATTGCTAAGACTCATGTTGGGTTAGGTTATGCAAACGGGCTAGATAACTAGATTCTTAGTAGATAGTTCGGTTAATATCAGCTGAGTACCCAGTCATAAAGGAATACAAGAAAATGAAAAGTACCGCCTTGGGAGCAGCAGGGAACACATTTCTCATGAGCTTTCTCAGACCAATCAGCTCCTTCAAATGTTGTTTGAAGCAAGGTGACCTTTAGGAACACCTCAGATCTAGGAAAGCCACCAACACAGGTAATTCTACAATGTTACTTTGGGGTGGTGTTGCTGATCTACGGCACTTAGTAATACTGTAGGGGTAATCACAGAGCACCTACCTTTAAGATCTCATATTTCAAAAATTAGAAAACTGGTTTCAGCATAATGCAGGGTATGCGCTGCCTTCAGCCGGATGAGATGAGGTATATTCGAAGACTCCTAATGCCCCAATTGAAGAGACATTGAGCAGCTGGCGTGAAAGAACATAAGGTTTTTTTTTTTTTAAATCCAATAAATTGCTGTATAAAGCGTAGTTGGGTACCATCTGGGACCACAATGACCCTAATGATGGCCTAAGCGCGGTTGCTTATGGTATGGCGCTCATGTGCCTCCCTTTTAAACCGAACAAGCAAATTCTGCTGGCAAGTACAGTGTTTATCATAAAAAGCCTTTTATTTGCCTTTAGTGTTCTTTAGTGTTAATCGACCGTTTTCTAAAGTTTCTCTAACAAACTGTTAAAAAAAACTGTTTAATTGCGAAAAAGAAAATTAAGAAATATAATTTGTTGTACCTCAAAAGTTCACAGAAGTGCATCTTGAGGCTTTGCTGGGGTAATTGTTTCTAGGAATTTATATGTGTCTTTTAAGAGTCCTATGGCGATTTATTTGAAGCATGTACCCAATTTCAACACAAAGTTAATACTACCAACGGTGTGTAAATATTTTTGCAATTTTTAATTAGTTCTTTTCTTTAAAAACATTTCTGCCCTAAAAAATATATTTCCCGTATAATTCCATAAGTACCCAAAATACTGCTGACCATCTTCGCCACTTGCAGAAGTTGAAGCACTCTCCCACTCTCAGCCAACACACTTTAGCACTCAACCGAACGCTTAAAATAATATCATAATTAACAGCCCACTAGGCAGATACGAATCAAGTGCCGTAATATACCACTCGCTTAACACATGTGTGCATACTTACGTGCTTATATAAGAAGTTATGTGCGCATGGAAATGCATTCAAGCGCCAAGCCAGACGCACACCCACACCACCTACGTATACTAGGGTGTGTTGGTATAGGAATACGTCAGATGAGCAATGTCTTATGTATAAAAGGGAAACGCTATTTCGTTATCTGCGCACACAACGTTCGAACCGCAACATGGAAAGGTGTGAAAATTTTCAATAGTTATTCTTTTGTGTTGCGGAAGGTCCTAACGGAGACTTTTTTGCAAAATCACTTATCGTAGATTTTGAAATACATACTTTTATATATTTATAACAAAAGAATGTCTGCACCGATTTGGTTGAAAATTGTTGAGGATGTAGGTTGTAATGGATTCTTTTAAGATAAAAACAACTTAGAAAGTACAGCGCACCCTTATGCATTTACTCGCAAGCGCAACGAGATTGCACTCAACTTAATTTAATTTCACTAGCGATGGCAAGGAGCAGACAAGCGCTCGCCTCATTCGCTGGAGCTGAATGTATACGCCTCCAAATTGTGTTAACGAAATTGGAAATGGCAAGCGAAATTCACATGAAACGCAATCAGCTGTGTTGCATAAGCGGATTTGTAATTACACATATGGTATTTGCTGGAAATGCACAGTGAGCCAATATGCCCACATGTGGGTATGTGTGTGAGTGCATACTTCTCGTAAAGTGTTTGAGTTAGTGTGGCTTAGTGGCTGATCGTTTGATGGTCAAACGAAAATTTGAGTATTTACCAAGGTCAATTATGTCACTTAGGTTAGAGTGGAAAGCTAAATTCTAAATTGACTTTATATGTTTGAGGTTATGGCAATTATCAGTAATTGAAATGGGCTTAACTTACGTTTTGTATTTATGGGGGTATTCTGGGCTAGAAGCATGAATTTCAGGTGATTTTTAAAGTGTCGTAAAAAAAAGGCAATTAATACTTTTACTGTCCTTTGTTTCATTAGTTATTTGTTAATTTTGAAAGAGTGCAGAAAAAAATGAAAAACTAAAAAAAGTAAAAAATTTCAAAAATTATGAGCTGACGAAGCGGGGGGTCTCTAAAAATTTCCACGTGACCATACCCATGATTTCAACCCTACTAGTTATCTGAAACCAAAAAAAACAAAAAGATTATTAATCTAGAATAATGTCGCAATGGTCGGCACTACGGAAAAGTGGTAAAATTTTTTTTCACAAAATGGCGACTGCCTGAAAAAAAATTTTTTTTGGATCTCTTTTTCTGACAATTTCGAATAAAAATAATAAAAACAAAAATTTGGGCATGGGGCTAGTTCCAATCATAGACAAGCCTATAAAGAAGACTCTATAAAAATTTCAAGTAAATCGGTCCAGTAGAGCCTGAGAAATCGTGGGTATCGTTCCGAAAAAGTCAGTTTCGAGAAAAGCGCGTTTAAAGTTTAGGAGACAATTCTAGTGAACACGGACGCCACATCACAAAATCGGAAGAAAAAATCCTTCCAAGGTCATATTTTTGAAAGTCTAAACTATCAAAATATTCAAAAAAAATCGATTTTTTTAAAATCTTAGACCAGAATACCCCTTTATATGAACAAAATACAATACTTTTCTTTAATTTTAATTCCAACTCAGATAAATAAAAAATATTTCTAGAACAAATTATTTTGGAATTTAGAGTAGAGAAAGAAGAGAGTAATAAATAAAAACTCCGAACTCCTTGCATAGATGTTTTTTTTCACAGACTCAATGTTGTTGGAAGTAGTGACACCAGATGTTATACATCAGTGCTTAGAAAATACTAGCTGAAAACTAGGACTAACATCTTTTCCCAGAAGACTAAATTATATACACTTCAAAGTCAAACAATCATTGATTCAACGTTAATCTACTTAGGAGCAGTTTTGTTCTTCGAATACTACTGTGTATGGAAACATGCAAATTAAATATAAATTTAAGGTGTTTGTGGTAGCTAAATATTGTATTGTCATAGCTTCAGAGAGACTGCCAAAATACTAAAACAGAACGATTAGAATCAGAGATATTGAAATAGTTTTTAGAACAAACATTTGGCGAAATTTTCGCTAAACTTTTCATTTTTTTTTTTGTAAAAATGTTAGCCAAAAATCTAATTTTTAACTTTTTTTCCTCTTTTCAAGTTCTAAGTTAAAGATTGAAATAAAATACGTATTATTTAACTCTGGTTGCTGGTTCAAATATACTTTAAATTTGTCAAAACCATAAAATTATTTTATATTAAACAATTTTTTTTATAAATATATTAAACTTACTTCACACAAAAATAGTAATGTCTTAAACATAGTTCGCTGAAAAATATTTTCTTCATTCTACATTTCCCCGCTTTTGAAGAAGTTTTAAACACCCTTCCAACTGCAAAGAACTAATAAATATACTCACATAAATACTTTTGCGTATGTAAATACATGCAAACGTAGTACAAATACACATAAATACAAATTAATTTCTCACAGCTTACAGCAAATTGCCAACGATGCCATAATATAGTTCTTAATACTTGTAATACACTTTTGATAGCAAGAAAAGTAATAATTTCAATGCAGTTCCCTTGAGAATCAATCAACAGTGAACATTTATCATGCCTTGCCATGCACTGTTGTTGTTTTGTTGTTTTTGCAATGATAGAACTTAAGCAAATTGCAAAAGTATCGCCCCACACAAGAAGTAGTTGCTAAGTTTCTTTCCACATGCACACCGCCTAGAACACCACATTGTGTTACGTATACGTACTGTCATACCAGAGCGCGCCCTTGCATATAAGGATTACGTATACGCAGCGCAGCACTTGAACGAATGTTTGCATATTGATAGTATGTTTTCTAAAGAAATTTATTAGTTTCCAGTTCAGTTGCAGAAATAAATCGATTGCACTTGCAAGTGTGTATGAGAAGTGTACGAAGGTTGAGTGTACAAAAATAAATATGTCAACGAAAATATGAAAACAAGATTTGTAAGCAACTGATGACAAAAGAAAATGAAATACGCAATGATAAATCGAAGCACTGCAATAGAAATATGATTTCCTGTATAAGCAATTGGGTTGCTGAGAAAGTTTTACTACCAATATTGAATGGTGAATCATAAGCAGAGTGCTCTGCAAGCAGCTTACTTTTGTATTTTGGTGTGAGTGCAGATAATTCATAAGCGGTTTTTCGATTTAAATTGGAATGCAAGAACAACAAAGCTGCAAATTGCTTTGCATTTAGCGTATTTATAGATGCAAAAGAAAGTTAATATCACTATAAATAGTTGTAAGAACTAACTAAAAAAAATAGTTGTTTTCAAAAGATATGAATTTCCACTCTTGTACATGGTTCTGATTAGCACTACTTGATACGCACAGCGGGGGGTTTTTTGAGTTAATTCGGCATATTAATTTTCTCTGATGTTTATCATCTACATTTATGAGAGAAAATTTTCCATTTCAGAAAGAGTAATGCGCTTGCTCATACTACATTTGACTGAGATGAAAATTTATTAATAATGTTCTGCTTTAAATGCTTCGCTTGCAATATCCGCAAGCTCTCCTACGCCCGAGCTTAATGATCACCATTTTATAACTCTTATACTGTATGTTCTGGCCGCCTTATAGTCACAAATTGGGTAACTTTTAGATCTTCCATAAAAATAGGTGACCTACAAGACTTTATTAAGACTCAACGTTTCTATAGAAACAACTCTTTTTTATTTAGATTGCGACTTACTGAAAGAAGATTCTTAAAAATTAAATCGCTTTGCTTATCATCTTTTGCTCCATAAGACTGAAAAGTTCTCTGCTACTTGATGAGCAAAACGGAATTCAGTTTGCTTATATTAATAGAAAACAGATCACTCGGCCTTTGAGTCTGTAGAATTTTAGTTATTATTAAAGAAATTCTCTTAAAATGGAATATATTTCTTCCAAGTGACTGTGCTTTCTAAAATTTATAGCACTCTACTTCGAAAGTTATTTAATTCAATTATTAATGCAATATTTTAGCCATTTCAAGTGAGGACTTTTAGGAAAACTTTATAGAATTCGTTGCTTTCTTTATAAAGAGAATTTTACGTATAAAAAAATTTATTTTTCATCTTCTTTTTTTCTTTTCTTCTTTCCAAACAGCATCTCAGACCTTTTAAGTTTAACCATTTCTATGTTTTCGAACGCAAGTGCCATTTTCAATAGTCTTGTTTTCGCAGAAGATCGAAAGAAGTCATTCAGCCTGAAGTCGCAATAAAATCGATGAGAAATGTGTGTATATGAACATCATGTGTTTCTCTCGACTTTCGTAGTGATCACGGAAATAGTACAGAAGAATTTTTTGGTTTATAACAGAAACTCATGTTAGTTGAGGACTTTAATAATTGGTTTGCAGAACATGGTTGCAAAGGTATACACCAGAGGTCATGGAATATCCAAAGCAGCAGACTGTTCTAGCTATGGAGCCATCTGCTTAAAATAGCAAGATATCCTGAACCAACTAAAGAAGAGTGTAAGAGTTAATACCAAGTCGGCTAGAAATCAACACGAGAGAGCTTACATATTATACAATTTGAACAAATAGTTCAGAAGAGATGGAGATATGCAACTAAATATGTGATTACGAAGCAGATAAGGCCTAATTATGACAGAAAAAAAATTAAACATTTATGTGATGGACTTATTTATCCGTGAGAAATGTATTTATACTTCTACTTACAATAAAGCGAAAAGGTACTTTACTCAATAATTTTTCACTATTGGGCACCAAAAATATTTTCCTTAATAACTTTGAGAAGTAGGTATATAAATCCAGTTCCAAACCGATTACCTAGCGCCCAACAACGTGTGAATGTTAATAATATCATCTTACATGCCAAAGACTTCAACAAGTCTGCCCGAAAGCAAGCACTAACACCTGTTGTTGAGTGCAAACACCCGCACATATGCGACGAAGAATAGTTCGCAATTAAACGCTAAATGGCAGCTAAACAAATGCGTCACGAAAGGACTACACACAGAAGTAAAAGGAAATATGTGTGTAGTTTGATGAAAACACATAAAAGAGGCGGAAGAAGAGAAAATTGGGTAGCCATGACCTCATCACTGGCGGAAATGGCAAAGCGAAAGTCATTCATTACCCTAACACATACCTACGCAATACACACATGGACAAATAAATATATGTGTGTGTGTGTGTGTGTGTGTGTGAAAGAAGTAATTAAAGCGCACAAACATTAGCGGCCGTTAAGCCAATGAAAAAGTCAAACAGCGCGTTAATTTAGAAAAAGTGACGAAGAAAATTAATATAACCGTATGATTTAACAAATTACACACATCGTCAAGCGGAAATATTAATGAGCAAAAGCGATAAAACAAAGTCGTAATGCAAATGATGAAGCAGACGTATGGAGGACACACCCTCGGCCACATAAACACATATTTACTCACTGCGAGCACACATATACATATGTTATATGTATAAACAAATATGCATACTAAAGTGTGTATGTATGTGTGTATCCCGCAGTGGTAACATTAAATTTATAGCGCAAACAAAAGTTGTTCAAGTAAAAGCTTATGATCAGACGGACATTCCGGCATGAGCAATAGAGCTGATAGCAAATGAGCCGAACGTGCCACATGTGTGGCATAACTGCCGCACATAGCCAGACTAACGTAAAGTGCGTACTACGCCACCACACATTATCAAGGACATAAGCTCTCTGGTCGCGTCTTAGGCTATAAATGAAAATGGTTACATTAGTCAGCCAATTTAGATGTTATCGAAGCCAAGCGCCACACACATACACACACTCGTATACGCTTGTACTGGCGCAAATACAACAAATTGCCATAACAAAGTTATACTTGTATGTGTGCGTAATAGTAGCAGCAAAGTCAATATTATTTTATATACTTAAAGTTATTAAGTAGAGCTCAAGTTATAGTGGGTGACTCAGTACATCGGCTTACTAGTTTTCAGTTTCTCTGATCATTTTCTGCGTTAGTTCGGAAGAATTCCGGAGTGTTGACAGATTTAGGAGGCTCTAATTCTATTGAACCTCTTAGCCTCGGTATAAATTAAAAGCAGTTGTGTTTGGCCCCTTAAGTGTCTAAAAGTAACCTTTCAAAAAACATATCTTAGGCTTACCCTAAATATACTTTCTATCATCAAAAAGACTAAAACCAAACCTCTATAAGATAAAAAAATGAAAAAAACAGCATTAAATTATATTATACCATATAATTAAACAGTTTGTCTAGTGGAAATGTGCTTGTAGAGTGCTTAAAGGTATCACCGAATTTTTTCATACACCACAATTGGTTCAAACTTTCTTCAGCACAAACTTAAGGAAGCTATCTAACTTAAAATATTACACTAGAAACCTGTGGCTAAAGAGTTAAGGGAAACGTTTAAGCCACTTTGAGAATTTGCTACAGTAAATTGGGGGACACAAGAAGCCACAATGGTCCTCCAATAAGTAATTAACCTCATATCGAGCAGTGACAAACGTAAGATAAATGTATTGTCATGAATGACGGTTGTCTTCTGCCCACTATTAAACTAGTAGTTCTGCGAGGGTCGTAATTATCCACATCACCTCTTCGATCCATGTTTCTGAAAGTGAAACCACGGACTGAGGACAAAGATTGCACGGTATATACGACTCTTCTGCTCTGCTGGCAACCAAGAAAAATTGGTTAAATGAGTTTCAATGCAGTGATACCTTGGGTTTTAAAAACCACACCACACCCTTAAAAAGGCTACCATGAAGAATACAGAAAATTTAATAACGTGTATTTAGGCCGCCGATTTAAGTTACCTGATATAGCTGAGGCAGCAGGCATTTGGGTAGTTAGCTTCCACATCATTTCGTGACCGTTCACGAAACACGGACCCAATCGCGTACTCTAGAAACCAACGAACAGTCAAAGCAATAGGATTCAAATGACAAACCGCTTTCAAAGATCTGGTCTTCTGAAATGGATAAACAGGAATTTCGCGTGTTGACAAAATATTGCTTTTTGAACGAATGAAATACAGTTCAAGGAAAAACTGGACTTGATGATCAGTTTTCGGACACAAGAGAAGTAACCATCCAGGATTGGTATGCTAAGTTCAGGCGCAGTGAAATGAGCACCGCAGGCGGTAAACGCAGTGGATATCCGAAAAAGGTGGTTACCGACGAAAAAATCAGAAAGTCCACAAGTTTGGGTGACCATAAAATTAAGTTGTTCGAGATAGCTGGCACTCTAAAGATATCAACTGAATGTAGACTTTTGATCAAAAATAGCGACGAATTGATGATACAGAGGGTTTGGAGCACCGTTTAGAGACATTCAAGCACAATAAAGCCAAGTTTTTGCCTCGATATTCTACAATGGACAAAACAAAGCTCTATAATTTTACTCTGCAGTTCAATCGACAGTCATCCGAGTGGACTGCACGCGATGAACCTACTCCTAAGCGTGGAAAACGCAATGTTCGTTTGGCAAAGTTATGGCCTCTGTATTTGAGTTGCGCATGGAATATTTTTTATTGATCACTTTAAAAAGAGAGGACCATCAACTGCGTTTTTGGACTGTATAAAGGACGAAATCGCCGAAAAATGGCCGAATTATAAGAAAAAAAGTGTTGTTTCACCAAACAAAGCACCGTGTTACAAGTCAGTAAAAACGATGACAAAAGTCCATAAATTGAGCTTTGAATTGCTACCGCATCCACTGTACTCTCCAGACGCGGCCCACAGTAACTATTTCCTTTTCATAGATCTCAAAAGAATGCTCGCTTCGAAGAAATTTTCGTCGAATGAAGAGGTGATCGGCGAAATTGAGGCCTATTTTGAAGCTAAGAAGAAATCGTACTACGAAAATAATATCGAAACATTGGAGGGTCGCTAAAACCAGTGTATCACCCTTAAAGGAAACAATATTGAATGAAAAAAAATTTTGCCAAATTTTGTTTTACTATTATAAGCCGGGTACTTTTCAATGGAACGTTTATCCGCCACAAAACACTCGAACGTTGGAATGATATTTAAAAAAATATTTTTAAATACAGAAATTCAGTACTTTTTAGGACTATTGTAAATTTTACTTCGATAGAGATTCGAACTTACGAGACCACAAAAGGTAGTAATGTTCTTTATGCGCCTGAATACAGTAGTAAAAATAGTATTTTCTACACCATTAGTTCAATTTTGGATTTTATTGGTAACCTCTTTAAAATTTCACAAAACTAACAACAATTAAAATGTATTTACTAAGTATGAGTAAATATTCTTCGCTTACGCATAATCAGTGTTTTCTTCAAAAAACCATGTATATTTTCATTACTTGACATTAAATGTACCAGAAGCTTGGTTCCACCTATGCACTTTTTGTGTGGCTTTGTAATAAATCATAAAATGGGAGTGATACGGATAGAATAGATTTAAAGGTAAAGAGGTGATGTATCTCATTCACATGCAGAAATAATTCTTATGTAGGACACAGATAATACCTTTATGCAGTGTTACAAGTAAATAACAGCGCTTTAACAGCGCTTTTTCTTTGCTCGAACGAAGCACTACTCAGAAGAGCTTCCTTGGAATGGAGCATGTGTAAACATACCCATATGTGCCAAATATTTACGGTTATAAACGTGAAATCAACAAAATAGTTTACTTATTGTAGCCTCCCGGAAATTTATTATGCCGTCCCAATTAAGTGCTTACTTACGGGAAAGAAAATTAGCATAATTTATTCTTTAGAAGCATACCTCAGCTACTAAGCCAGAGAATCCTAAGCTCATCTACCCTTTTGTGGTATAACATTTACCCACACACACACATATCGGCATTTCAGCAAAACATTTCGACCCTATTATTTTATAGATACCTTCGTAAAATTTCTAAAATCCTTCATTATCGTTAAATCTATTATGCTTATATTTTGTCCCAAGTGATATTCTTTCTTCTAAGTCCTAACCTCTTCAAGCTGTTCAAACCGTTCAGCTTCGCCTACATAAATAAGTGCAAATATTTAAATCAGCCATACACAAGGAGGAGTTTGCTCATAGCGCCAAGCATTTCACCTGTCTACTTCTGCGGCGCTCTTCGTCGCGCTTCGTTACGCTCACCACCTCAGCTTCACCCGCTGCCGAGCTACTTGCGCGTACAAAAATCAATATATTTCTTTATTTAGCGCTTCAATACGCACACCGTTCAAGCGGCATATTGCGTCTGTAATGGATATTTATAAGCTGGCAGTTGCTTGGGAGTATTGCAGAACCGGCGCTGGGTTGCTCATGCATAATTTTAGACTACACCAACTACAGTCGGTTGGGTGCGAATGTCCGAGGACTTGTATTGGCTACAAATCCATTTCACTTTGGCGTCATTAAACGACGGCTCCTTTGACGTTTAGGAAAAGTGATATTCAATTATTTATGCATACAAATATTGGGAAAAAGGATAACTAAGTGGTTAGTTGACTGCCAGACGGAGTAGCAATGGAGGCATGGTGGCATGTGAATGGCTGTGATTTGTTATTTATATTTGAGTGAATCGTATGAGTATGTGCGGTATGTCGTTTGCTGCCTCACTCGGTGTTCGACCGAAATTATCTTTCTGTATTTTGTAAGCATCGTAACTACTGGCTATAAGCTATCTGAAGCGGCTCATTGATTATGGGAGAAGCTTTTAAGGTCGTCATTAAACTCTCTGTGTTTTGGAATTTCAAAACCAGAGCCGACACCCAGAGCAAAAGGCTGCCTGTGATATTATATTTTGCAGCAATTGAGATTTGAAACATAAATTGTTTGAAAGCAATGAATATTAGACAAAAATCTTTGAAAGTTTCAATTCTCTATAAGATTTCCATCGAATTGACATTGATCTTTACTAAATCGTAAAAAAGAAACTTACTCACACAATAAAATATTCGGTTTCTCCTCTGCTCGTAAATCAAATAACCACTATTTCTTACTGAGGCTCATTTTTCTGTTGAAAATGTATACTTAATTTTTATGGTTTTGAAATTTTTTTGTGTGTCAATAAAATCGATCAACTGTCCTTTTGTAGAACACCATTCATTTAAATAATTTTTATTAATATTCGAACTGCAACGAAATTAGGTTACGCAACGAAATTCCGTCACACCTCTTTAATAGAATACAACTCATTTAGATTATTTTTATTAATATTCGAACTGCAAGGAAATTAGGTTACGCAACGAAATTCCGTCACGCTTCCTTTAAGAGGAGAGCCTGGTTTAGAGGCTTAAAAAATTCGATTTTTTTGAGAAGTTTTTTGGAAAGGAAAGAAATAATTGATTAAATCGAAATTTTTAGGGTGTATAGTTATAGGATATGTTTAAACATCATTCGTGAATTTTTTGGATACGAAATCTTTGATATTCTGCCTTTGGGAAGCAATTGACCGATGCATCTCGCATGTGCATTTGTCGGACTGCGGGCAGGATGCAAGTCGAAATTTATGTCGGAAACAAAACATTCAAAGAGATTCATATTTTTTAATAATTTATCTTCTAGTTAAACTAAAAAATTTCCAAAATTTGAAAAAAGTGGTTTTTGACCAAAAAAAATTTGACCATATGTTATTTAAAATTATGTTCAAACTTGACTTTTCTTAGTTTTTTAATTTAAATGGAAGATAATTTAATGCCAAAGATAGTAAACTTTGCCCCAATTCCATACGACGTTTAGTTTTCTATCCTGACCGTCAATTAAGAAAAATCGTAAAAATGAAAAACCGAGAAATCGCGCATCAAAGTTTTCGCTTTCTCCTCAACCGCTCATATAGTAAATTATATCTATTAGACGCTCGGTCACTCTTTCTTTTCTAGCTTCGAAAATATTTCGAGCCGAATCTGTAACTTTGGGGAAATATTCTTAGATTATTTTTAAAGAGATTTAAGCAAAAAAAACTCGATTTTTTTAAGCTTCTAAAGCAGGCTCCACCCTTAATAGAACTCAATTCGTTTAAATTATTTTTACGGATTTTCGGAGGGTTTAAGACAAAAATGATTAAGTTAGAAACGAATCTACCAAATAAAGTTACAGAATCGCTTTTCCATTTCTTGAAATGTAGGTTTTGAGGCTGACCCAAAAACTTTTCCATTTATATTTTATTTCAGAGCTTTATTAATTTAAAACCCCGACACCAAATTTCACGACGATGTACTATTAACGGTAATCATCATGAAACTTCAAATCTAAGAAAATTGCGGTTCAAATCATTGCGGTACCAAAGGTGATGAAACCTTCCTAATATAGGAAACCAAAAGAATGAACGCCGACTTCCACAGTACCTCATCCCTCCCGCAAGCACACATTTGTTCATTTAGTTAACGAAGTTTGCCAGCGGCTACAAATAACAAATACTATTAAAGCAGGCTATAAAAAGTTTCTCGCATCTATCACCAAAGGACTCCCAAAACACTCACAAAATGCCAGCAAAAAACAGAAAAAACCCAAAAACAGAAACAAAACCAACGAAAAGTTTTCGCAGCTAACACAAAGCAGTAAATGTGTGCGAAGTGAGGCGAAACGCCGAAATGGCAAGCAAAAAACGTAATGCTTCATTAAGCCAAACAATAAAGAGATTGTTTTCGACAGACGATTTTTCTATGTTCAGCTTTAGGTGCGCGTTTTTTCGCACACACTGTAGGTGAACGCCTGGCATATTTTGATCGTCATTGAGCGCTGCAACAAATGTGGTTCAATGGTGTGATAAGATTGTTGGTAAGTGGCAGGGAAGTTAAGGCGACTTAAGTGCGAGAGTGTCTTTTAAGGATAAAAGTATGTATCTGTGAGTGCGAGAGTGTGTAGGTTGGTGTGAAACTACTAGCTGATGTAAAAGCAAATTGACGGTTGGTGAATGTAATGAATAAATTTGCTCACTTGGAAACTTCTTGGAAGTTGTACTTTTCAGGTTCGACCAATTTTTGTTGCCCTAATCTTTTTATAAACTTTTTCAAGGTTTGGAAGATTGAAGTGTGTGTATTGAAAGTTTTCACTCCAGATAAATACTGGTCTAAAGTGTGGTATTTAAAAAGCATTGAAAGGTTTGTCTGTAAAGCTTTTAGATTTTCCTTTCATAATAAGGAATAAATTTCAGAAGAAACACATGCCATAGAAATTTTAAGTGACGAGGTTAGTAATATTTACTTTTACGACAGTAAAAATTGAATTTCAAGCCCGTTGAACGATTTAGAAATAAAATTTTGTCGTTATAGATTCCTTCAACCAAAACTAGAGATCTTAAAAAATATAAGTGACCTTAATTCTTTGAGTTTCTTGAGATTTCTTGGTAGTGATTTAATAAAAATTTGAAGTAAATTTTTGGAAAAGCTTAATTGAGCCACTACTTGCGGGAAAATATATAAAACACCCGATTTACGCAAGCGTATAGAAAGCTGGTGCTAAGCTTAGTGTAACTACGAGTGTGTAGCGCAAGAAGTTAAAAGAATGCCACAGTGCTATGTATATGTATGTATAAAAATTCGTAGAGATAGTAAGTGGATTAATCGCCTTTCAGTGAGTTTAATGCTCAGTAGACAATCCATTTTGTAACATTCCCACCATTGAACAGCAAATGGTAAAACGAGCATTACTCAGAGTGAAAAATGTAAAGCATTTCAGAGTTTACTGCTAGATATTCGGGAAAAGCACCGGTGTTTAAGGAATGTCTACAGAATTAGCTGAGAACGAGAAATAAATGGGGAGATAAAGAATACAGTTATAGACAAGGAGAGAGTACCCTTAGAATAGATGCAGTTTAAAAATGTCGAGAGACATTATATTTTGAGCAACGAAAGTCATAG